>JAOUZG010020001.1:791298-854248 GCA_026289955.1 Argiope argentata
CACACACACACACACACACACACACACACACACACACACACACACACTATCATTTCCATTTTTGATGAAAATACTTTAAGAAAATTTTCTGTCGATATTAATGGACGTTAAGAGAAAATAATATTGATAGTTTCTGTTGTTATAAATCCCTTAGTTAGTTAGATCGATAGTTCTATAGTTAGTTCATTTTAGATTTTATTAAAAAAGTGTTATAAGAAAATACAAAGATTAATTCAAATTATCGAAATAAACTTTTATTTCTTTTTCTGAAGAAGTCATGTAGTATTGATGAAAAGTATGCTTTATTAGAATAATTCTGGACTAAATCGCGATGGCGGCTATCAGTTTCAAGGTTTATTTAAAAAGTTATAACAAAATGAGTAATAAACAAAAGAAGCTTTTATTGCATTTAACTGTAAATGAAATCCTACCATTTTAGATTTTATAAAAAATTTCAACTCAATTCAAAAATGAATTTAGAAGAAAGTCAGGGGAAAATATTGCTTGCTGTATTTATTGAGGAAAATTTTTAAAAAATCGATCCGGATTTCTAGGAAATGATTTTTGTAAATTTTTTGAAAGTATTATATAACATTGAAAACTATCAATTTTTGTAGACAAATACAAAAATTTTATTGAATCCGTTAATTGATAAATACAAAAACGCATTACTAAATTTTACAATCGATGAAAATTTTATTGTTTTGATATAATGAAGCACAAGCTGTTGAAACTATTATAATAAGGTAACAAAAATGAATTAAATTAAAAGCCGCTTTTTAAGCTTTTAAACAACCGTAGAAGTCTGTTTAATGAAGAATTTTTTTATTCTAAAGAAAGAGATGAAATCCCAATATTCGAATTGATGATCCATTTCATATGCGGATGCGTGAAACTCCATGGTTTATAGAAGCTTAAGCTCTGATACAAGACGCCATCAGTTAGACAATACACATAGGAGTGTATTAGGAATAATTATTAACATACGTAAAATAGATTTTTCACACAGAAATCCCATTATTAAATATAATAAAGTATGAATACAAATTTATGTTGTCACAAATGAACTCCAATATGACGTAATATTATGTCAGAATTTCAATATAATAACATTCTAAAGTATAATAAATATAAATACAAATTCATTTTGTCAGAAATAATCCAATATGACGAAATACAATGTCGAAATTTCAGTATAATAGTATTCGAAAAGTTAATAACTGTCACAAAGAGCTTAAATCTCAGATTAGAATTCTTGTTCGCGTATAAAAATTCATGGCTGTCGCATCAAAATTTCATATATCAAAAATTCTATGTGAATAGAATAAGATATATGAAATTTTAATACAACTATTTTAAAACCTAGTGATACAAGTCAATCCGTGACCTCACAAACAATAATATATCACATCCAGCTAAATGGGAACTGATGTGGGTTTCAAATACTTTCTATTAATAAAATGTTTCAGAAAATTCGGCATTTGAAACGATAGATGACATTTTTATAAGACAGTAACTTCATATAGTCATTGGCAACTAAGCTATCATTAACCCTTTCAAAAGCCGTGGGAAGTATGCTTCCCACTAGATTTTTCAGTTTTTGTATGAAATTATGTAGATTGGACCAGGTTTTGGCAAATTTTGAAATTAGATAAAAATTTGAATGTTTCAGTTCCTTATCTCACATACAATGGTATATCTTGATTTGTTACTTAATAACTAATTAACCATATTAATTAATTAATAAAAATAAACTTATTTAATAAGTTAAATAAATTACTTTACTTAAGCCAATCTTAATCCTAAAACTATTTTAATATACCATGACTCAAAAGAAATGGCCTTTGAAGGGGTTAAGCTGATAATTACAAGATATATAATAAATTTAAAGGATCTTGAATATAATCTGATGGCGAATTTTTAAGAAAATGGCATATTTGGACAATTTTTAAAAAAATATCAATAACCTAAACTGGAAATCAATGCTTTTGAGCCCCTTGAGCCCCTTTTATAGCTCTAGGAGACTAAGAAACAAGCATTACGTCATTCATTTGTCAGGGGACCGAGTGTTTTTTTCTCCTTAATGTCAATGAGTTTCATTAAAATTACACATTGTCATATAATATACTGGACATCAGGATCTTTTTGTGATGTTGAAATGCAGAATAAATACAAGAATTAGTAAGCGGGGTTATTTCAAGTGAACTTAAAATTTAATTAGCTTTTAGGCTTGCAATAGATGATCGCAATTTTATATCAATTGTTTTCTTAACCTCTCCTCTTAAAACTAAAACATTTCCCAAATTTTTTAAAGAAAAATTGGCTATTTAATAATGAGTTTTATCATCAAATGTTGTATATAAGAACTGTATATTCAAAATTATCTATTATATGAATATCCAATTTTCGGGAAAACGATAAATATCCGAAAGAGTTTTGCTGAATCGGTTAATTTCAATTACCTGAGTATGAAACGAAATCATGAAAAGCTGTTGATTAGCTATAAACAATTTCTGAACAGAAAATATTATCACCATGTTAAGAAAACGTAAGGTTTATGTAAGAATTTAGTCTTTCAGCATTTAAAATTAAATCAGAATTATAAAAAAAAATTATGTTTTTTATTGACAATGTTTTTTATTGACTATTTCTAATTATATATCAATAATTTTTCTCTATATTTATAAAATATGCTGAGGTACGAATGGTATTTTTAACTGTACATGAAAGCAGAATTATAAGAACTAATTGGATTAAATTAATATTGGTTACGTAATTAATTTTTAGCCTCGTAATTATGCCTAATATGATTTCATTTCATTATTTAACTTTTGAGATAATTAATGAATCATCTAAAACTTCGATTTGATAATTCATTAATTATCGTCCATCCAAAAACACGATTGCCATATTGTTTTGAATTTATTTTGTTTTGCAAGTAAAATATTTACTTAGGTTTATTAGTAAATGAATTATTATAATTATAGCTACTTAAAATTATAACAAAAAATAGAAGTTTTAAAAATAATTAAAAAAACAGATGATGAATGATTTTTATTTTTAAATTTACAATATCACTAAAAATAAGAATTTCATAAACATTCTTATAGAAATGTGGAAAAACAAGGTAGAAGAAATAGCCAGTTGACTAGGGCCCTTCAACTCTAGGGAAGGGCTGAGCCTTGTAGTTTTTTTTTTTGAATTCTACCTTTGTTCTTTACTTTCAGATTAATATAATTTAGTGCCTCCATTTCATTTAAAAGAATCATGCTTTATTTAACTTATTCAAACTAAATGAAATATTATTTAGATTTTAAATTATAATTCTCAGGTTTTCATAATGTTTTCGATTTCGTACTAATTTGTTTAAAGGGCCAAATAAACTTACATAATTAAATGCTCTAAAAATACCACACGCACGAAAAAAGGTCTCGAAGTTAATAGGTAATTGTTAATTTGATAATACGCCGGTGTGTATATCATATTAGCAGAAACAGTCTAACAAAATGATCAAAACTGGATGAATTAAATGCTACAAGTTTAAAAGTATTTAATTAAAATTCATATTAAAGAGAATATTGAGTGTTATTGTTCTGGTACTAATGTTACATTTTTAAAAAACATTTTTAGTTATTAAGATTACATTTTCATATTTCGTCTTCGTTTTTTAAGAATAATAAAGGAGTCACTTGATGGAAAAAAATATAATCTGTAAGTATATATGTTTTAAACCAACTATACTAAAAAATATTCTGTACTTTGTGATTTTTTCGCTTCGTTTTTGCTTTTCGTTCATTTTTTGCGTGTTGACTGAAGTAGTATTCCATTTCCTCAATAGATGTCGCTATATGCATAAACATCAGAAATGAAATTGGAAAGAGGAAACGAACTAATTTCAATTCTTTCTTGTCTGTTTTCTTCATGAAAAAGAAAATAGAAAAGAAAAAAGGGAAATTTTTAGATAACTCTTGCAAAATGTATTGACAAACTATTTCAATGAATGCTGTAAATTTCATTTATTATAAACTTCTCAATTTCAAACATTCTAAAATTTACGGAGCGTTTCCAGAAAAACTGTATTAAATTATTTAGACTTTATAAAAAAAGCGAACTAAAATCTACATAGAAAAACATAAAGACAACGAATAACAGATAGTCAAATACATTTTTAATCTTATATTTTTATTCGGTCATGTCTAAATTGATTTTATCCTTTTTTTATTACATACTTATTTACAAGTCCCTTAATGCGATGTGATTTTTGACCGAGAAATTAAAATTATTTCGAACCTAAATATTAATAAAAAAAAATCTGCTCTAAATAATCTAAAGAAAATTTTAATGTGTAACTATTTCTCTTGTATGGCAAAATAATGAAAACCTGAGCATGTTTTATAATGAAATTAAATTAAAAAAAACTTTGAATTCATGTTGAAAATGAAAAATTAGTTTCAATGAACCAGTTTTTGGAGTTGATACAGGAAGCAGAATTTAAAGGAAGTAATAAAAAGTTAAAAGGAAGTTTTCATCAAATTTCTTTCTCATTTACGAAAAATATTTAAAAAAAAATCATCGCTTGCCGGTAATAATAATAATACTTTTAATAATAAAATGAAATTTACGGTTGCAAATCTCAAGTTATCATGTGAGAACATTAAAATTTTTAAGTGATTATTTATCTTAATTAATTTAAATCATTAACCAGTTTAAACCGACGAGAAAAATCTAAAAGATTTCTCTCTCTTTGCCATTTTTTTTAAACTTTTATTTTCAATTTTTTTAGCTGGCAAACAAAGTTTAGGGTATAGACAGATTTTAAGATAAAAAAAAACAGTAATTTTGACGAAAAGTTCACTATTACTGGAAACTATTGTATACGTGGTAAAATCCTATAAAAATGCAGATTGTTTTTAAAATTACATATTTCTGATATTATTATGTATTACTGATATAAAATTATATATTCTATTTACAATATTTTGAGAAATAAAATTAGTAAGAAAGCACTTATAATATTATTAAAGAATAAATATATATCGCGTTTTACAAAATTGCGATAAGTAAAACTGAAAAGGAACCCCCCCCCCCCCAAACAACAAAAAACCCGATAATTTTCTGAGGGCGAGATTAATCATTTAAAAGTAAGAAATCGTAAGCAAACTGGAGGATGATGTAATTTAATAGAAACGACAAACAAAAAGCAATTGATAATAAATTTAATGAAATATCTCAAACAATACCGGCAAAACAAACTTCAAATGTCATGGGTCAGGTGACTCGATATCTACTAATGAAAAAACGAATATTTCTTGTCTTCAAATTTCGGAGACACCAAAGCCTTGTAACCAAAAGGACATCAAGTTCTCACATGATAATAATAACAATAATAATAAAGATCATTCGATATTTTCAAATTTTACATCTTTCCTTATACAAAGCATTCGAAATAATGTCTGCATTTGTCAGTCCATCATTCTGAATGTAAGCAGAGCAATTCTTAATTTAAATGAGTTAAATAAATGAAATTCAGCATTTAGATTTTATGTCTGAAATATCGATGCCTGGAAAGTTTGAGCCAAAATTGAAAGAGATTAATGTGCAGTTATCTCTTTCATCGGTGTCCAGAAGCCCGATTATTCCTGCACGGAATGAGCTAACTGTATAACAATTGGTATGCAGTTCTGTGAACCAAAAATTTCTGTTATGTATCAAATTATGAGTTAAATCTTGTTAGGAAAAAAGATTTTGCTTTAAAATACATAGGCGATTTTACTTTCTAAACAACGAATCAGATTTTTTTTCTGTATATTGGATATATACTAAAAAATATAGGAGAGAACTCTTTATATTTTTTTTCTTGGAGTATATAGAAAATATTTCATTAAAAAAGTTGAACTGAATTTTAATGAATTTTGAAGTTTTAACCTTTCTGGTGCTCTGAATATCTCTATTTAATCTTTATGTGGGAATGTCTGCTTGATAATATGTTATATTATTTAAAAAAAAAAACAAATGGAAACATAAAAAACACACTAGACATAATTAAAAAAGCGCCATATTTACATAATTGCTTTTTTAAGTTGTGGTTGACTCTCACGACTAAGAAAAATGGGATGCATATTTATGTTTGCTATGCTTATTGATACTCCATTAGTTTAAATAGGAAATAAATTATATTGGATACTAAATTCACTAAAAAAATCAAGGTTTAAGATTATAGGGGAATATATGTACCTATACCTATACCCCTCAAAAAAGTTAGAGTAATAATTTATTTAAAAGTTATCAAAGTTACAGAGTGAAGAAATTTAAATACGCTGTGAATCTATAACCCAAAAAACAATAGTAATGTTTTAATCTTAATCTGCCTATCTTTATTTCATTTTTGAAATTGGTGACATAGCTTCGATTACGTGCATTTAAGAAATTGATATTTTCGCGATGTGAGTGAGTGTGAATTCAATATCTAAAACAAAGGAAAATTGCAAAATGTACTTAGATATTTTTTGAATTAGAAAATATTACAATTATAAAAAATTGTAAATAAAATTTGGTATCATTAAAAAATTTAATTTATCATTTGAACTTTAAAGTGATGTAATGAAAAGTTTTTGCACAATAATAATAGTTTCTAAAATTTTCAAGAGAAAACATCAAAGTTTCGACTAGTTTTTGCTTTAAGGTCTAATACAAATATTGGAAACCTTTAAGGTCTAATACAAATATAGTCTTTCTTAAGGAGACTTACAACACAATAAGTAGATATCTGCTAAATTTAATAGCTCTAGGACTATTAAATTTAGCAGAGTTTTTGAACGAATTCTACTTCATGTATGTAGCAAGGCACAATTCATAGATACCATGCCAACTTATAAATATTAATCTTTTAAACTTCAGAAGTGTCAAGTCACCAGTGAAAAATACAATTTTTAAAACTTTAGGAAAATCTTATGAAGGGCAATTAGGAACGCTCACCTACAAAACACGATATACATATTTGATGTGCGTTGTAGTCAAACATTCTAGATTGGTATATGAAATAGCTCGCTTTTGCCTGCAAAAAGTCAGTAGCAAGTTTGTAGACAATATGACAACAATATTATATTTGATTATCTTTATAGTATTATTCTTAAAGGAATTAAAAGAATTACTCGAAGTGATTCATGATTTGTTAGTGTACTAAATGAAAATAATTTCTTCCTATGGTACCGAAAGAGATAAGGTATTTTGAAAGATAGATTAGTTTTGTTATGCTTTATAAAATTTTAGCATAATAATGTTTATAGACTGGATGCTATTAGTAATTTGTGTCAAGTAATATGTGTGATAAAAAAATCATTCATAACATTTTAAAGAGCAGACTTTTGGGCTCGATTTGAAAGGAGTATTAAAAATTTATTGCATTCTTAAATTAAGCTAAAATTCAAGTGTTTTTCCTCTGTAATTTCGGAGCATATTATAGCACGATAAGTATTTTTTCAAAATTTTAATATAAAAAAAACGATTTTTCGATAGTACAAATTCTATATTCATAATTTTTCTTTGACGTTAAATACATTTTCATTTAAAACCTAGTTTTTTGCAATGCCTTTCATTTTTGTAATTTATTTGTTTCATTAAATATTTATTCTTTGCGTCTTCATTTGTGTTAAAGTTGTGATAACAGATGCGTTTTTTTAAACATTAATTCCGAAGCAGAATTTTCACTTTCGCTTTTGTTAATATGATAGTGTTTTTAGCCTGTTTTTTCTGTAAATTGAGTGTTATAAAAATAGCTACGTTTAGAATATATAGGTTGATGCTGTCAAAACAGACTTAGAAAGTCGGAGGAATAAATCTAAAAAGCTATCATATTTGATACGGACGGATTATATTTAATTGAAAAGGTTCGTAATTTAAATATTTTTTTGTTGTGCATGTTTATTTTAGTTTTTGGTAAAATGCGATTTGTTTTGCACACTTAGAGAGTTAAATTATGATATTAATGACGAATATACATAGAGAAAAGAAAATTATAACTTGGCTGAATGCTTAATTAAGATTATTTAAGGTTTCATGGAAATATGAATTTTAGAAACGGATTAAATGTTTTTATTCATTAAATGTTTAGTTGATTTGTACTGTCTTGGGAAAACCTAGTATGCTCTGACAGTTTTTAAGATAATAAATTTTCTTTATATCTTGCTAATGGATCAGATTTCTACTTGTAGCGCTATCTAAATGGTAAGGGTCCTTTCTGTCTAAGAAAAAAACCCCTCACTTCTCTTGATTCACAGACAGGGATATAGAGGTTAGATCAACTGTGCTTTATTTTTGTCCATACGAATTTCTATATCTTTTCGAATTTCTATGAAATTATTATAAAATGTTGCTATAAAGTATCAAAAATATTTAATGAAAATTTAAATAATATTAATTAAAGATTTAAATTTAAATAATATTTAATTAAAATTTAAATAATGTTATTAATATTATTTAATTGAAAAGTTTGCTAGAAAGTCTTTCATTCATTTCCTTTTTACCGATAATGGATTTCAGTAATGTGAACACTGTCTTCCCTCAAAGTGTGAATGAAAAGATTTTGAACAAATCTGTTTGCTGATAGAAAGAATTGTAAACATTTGTATTTTTTTAATCTTTAGTTACATTTATATCTAAATTTTTAAAAATGGTGTGAATTCTTTTTTACTTCGTTCGGCTGCACGGGCGATTAAAGATTAAAGAAAATTAAATTTGTAGCTTAATGAACTAATTAGTTAATAAATTCCTTAAATAAACGATTGTTCAGGATGATTGCCATTTTGGATAAAAAGATGCATTTTGATTAATTTTTTTCTAGTAATAACTTATGATTTTGACACGATTTGAAAAAAGTTTCTGGTGCAATTTTTAAAAAGTTAAAAAATTGCACCGTGACAAAATGATCTAAAACCCCTCGCCTCACTTTGGCAGTCTTAAACGTATATTTCACATTTAACTGTATGCAATTTATTTATTTATTAACTAAAAAATTAGCTAAATTTAGTCAGATTAGTCCAATTTTGAAGTTAAATTATCAGAAATTTCAAAAATTCCTCGAATTTTGCACTTTTAAATTATGAGGCTTATTTTCGATCAGAACTTGAATTTTTGAGTTTTTATCAGATGACGATGAAAGCGTCTGGACATTCATTTCAAGCTTTCCCACCTGTCCATTGGAAGGACGATTAATATAGTAAAGATTGAGGTAAGTTATCGTGTCTCGATCCCTATGTCTGAAAGAGCGAGTCTAGCGTGAGCTAAACGATAATACCTGGTATTTTCTAATGGGTGTATCTCAATCTTTCAGATTTTCGATTTTCAAATGAGGTTTACTGTTTTATCCAATCATCTTTCTGATTAATCTGATATTCTATTCCAATATGATTAATCAAGCAATCAACGTTAGCATTTTTCAGTTACATTTATAGTATGATCTGTTTGAAAAGTCTCATGTTTAGCATTATTTCAGTGCCTGTAAACACATTAACTCAAAAACAGTTTGAACAGTAGAGATGAAATTTGAAATCGTTACGATCACTCTAAGTTAGGTACTTAAAATTCGGTACATAGGTTTTAGGATCTAAAACATAGATTCTTATCAAATCTTGTCCCAAATCTGTGAAAGCTTTCCATCTGTCGGTCTGTACTTTCACAAAATGTGAACGCAATAATTCATAAAGCTTAGATTACATTCATTTAAAAACTAGCTATAATCAATGAAATTTGGTATGTGATAATAGGATTACAACTGAGTTTCTCTGTCGAATTTTGCTTTCAATGGATCGGAAAAAATTTCTATAACATAAATATTTCGAAGATTGATTCAGCAAATTTAATAAACTCAAGCCACAGACGTATATTCTGTAACTGTTGCTCACCAATGACATGCAAGATATTCGTGGTTGTACCGAAAGTCGGAAGTTTTATAAGAGGCCCGGTAAGGGTTGGGGCTAATATCTTTATTATAAATTACATGAGCAGTTTTCTAAAAGACAATTTCTTCTCGTTGCTTTATTGTATTCTATATAAAGTATTCAAAGATAAATTACTGCTGTCAACAAAATATTTGAATTCATGTTTATGAAATATTGAATTTTTTGATTAATTTCCTTCTGGAATCCCTTTCTCCTCCCAGAAAGAATTATAATCGTCTTTGCGTCAATCTGTCTGTTAACACGCTAGATCTGAAACTTAAAAAGTTCATCAATAGCTAAATTTTATGCTAGAACATGAAATTTGGTAAGTGATATTTTTCACCAAAATCACGAATCTTAATCAGATTTTAGAAAAAAAAAATCGTTCGGCAAGAAATATGTCTGCTCGTTTGTGTACTCGTTGTGTAAACAAAAAATGAAAATAGCTAGATGATAAAATTTAGTATTTAGTTTTATCATCAGAACTTCCGATATATATCAAATGCTAGAATAAATCCGACGGAAGATTGATCATCTATAGGTCTGTATGTTTGTAAACATGGGAATGGGATAATTCAAAAGGGCTACGACTTTAATAAATAAAATTTGATGTGCAATTTTTAAAAACTTCAAAAATGACGAAATTGTATATTTGTGTCGAATTTTGAACTCACTGAACGGAATAGATGACTTCGAAAATTCGGGCTTGGTTTTCTTCACTATATTATGGAACACAAATTGTGATATATTATCTTAATAAACTAGTAAGACGAAAGGAGATTTTTCCAATGGTGCAATCTAAAAGTATAGCAAAATTTAGCAACTAGAGGAATCGCGAGAATAGTTTGATGGAAGTGTATTAACAAGTAAATTGTTACGGTTAAATTTCAAATGAATAATTTTGGTAGTCATTAAATGACTACATTTATTGTATTTGATAAATGTGCGCTTTTCAATAAGTAAATTCCTAACCAAAATATGCATTTAATCCAACTCATGCTGAAATGACACGAAATTTATTTTACTAAAAAAATTTCGATTTAAAGTTTTTTTAAAAAAAATTATCATTAAGTGTGACATACCAAAAGTATTGAATTATACATTTTTAAACACTTTTAGATAGAATTGATTTTATCGAACAATGATTTAAAATTGTATATTTTAAAATTTAGACCACCATTTACTTGGGATTGAGAGTTACCAAGATCTGAAAACAAATAAATCTCTCGAATTGTAAGAAGTTAAAATAATTGAATCATCTCATTTAGTTTCAGCTTGGTGATTAAACTAATGCATTTTTGATCTCAAAATTTATTTTCAGGAGCAAGAAATTCCATGAGAGAAAAAGACTTACAATATCATGATTTAGAGCAAATAGTTTAAATTACATAGCCACTTCTTTTTTCCACTTAGGATTAGTGCAGAGTTCAAATCCCTTTTCGTTTCAATATCTATCCAGAAAACCGTTTTTTATCTTTAAGCATTCAGTTATACAGAGAGCAAATTGCTTACTGGGATAACAAAAGAGAGGGAAAAACCTTCCTATCCATTGTGAATGGAAAACGACGCTGGTATTATTTACCGCATTATACAACACAGAAAACAAGATTTTTACTGTTTTTGACAGGTGAGCCATTGCGCGTGAAACAGCCACGCACAGGTCCCGATTATGAGAGAAATAATAAAATGATAAACGTCACGAGGGACTTTCAAGGAGGAAGCTTTTAAATGTCCTCTCTCTCGTTGTTGCTGGAGCACTTTTTTGTTTCAGGGGTAAGAGAGGATAGAAAAAAAGCCATGATAAATAACACCCTTAAATTTCAAGCATCCTGTCAAAAATAGCTTTCGTCATGGGCCCTTGGTTCCAAACTCGAGAGGCAGACTTTATAGCTACCTTTTGGATAAGACGGGTAGGACTTGGAGATGTACCATCTCTCTCTCTCTCTCTTTTTTATTTCGTCCCTCGGGTTTATGTAATGATTTCCCTGCTGCGTTTTGTAAATTTCCTCCCAAGAAGATTTAGCTAATCTTCACATTTTGACAACTGCTGCTGCACAAGACGAAAATGACCTTGCTTGCTTTCTTGCCGTTTGGATTTATATATCCGCATCCATTTTTATTATCGGATGATAATGCTATAGGCGCACTATTATAACCTCATTAGAAATTTAAATATTTACCAGATTTGTTAAAGAGGAATAAGAGGGTTGAAATTAGAGTGAAGGACGCATTTTCAGAAGTGAAAATAAAGTTACCAAAAAGCCTTCGACAAAACTAAGCGCAAATATGACACGGGGAAAACCCGAGCTTTTAAAACTTTTATTACTAGCATCCAGATTTCGGATTTAAAAAATTCCAATTTTTCATTCACGGTTTCACTTACTCAGATACACTAGTAAATAATAAATTAATACTGTCTATTAAGCACTAATTTACGATAAACAGGCAAAAAAACTCCAGGGTAATAATTTATTTTTAAATTAAAAATAAACTTTTTTGTAGCAAAGATGACTTTCGGAATTATTTAAGCTATTTCAAGTGAAAGAATATGATCGCAACGCATGGCAATACTTTCTTTTCGTAATGCAGAATGAAATCCAAAGTTAAATTAAATCTTCAGATTTGTTGCGAATACTATAAATATTCCAATTGGTAAAAGTACTTGAATTTTCATGACCCTACGTGGGGTCATGATTTACCAGCTTTAGTTTAAAGATGCAGTTCTGTCGGTGGCGTAGCGAGATAAACAGTACCAGATCCCTAATATTTATTTTTCAGATCTTTGTTTTATTTGTTGATTTCTTGCCTTAAAAATGAAAAATATATAAAAGTACTGTCTTCATAACGTCCTCTAAGATTGACATAGAGAACATCTATAACTACATAGTTTTGAAGATACTGCACTTTTTATTTATTTATTAAGACTTTTTTAAAAAATGGGCGTTTCTGTTAAAAAGTTGCAGCTGTTCTGTTCGATTGTAGAAATACTCATCACAATTAAACGTTTAGTAACAGTTAATATAAACAGATTTCGACAGTTAAGTCTAATAACAAATGTTTGTCATAAATTCACTTTCCATTGTTCTATTAGACTGTTATTAATCTTTTTAGTGCTGATTATAGTTGCTATACAATCGTTAATTGAATGTTAAATAATTAACTTTTGTAAACAATGGAAAATTAATTTGCACTGTCAATACTTAAAATAACCAAAATAAGAAAAAAGGAATAATGAAGTCTATTATTTTTAATTGAAAAGAAATAATTCGAAAAATAATTTATAGCCCATAATATACTTTGATTTAAATTAGTAAACATCCCGAAATTTGCAAAATCTGAGAAAAGTTCATAAAAATACATTGGAAGTTGGGTATGAATAATTTTTTTATATATTGTTATTTAGCTTATTATGTTTTATGTTATCTAAATTTCCTGCTTGCAAAAATGATACTTTATGATTGAGTTTTGATGATGAATTAGAGTTCCAAAACTTCGCTGAGATGTTACTTCCGATGACGATAGAATATATTATTATTTTTAGAATTTCTTGCAAATTCTTCATACTTAATATATTAAATTAAATTAAACTTTGATTTCATATGAAAAAGGCCATCTGATAAAAATGCTTTGTGAAAAAAATGATTTCATGAATCTGCAATCATAATAATGATTTATGACATTTACAATAAATTTAGCAGAAAATTAGTAAAAAACATTATAGCAAAAATAATTATCAATAAAATGAAGTTAAAAAGTACACCTATGGTAACGTGATGAAAGGGAGTAAGTCCCCCCCCCCTAATATCTTAAAATAAAAATAAAAATAGGAAAGGAATAGAGAAACGAATACATGGGCTAAGAAAACGAAATAAACACCAAGTAAATAATCATTAATAATTAAACACCAAGAAAAAATAATTCTCAAACATTTATTAAGAATTAATATATATATAAATGCGATTGATATTCTAATTTATTAAGAATAATTTTATGCACTGCCCATGCTTTGATGACTTTGATTTGACCCTCAGATTGTTGATAAGATAATTTTTACTTTTAATGCACTAATAGAAGCGTTTACTTATTCCATAAATAACTTGGGTATCGCATAAAACAGATGAAGGATCGCTGATTCTATAGAAATCGCCTTCTGAAGGTGCAGTGAAATATGTTTTCATTTCTCTGCAAGAAACTATTTGTGTCTCTAGTAGCACAAAATTATTGTTCTATAACGTAATATAATTTTTTTTTACATTTCATCTTTTTATGTTTTTAATTTCTAAAATTTATATATCAATTGTAGCTAAAAAAATGTGTTTTAATGGTGTAAACAGGGAATATGAATGCAAATCATTCATCATTTTGTTTTAATACTTTTAATTAACGAATAATAAATGAGAAAGGAAAAAAACAAACTCATAAGGGTAAGCTCAAATATTTTTAATGCATTTGCTATTTCATGGGTGTTGTCAGTTGTAACATTTTAAAATTTCCTAAATGTTGTTAGATATAACATATAAAGTACCTATTAACATCCTTTAACTCTTTCTAACTTCAGAACGAACGACATCTACAATAATATAAAGGATGTTTAGGTATTGTATAATGGCTCTGTTTAGTGGAATGAGATCAATTATAACACGCTCTGACAGTAAACTGTAGAATTAGCATTCTTAGTTCAAAAATAGCAGAGAGAGAGAGAGAGAGAGAGAGAGTCAATAAATATTATAGAGCGTCTAAGTACAATATATTAGTGAGCATTATTAAGAATAGAACACTCAAAATGCATATTTGTTCATGATTTTGAAATTTTGGCGTCACAAATAGCGGAGGGAAGGGTAAAAAATTGTGCTATGTTTTGGACAAATGCATAGTTACGATATTAGGAGGGGCCTCCGTGTATACATTAAGCATAAACTTATATCTGGAGAAGATATTCCATTAGCAAATAAGCAGATATGGTGGCTTCAAATAATCGGAATTTTACACTCGTCCGACGGTCACAACAGACTATTTTCGGGGTGCCTTAATCAGCTGGTGTATAAAATCTCTCAGCCAGCACTACAAAATTTTTGACGACACCAATCACAAATGTCAGGTGTCGATATACTAAAACTTATGAAATGTGAGATTCAAACTAAGGTGAAATCGTCGATAACGGTTTTCAGCTAATTACAATAGTTTTAACATTAATTAGAAAGGCATATTTGTGATATCTATTTCCCCCCTCTTTTTAACATATTTTTTCGTCACATGACGTAGTTTAAAATCGCAAATAAACAATATACTTTTTAACGGTTCTATTTATTTCATTATTATCCACATTTTTCTTTTACAAATTCGATAATACTTTGCAGGTTAGTGCTTTAATTTTTTTTGTTTGTATCATATCATTTTCACGATAAGAATATAATGTAGTTCGAAATTTAGTACCTGATACCGCTGTTAGCAATAATTTCCCTTAGTGAATAACCACTTGAATTAGACATTACATTTTTTATTGTAGCTGCAATACTTACAAAGTTAAAAGGTGGTAAAAGACTTCAATAAGCGTCCTGTTTAAATTAGAACATTTCCATTAATGACCCCCAAGACAAATTCCTCCTTTTTTATAATATAATTTTCTGTTCCATTCTAAAATAAGCACCAATAATAACTTTTCATACACGTGATATTAATTTTTATGGATAAATTTTACTAATTTTTGTGTTAATTTATTCTAAATATACAAAAAACAAATGAGGAAAAAGTTTTAAAATTATTTCATTTTAATTGAGAAAATAAATATTTTTCCCATAAAGAGACATTTTCACTTACTTTGTGATAAAAACCCAATTTGAATGTATTTTATTTATTTTGTGCGATTTTTAAATTTAGAAACGTTTAAATTAATTTGGTAGAAATTTCGAAAAGCATTATATTCAAAATCAAGGAAGGTATATTTAAAAAAAGATGGAGTTTTTGTGGGGTGGGAATTTAAACATTTGAGAAAAGTTCATGATTTTATATCTGAGCTTTGATAACTTATTAACTGCACCAAAAATTGCACATATTAACTTCTTATTCTCTACGTTATCGTAAGCATCTTATATTAGGATTATAATGAATCAGAAGCTCATCTCGCTCAGAACTATGAAATTTATGATCGTCTGGGTTTCAGACATTCATGGAACATTAAGCTTGATAATGTCGACTCTTGTTAATACAATTTAAACATAGAGAAGTTACAAAAAACACAAGATAAATTTCAAAAAAAGTAAAAAATCTTAGATTAAAAACAAATATCACAAATTGAAACACTGTACGTCGTTCTGAACTGAATCAGCTACCGTGACTTCATAGTTAAGTAACAGATTGCCATGCCATTATTTAACATTAAGTGTTATCACGTTTCCCTCGTTTATTATAAAATTTATGTAATTGGTTCCCCCAAAACGGAGAAGGAGATTTTAGTTTGCATGACTTGTGTATGAATTAATCATTATTTCACATATTTCCTCTTGTTCGATTCAAAAATAAGAATAACTTAAAAAAAGTCCCTATCAATATCAGAATACCTTATGTCAAGGCTTTCAAATTCAGTGCGTGAATTTATCATTATTTCGCAATTTTTTTTCTTCTTGCTCAATTAAAAGATAAAAATGAAAAATATCTTTAAAAAATCATAAAGAATCTCGAAATGATTGATTTAAAGATTTTCTAAGGCATTTTATCTCAAAAACTTCGTTCACTGATGTACGAATTGGATGGATTTTAAAAGTTTTTTTAAAATAAATATTTTTGTGTCGTAATGAAAAAAAAATAATTTAAAAATATATGAAAGTAATTCTTTATAAATCACATTAAATAAGATTTAGTTTAGTTATATTAACGTCCGTTTTAAAGTAACACTAGGGATATTTCGGGACAGACATAGTAATTTTGAATGCTGTGAACAATTGATAAGAATACTATCTACCATTCATTCAATTGTTAAGTATAGTCTTTTGATCTTACATGACAACACTACATTAGCTAATACTAATGACACTGTACGAATTTTCTGTAATTACAGAATAACTATTTTTAATAATTTCTCAATTTTATTGGACAAGCCTAATTCAGTCACTAAACTAATGAAAAAAATTAATTTATGGCACTTGCCATTGGAAAAATCCCGCTGATGATAAAGCAGCAGATTTTAAGCCGAAAGGAGCGTCTCTTGTTTTAAGTAGCGCCAACTGGAGCAAAGAGTACGACTTCAGCTACACACTCGTCACAGTCGATTGCACAGTCCCTTTTTACAGGGGACACAGTCAGAAATCTCACAGATTGCACACAGAAGAACAACCATGCCCGAACCAGGACTCGAACCCGAGGAAGAACCCGAGGAAGACGCGCTACCTCTGTGCCAGAGAGCCGGCTTAATACACTTAATTTAAACAAGGAAAATAAGCTTGAAAGAAGAAGCGAAATTTGCTTTTTCCTTAAAAGCGATGGATATGGTACCCATCTGATTTTTTTACGATCACATGCTATAGGATCTAGATCTATAGGCTTAAATGGAATTAGTTTAATTGCTCCTATTGAAAATTTTACGATTCTTTTTCTAGAAATATGTTCCTCAAGGAAAGTTGTACAGATATTATTCTACTTATTCAATCATGATTCTGAATTATGATGTAGCTTCAAAATAACTCTTTGAATATTTAAAAAGCGTCATTATTCTAATTAAGGTGAGTTCCTGGTTTAAAATCTTTGAAGAAATTACATATTTTGTCCTCCGTTTTCTTGAGATAATTTGAGATCATTTTTATTTTTATTTTCACTGCATTCCAGATTAGGTTTTAAAGTTTCTACGGAAAAGAAATTATCACCGCTATTCTCAAGGCAATAAATTTTTATTACCAAAATGAGCTTATTGTTTTAAATAATTTTAAATGATTTCTTTAGAATTAATGTATTTATTTGTTTAAGTTTGGTTTTTATTTAAAATATTTATAACTGTGATGGTTTCTCTCTTACTTTTCTCTGATAATTCACACTCATAAAAAAGCATTTTTTTATGAGAACGAGTTATCAAAGTTCAGAGAAAGATTATTTCTGATAAAAATATTATTTTGATCAATATATTAGTTTTTATCAGTTTATTGTTTATTTTGTAATATTTAATTTCTAAAGATCTAGAAAAATAAGTAAAATATAATAATATATGTTCAGATTACATGCTCATTTCATTTGAAGACTTTTCTTAGTCTTAAAATAGATAAAATACATTTTCATTCATTTGTTATGTTAATAGTTACGAATGTTCAGAAAAATATACATTTTGAAAAGGAAACGGCCTTTTCTAGGCACTTACCAGAAAATTTTATTTCTCAAACCCTCGATTTCAAGAGTAATATAGAATCTAAAATACACTTGGCGTTTAAAATAAGACCAACCAATGAATTAAAAAATCGACATAATTCATAAAATTTTGCAAATATAAAAATTATTTGAAGTAATTCAAAGCTTCAAAGCCTTTGAAGCAACTTTTTCAATCAGTGTTCTCAAAGTAATAAAGTCTCTAAGTTAGAAATTAATATTGCTAAATAGTTAATGCTAAAATTATTGCATTATTAAACGTACCATCTTTAAATATATACACCCACATATTGAAATATAAAGATATGGAGAAAAGATATTGCAAATAAAATGGAAAACTAGAGTTTAAATTTTCAAACTATTCCTCTGAACTCTTCGTATGCTACACGTAGAATGGTATATAATGTATTTGAACTGCTTCAATGCACTACAATATCATGAATGTTCTACCGAAAGCCTTCCCCCTTCGAATGATAAGCATCCTCACGATCATGTTTTTGATAACGGCTCTGCACTATACCTCCTGCGTATCGGCTATAACCGATCGTCGATTACCATAAAAGCATCGGGCCTGATCCGGAATGCGGCCGAGACAATGAAGAAACGCCTGTAAACAATACGTCTCTGATGGATGGCCGCTCGCGAGCGGAAAGAGGAAGACGTAACGTCAGCATTCATAATTTCACCAGTTAACGGGATGAATCATGGCCTGTGTACCTCCTTCACTGGTTCCTCTGTGGACGATGAAATATTTTGGCAGTTCTCCAGAATGCGATGATTTTCGCGATTGGACGAGCGAAACGGTCGAAAAAGGCCTTTCGTAACCACTGCCCCATAAATAACGATGCAAAAGTTTCTGATAATTCTTCAACCGTCCTTCGGACGACGTTCGGACGCTGTTTTTGGATTTATTAAAGGTGGTTTTGTTTTATGTTTGTCGTTCTCTTCCCTCCCTCCCCCGCTCTCGTTGTAGTTTTCTTCTCTTTTCTTTCTTTTTGTTTCCATAAGATTGTCTATTCCCAGACAATCATCGCCGTTTATCGTGTGTGTAATTTTTTCTGGTCCTCGTCTCTTAACTTTCTGCTTCTGCTACAGAGAGTGGCAACCCGAGATTTGAAAAGAGAAGTTTCGAGGTGTATCATTACGCTCAGTTGGACAGTCCTAAATATGACCTTTACAGTAATTGATATGCATGTTTTGAACAGTGTTCATTAGTTACGTTAATCAAAGTTTAAAATGTAAGCTTTCAGTTATTTAGGGAGTTATTACTGCAGTACAATACATTTGAAAAAGCGTACTTTGTCATCATTTTCTATTTGGTCATCTGTAGCTTTCTCCAGGTATTTTAAATAGTTACTGGCTCTGTTACGTACAGAAGAGTAGTGCAATAAGTTTAAAAGTCTGATGTAAACTGACGATTTTTTTTTAAAAAAAATTCTGGTGAATTAATAGAAATCAATTAAGATAATAGAATATATAAACATTTTCGAATCGATGAAATTTGACGAAAAATAAAATTAAAAGATATAATATTTTCAGAATATTATTTTTGAAATTAAATATTTTACTGTTATTTTCTACCAGAAATGAATATGAATATTTAGTTTCGATCCATCTCAATAACAAAAAGCAATTAGATATCCAGGTAAATTGAAATTCCGGTCCTTCCGCTTTGCAAGAATGTCGACAAATATTTCCAGAATAATTCAAATTTAAGAAGAGATTTATTTCATAGACTGCTCCAATAATTAATCCAAAATCAAATTAAGTATATAAAATTGTGTGATATTAGATATTGTATTATAAGCTACAAAGAAAAAAAACCCGCAGTGTTTTACAACTGAGTTTTGTTTTCAAATCAATTGAAGAAATTTAAATTCTTAAAAATTTGCTGTTGTTGAAGTCAATTAATCTTATTAAACACAATTGGTGTTTTATATGACATCTTCTAAAACATTGAAAGAATTTAAAAGTGAGAATTTAAATTGATATTTGAAACGTAAATCT
Organism: Argiope argentata; assembly: GCA_026289955.1. NCBI lineage: Eukaryota > Metazoa > Arthropoda > Arachnida > Araneae > Araneidae > Argiope > Argiope argentata. The sequence goes on from JAOUZG010020001.1 coordinate 811,587, forward strand.
TTTTTAGTTTGAGACTAAAAAAGATTACATAATGGCAGTGATGACATAAAAGATTAAAGATAAATGACATAAAAGATAAATGACATAAAAGATTACATAATGTTGGAATGATTCTGCTAGTTTGATTGGCGAAATTCAAACTAGCAGAATCATTCCAACTATAGCAAAAATTACCAAATATTTTTGTAAAATAACAATTTGAATCGAAATTAAATTGTTGACATCTACTGAGTTTATCTGCTCACAACATAATGGCAGAAATACTTCGAATGATGTTCTTGTAGACAACCAAAATTTTGGAAGAAATTTTATAATAAGAAATCAATTTCGTATCAGCTTTAATTTGAAATCAGGTACGCTTTTTGAAAAGTGCTTTGAAAAATTAACATCTGAATTTTTCCTAATTTAAGAATTGCATTACATGCATCTATTTCACCAAGATTTGCTATTGTTCCAACCTTGCATTTCAAACTGAATAATTTTGAGAATAATTTTCAATGGCAAATTTACATGTTTAAAATATGTGTAGTTCATAATAACTATACATGTGCCTTTTAATTCAAAATCTCCATTTATTTTTTAAATATTTAAAAAGAAGAAAACATTTTAAACTGTTTTTGATAATATTAATTAAAAAAATTCGTATCATAAAACCCATTTATGATTGTATCATTTCTTTTTTAATTCATAAATCTTTTTTCCGCCAGATTCAACCGCATTTTAACTACTTTCAAAGCAATTTTTAAGTTATTCAAGCACTTGTTTGGAAGCAATCTTCTATTTAAACCTTTTTAACTAACTTTTGTTCTCGACGAATAACATCATTTCTTCAGCAGAGTTTATATATATTTTTAATTGTGAAATTATTAATGTTCTTGGTATGCAGTTTCTTAAACCTTGAAACTATTTTATTACTATTAATTTCGCAGTTACTTTCAGAAACTATTTTTATATTTTTTTAATTTAACAAAATAAGAAACTGCCTATAGCAAAAATTCAGATCAGAACGTGAAATGTTCAGATTCGAGAAGAAAATGAAGAAATTTTTGTTTGAGGGTGGGATAACGAATTTGATGTAATTCGAAAATAACGAAGTCGATGTTCAGATCGGTAGTGTCGCTGATCTTGACACTCATTAAATTTATGATCGGTAGATATATTCTGAAATTAGTATGGTGAGGAAATTTGGAAAATTTTGACTTTTTCAACGTCGTCTGACTTTTGTTCAAAATTATGCAGCCATCTTTCAGCCTAAGAGCAATTGGCATTAATTTAAAAAATTAATTAATTCCTATATAATGCTGCTTCACAATTTGAAAATCAAACAAACAAATCCTCATATTTATTTGATTACAAGTATTTGAAAACTATCATATTTATAGACAAATAAGTTTTCATATCTAATTTTTAGTGGTCATTTTTTCATAGATAATTTTTAATGAAAATTTTTATTTTAAGTCCAATTTCAGAGTATAAAGTCAAATTTTAGAGTCTAGTTTCTTAGATAAACCCTTATAAGTATCCCATAAATTTGATAATATGAAATAAAGTACATATAATTAAATAATATATTTAATAATATATAATTTATTCAATATTTAAAAAATGTATGTTTAATTAAACGATTAAATAAAACACACATTGTTTAATTGAATTTGAATCCGGTTTTTCCCAATCCTCTAATTGCCTGATTTAAATTTCTCAAAGAAAAATTGTAACGATTTACTTAAATTAATTCCGTAAAATTATTTGTCACTATTAAAAATTAATCTAAGCATCAAAATTAATCAAATTCTATATTGTGAGTGTTTGAAAATAGTTAATAATCATAAAAGCATCTTTTTTTTTTTTATAAAAAAGTTATATTTCTCAATCAAAGCCATATAGGTACTGTATTTTTTTCTGAATGCACTTTGTTCCTAAACTAATAGTCAATTTAGAATAAACTAACAGCCAATTTCCTAATCTAATAGCCAATTTAACCCTTTTAGATATTGTCTTGAATAAATATTAAACAATGAAGTGAAAAGTGAAAAACATTTCTTTAACTTTCATTTATATTTGTAATTTTCATTAACATTAGATTTGAATTCTTTCCGAATTCTTCGCGTTACTGAGAGGAGAGAGAGGGACGTTACTTATTTAGGGAGGAGCGGGGGGGGGGGGAGAAAAGACAAGAAATATTGAGTTGAAGAAGAAATTTTTTTTAAAAAAAATTAGAATAATCCACCTTAGTGAGATTATGAATCTTGACCCTGAATTAATTTAAAATTAAAGACAACAAATGCTAAACAATTTCGTTGAAAGGAAAAAAAAATTATTTTGAAGTAATTATCAATGCTTTTAAGTTTCGATAATCTATCTTCATGGTTATTCGGACCGTAATCACGTGAAAACATGACTCACCCTCAGTAAAACCTTTTTCATCTAGCATATTCATTCGAACCATATTCATTTACCATGACTTGCTTCCAAGTTTTTATACGCATGCCTAAAATTTGTACTCTATTAGTTAACATACATAATGAACACAAAAAATTATATTTAATATACATACATAACATACATAATGAACACAAAAAATTATATATATGCAAAGGCCATGAATATGAATTAGATAATTAAAACAATGAAAAGAAATGTTGTAAAAAATAACATGCATTTAAAATTTTATTAAAATGTTTTAAATTTTATTAAAATTTTATAAAAATTAAATGAAAAAGAACTTATGGAAATAAAATTGATAGAAACAGAAAAACCTTTTTTAAAAAATTTGTAGGTTTCAAATTGATGTTTATTTTTATTGACGTTTATTTGTTGATGTTCATTTAATATTTTAATCCAAATTTAATGAGTTAAAATGTTCAAATTTCAATGGATTTTTAATTAAAAAGTCTATTTAAAATTTGAAATTATTTTCTTAATGAGTACATTTTAATCAAGATATAAACTACACGTCAAAATTCGTACTTATAGTTCTAAAGGGTTTGCATTGAAAAATCTTTTGAATAATTTCATCGAAACATTTTGGAAGAATCAATAAAGTTGCACGACGAAATTTCTAAATAGCATGCTAGCCTATAAAATTACCGTGTTAAAAAAACAATTTCTTCTCAAATTCCAATCTGTGTTTTTGCTGCAATTTGGTAAGTGCAATCTTTATAAATTTTTCTGTGTTGTCATTTTCTCCTAGAATGAGCAGAAGCACAATAATATTAATATTGATTGCAAATAATACTTGAGAAATAAATCTGAAGTAAATAATTTCTGCACTTTTTACAAATCTTTATATCCTTTAAAGTGAGCCAGGAAGATTTAAGAAATTTAGATGCAATTTATTCTTATGTCGATATTTCTGTATTTGTTCAATTTCCTCTCTTTGACCTATCAGATTAGATAGTCACATTTTGTATCTCTACCACGCAGAATGGCTTATAAATACAAGCCATAAACTTTTGTTCAATCATGCAAGATGCATAGATTTCCCATTCCGACAATTTTGTTAAAAAAATGCCCGGAAAACATTTTCCTAGGAGATTTCAGAACACGATGCCTAAAATGCAAACAAAAACAAATGAAAAAATTACAAAATACCAGAATGTTATAACGATAAAAAAAAAGAACGCAATAAATCCAGCAATCCTAAATTCTGTGTCACTTCTTTCCGATATCCAGTTTTCCATCCAATAAAACGATCACTCCATAATAAATATTTCAAGAGGAGCAAAAAAACAAGGAATTTGAGCAGTAGCTTGAGGATAGACAGATAGGAAGACAACAATTCACCGATACGATGTCTAAATTAAATAAGCAAATAAATAAAAGACCGAAAAAATAATGAAACAAATCGCTGACGCAAGCAAATGGTGTTCTCATGACGGGAAGACAGCAGCGAGTGGGACTTTAACGCGAGAAACGATGCGTGAGGCCTTCACGCCTGACCAACCCACTAGTGATGCGTCGCGCAGCCGAACAGCGTAAGTAAGGTCAACGGAATAAAGATGCCAGTCATTTGACTTCAATAAAGATGTGAATGGAGGAGGACACTCGAGAAACGAGGCTTGTGTACGAAAAATGAAGATGGATGGCAAGAAACAACAGCGCAGCGATAATGGTGGCCATAAACGGGATCGGGATACCAATGCATTGTGGCCACCGGTGAATCCATTCACTTTTGGGTCAGTATGAAGGGAATTATGAATGGATGAGAGTTTTTGTTTATGGCGCGAATTACTATGCCAGAGTCATTGAAGGGACTTCAACTACGACCCGAATAGTAAAACTTGGACGTGAAGGTCGATTTTGTATCTTAAGCGTTTGGTCAGACGACGCAGGAACAATGAATGCGTACGATAACATAGATGTTCTGAAACTCAGAATGAAACTGCAAGCAGGGTAAACCAAAGTAATAGTAGGGCCGGGAAAGTTTTCTAAATACAAGCCTTTTTTCTCATTCTGTAAACGAAAATAATTTAGAAAAGTATCGCAAGATAAAATGCCTCACTACTAATTTGAAAAATCAGATTCATTTTTATTTACCATCAATTAGGTTTTCATTTATTTATCTATTTTTTAATTTGGAAGTTTTGATAGAATTTTTCGATCGGAAAAGAAACTGCAGGAAGTTTTTACACAAAACAAAATTAAAGGGAGGTAAAAGAATGAAAACGAAGTGATTTGGAATTGTAATATATAATGTCTTCGCATAAATAAAATATTAGCTTAGTAGAAAGTAAAAAGCGGCAAAAGTACCACACCTTAAATTTCTTCTCATATCTATGCAATATAAGAAGTTTGAGATTCAAACCGAATAATACGGTGAAAAAAATCCCATATTCATTTTGAAACTATAGATCTCCCATTAGGTAATTTGGCTACATAATTTGATACATTTTTAGAATATTGATAATACAATATAATACATGTTTACAATAAGTTCATGTAGTAATTTTTAAAAATCTAGCACGTTGCGTGTTTGGGTTACTGTGTTCACTTATGGACAGTTTGACAACCTTTCAGCAGTTCTTGTCCAAAATTTGATAAAATACAAGTAGAGAAAAGACATCGCTAAATTTTATTGATCTCATTGACAAATATATATACATTTAATTTTAAAGAAAAAAAATTGAACATAGGGATGTGTAAAATTTTGAAGTCAAAATTTCGAACATAGCAAAGTTTTTTTTTTTTTTTTCATTTCATACAGGAAAAAGTAAAAAATTGGCTAAAATTTGGGATAAACTTTGGAGTTGTTTTACATAATCAGACCGAAGTTCCCTATATGTTGCCTGTATTTATCGATTGCAACGACTGCTTCTGCAATTTTGCAATAATTCATTTTTATTAGGCCATAAATTATTAGATTTTTCGACTTTTTTTCATGCTTTCCCGCCTTTCTTATAAATCATGTATGCCGGTGCTATCATTTGCGATATATGACTGAATAGTTTTTAAGATAAGGCACCTGAAGGTAATACGGCCATTCTTATTTCGAACTTATAGTAATATTGGGAACAGATAAGAAAAAAAGAAGGTAGTAAACGTAATCAGTAGTGTTATTTTCCCTCTTCAAATTTTGTAATGAATTTTTATTTGCATATTTACTTTTTGTCTTCAAATTCAGAACTTCGCCGAGGACTTGCTCTTGAATGTAATATAGTCTGCAAAAGTCTGTTCCTTATTTTTCTTAATAAATACATTTTTATAGAGTTTTATTTAATTTGATTTGAAAAAAGAAGATAAATAACAAAAGCTTTATTATTTTTACAAGATAATTAATTTATTTTTGTGTGTAATAATTCAAACTTAAAAAAAAGTATACCAAAAAAATCAAAAACAAATTATGCTAAATATTGAAACTAACAAAAAAGATAAAATTATCGCAAAAACAAACAAAAAACATGAGATTAGACAGAATTTTAATTTAAACAAATCAGTCACTGAATTCTGAAGGAATAACAGTAGGTGTGCAGATAACCAACAGTTTATTTCTTCACACATATTTTACTAAGCTTATTAAATCGTCAAAATTTTGGAAAAAACATTCATTTTGAGATATACATTTGAGTACACATTTTGAGAACATGCAGTTAAATACGTTTTGAGAAATGTCATTGTATTGGGAAACATTAAATGTCCTATCAGCTCCATAACGTTCCAGTTTAATGACTACACGAAAGTGGGCAAAATTACTAGATCTATTAATTTTTTCCCAAGATTAAGAATGCTCTCTTCGAAATTTTATTAGATTTATTTAGCTTATCATGCGAAAAAAAAAGAAGCTCAAATGACTGCTTTAGCATCCCTAGACCTTATAATCCACAAATATTTTATAATTTAATGTACAAGTTTTTCTTCCTTCTATATATGGATGTAAGCTTTATAAATTCATAACTCATCATATTTCATGAAATATTTATGAATTATTCTCAATTAAAACTGTATGGCATGATTCTTACAATTAGGCTTTACATTCCGTCCCATAATCCCATTCCCCATCGGACGTACTCCTGCTGAAACCTTACCACACAATTAACTCCAACGAGGCTGTCCCTCTTCAAAAACAGAAATGGCTACTCATCCGTTTCCCATAAAACATGGCATAATTTGATCGGTGTCTGGGGCATCAAGAATTTTCTCCAAGGCCAACCCCGCTGCGAGAGAGCCACAGAGCCTTAGAGGTCTGCCGAAACGAGATCTTCCTTGGTCATTGCGCATGTGTTCGCTCCGCAGGTGAGATTTTAATGACGCAATTATGCTGCTTCCTAATGGCGACCTGCCGATCTCTTGGGTCGGAATAAAAATCTTGGACTTTGGCTCACGCTGCCTGCTAACCTCCGCCTAACGAACAACCCGTGGTCCGTAATGCATAAAACATTGCGTTTCACAAGCGGAGAGGGTTACGCTTCGATGTAACAAACTGCCTTGCATAACGATTTTTGTTTGAACAAATGACTCTCACATTCATCCGCCTGGCTGTGAGAAATCAAATGGTCCGGATAAGGAGCCATTTCTTCACGATTTTATGTGAGCCGGTGTCTTGTTATTGAGGAATGGGTGGTATTCGGGTGGAAACGATCGTTTGCACGGTTATCAGCCAAACCTGATCTTAAAAGAAATGGGTGGTTTCGTTTTGTAAATGCACACACACCAAAAGCATTTTCGAAGTTCAAATTTTGATGCGAAATATAACTCCCTCTATGATAGCTTTCTGTTTCAGAGTATTATTATATAAAATATACCCTGTAAATTATTCAATAATTATTCAGCTAACACAAGAACCATGTTTACTCGTTCAAGGCATTTTTATTCAAAAAAAAATTTAAGATGAGAATCAACATTGAATTTTTCTATGTATGCTGCGAAGCAGAATTAAGGATTTATGTAGTATTTCAGATGATTATTTAATAAAAATTCATCTAATCGAATGAAAAATTAGCATACTACAATAAAAAAGAAAAATCTTAAGATAAAGAGGCCATGCTTGTTTTTTATACATACATTTATAATTGGGAATAGTCCCAATTTTAAATACCTGTTTAAAATTGGGCCAGCTTCAAAATATTTGACAGAATTGTTTCAAACAACAGATGGAAAGTCAAATCTAATCGTAATTGTCACAGAATTAAAAAAATTGTTAAAAGCATACTTTAAATATAAACCTAGTCAACATGAGGGAATATTCTTATTGTGTTCGTAAACAATGGAAGGATTATACAGGTAGGAATATTTATAGCTAAAACAAAAACTAGATTTGAGTTTTTATGCTTTAAAATGTATTTAAGGCATCTTTAAAAATTAAAATAAAAAATGATAATACGGCATTCAATTGGTATAGCTGAAAAAAAGAAAGAAAAGCACAGAACTTTTTCTTAATTTTTAATCAATCAAAATTGTACAAGATTAAAAAAATCACTTTGAGGTAAGTTTTGGTCAAACAAACTGACCTTTTGAATAACAACCCCCCTCCCCACACACACATTTAACGTGAGTTTATAAGAACACAAAAAAAAAAAAAAACTCTACCATTTCAACAACATTTTTTCAAAACTTTATTTCCGTGCACTTTTCACGTTTCTAAAGGCATGGTTATAATCAATTTTCAGCTTACAGCTTGATGATTTGGAATTAGTGCAGTTATTAGTTTCACCGATTATGCTATATTTCAAGAATATATTAATCAAATAATAGAATAATTTTAATTCACTTTCTCAATCTTATAGTGGTAGAAATCTGGAAAATGGATACAGTGTGATATATATTACACTTAGAACACCTCCATCAGTTTTAAATTGCTTTCACAACCTCTGTTTTAACTGTCAATTAAAAACAAACGATTTTTTACGTTTAGATACATCAGCAAACATACTTTTAACTGATTTTTAAATATTTTATTAAAAATTAGCTACATTAAACACCCCTTTGTCATTTGTTGATAGCTGGGACAAATCTGAATCGATTTCAAAAAAATGTTTGTAAATTCTATTTAATAATTAAATCAAAAGCAAGAAATAATAAACTGCATTATTGTCAATATTCGAAAAATCAATCGTGAATTTTTTTGTTATCGTTTATACGCATTATTTCAATAGAAATTCCTGCCTTTTTTACTTTAAAACTTTTATTTCCATTAAAACTGGGCCAGTTTCTGAAAAAGAGGAGAAAAATCGCACATCACGAATTCGAAATACTAAACTGATTACTGATAAATTTTTAGCAGTTTTATAAACTTTTACTTTTGATATTTGAAATTACAACTGAGCGTTTCAAATGCCCCCAACTCACTAATAAATGCTCTGCCACTGATAATAAAATTCTAAAACTAGAAATGGAAGAAAGAGAAAAAGATATAAAAAAAATCCGCCCGTAAATTACCAGCGAGGATGATTTCCGCCCAAGTCCGAGGTTCCAGATAACGAAGAGACCTTTCATTCTACCGAAAATCGCCACCGGAGGCCACGATTGGGGGTGTGTAGGGTGAAAAACTTTTTTTTTCATTGATATCCAATATGGCGTCCGGCCATCAAGCCTACCCCCTTCTACTCTCTTTTGCTTTGCTTCTACCCTTCTTTCATTCAACTCATTCCCCCCGTTTTACCCGACCGACCCACATGCAATCATTCGTAAAAAAAAAGAACGAAAAGAATATATAAAAAAATAAAAGAAATGAAGAACAGGAGTTTAAAAAAAAGAACAGAGAATGAAGGGGAGAGGGAGTTGGATAAAAAAAAAGTCGTCTGCCCGATATATTGGCTTAAAAGGCTTCCGGAGAGAAGGAACGATTGGGCAGGGCCTCTCTGAAAAAAAAATTCGAAAAGAGAGAGAAAAAGGATTTTTAGGAGGATAGGGGTATATACAGTGACGAAGGCTACGGATGGGGAACGTGCGATGGACGGGTCAATTTATCATGGACGGGGAGGGACAATGTGGGGGTCGGCACGAACGTCGACCTGTACACTACAGGACGTTCATTTTAGAACACGCATGCTTGCGTCCTATTGCGCGGACAAGGCTTCCCCCGTTGTCTGTTTCGCTTAACTTTCCAATATAGTCCAGATTCCAATATGGACGATTGACTGGCAAGCTTTATTATCATCAAAGGTTGCCCCGTCTTTTGCTTCTTCATGCAAATGTGGACTCAAAACCCTGTAAGATTTACGAGAAAAAGATTTTGGACTCCGAGAACAAGCGCGAACACAAATCAGAAAAAAAAAAAAAAGCGGAGGGGATGCGAAAGGAGAGGGGTAAAAATGAAAAATGAAGTAGTGGACTTCACAAGGTGAGCATAAGCGACGCTTGTATCCGAAAGATCAATTTGGCTCTTTTGACAGATGAATACAGTTTAACGCGGAGATTTTTGACGCTATTTTTCGTGAGGATTTTTTTAAAAACATCCACTGAAATTCATGTTGAATTGGACTGGATTCTTTGAATTTTTCTGGCTCAAGAGCCGCGTTGTTGAATATGCTTATAATCATATCATTATAAAACAGTAGAAAAAAGAGTCATGTTACAGGATACTTAAAAATGCAATCAATATTTAAATGAGTGGATAAAATTTAAAAAAATGATTAATTAAAAAGGATTATCAATTAAAAATACCTTAAATTGTACATGAGGTGTCTCATCAAGTAAGAAAGATAATAGAATGTTCAGCTTTTGAAAAAATTGCAGTCGCTAGTCCTTGAAGCTTGGAGATTCTGACAATATATACTGGACAGACATTTGACAATTATAAAAACAGTGGTGGTTCTTCATTTAAATTCATACTAAACTCTTCATATTTGTACAAAGATTTCAAATATATGAGCATTTGATTCATAATTAAGTCATTGCAATTTCAGATTTAGAAAATTGCCTTTAGTTTTCCACAAGGTTTTTCTATGTTTCGTATTTTTAACCTACAATTCTATGAATGATTTTAAAAATACGAATGATTTTTTTAACGCAAACATCGTTAACTGGCTGCTATAATAATATTCTTTTGATTAATGTAGCTACCAGATTTAAAAAAATTCTGTATCACAATAAGTGATTTCATTCACTTTTAAAGTTTGTTAAAAGTGAATACTAGCTTCGTGATGCCTGATTTTCAGCTTTAAGATTTATCAGAGGCGTTATAGTTAAAAATGATCGAATCACCCTTTTTTAAAATTGAGATATAAATTTCTAAGCCAAGTTGTATGAAAAAAGAATTTTTTTAATATTCCATTCCAGTTGAATTCATTTTTGTAGATTCTAATGATTGCATAAAAGAAACTAGTGACCAAAATTTATTAATTTCTTATCCATAAAAATAATATTTTTTGAATAATTTATAATTTTTTGCTTTTCGGATATTTTAATCATATTTTGTAATTCTTGGATATTTGTGGGAAAAAATTCTTCTTTGAAAAGTTTTGGTTCATAAAAAAGTTTTCGTTTAATACCTTTTTACAAACTTTTTCGAACGGACACCTTTTTTTGTTACCCAATCTCTAAATGAAATTTTTTTTCTTCGAGTTCGAAACTGGAAAATAAATGGAGAAATGTAACCCTAATTAAAAATAACAAAAAGTTCTATTATCAATAATTATTCAATACATTTTAATTAAATCTGTCAAAATAATTTTCTTTACTATTTTTGATCCTAAGAAACTAGATAAAGATATTGGATGTAAAGCCATTCGCTACTACTAATTTTTTTTCACTCACTATTTTTTTAATCCAAACTTATAAGTAAATATGCCAACAATTGGATACACTAAACAAAAAAAAAGACAGTGCTATTTTCATATACGTTTTTCCTTTTATTTAATTGAAATAAATGAAATTTTATTTATAAGTATTGTCGAAAAATTAATATGACAAGAAAAACAAATACAATTTTTTTTTGTTATATGATTTTCTCCATTTGAAACAACAAACCCGTTTAAGTATTGAATATAGAACTCGATGCATTCATTTTCTTTTCAACTAATAGCCTTAAATTTTTTTCTCTATAACAAACTTCCTACTTGGTTTTTAAACGAAAGAAATCCTTCTCGATCACCACGGAAAAGAATAAATAAACATTATTGGTGATAAATAAAAAGAAATGAAATTTATAATGGTTATTAAGAAAAATATAAAGCGTCAAGTTAATTTTCTTGAAGATATTTTCCTTTTGACATTGAAAAAAATCCAAGTTAAATCTTAACCATTCAGTTCTATGTAATTTTACAGTACTTTAAATATTCACAACTGTATTACTTGAGTAATAATTTTCGAGTCATTTAATTTACAAAAAGAATACTAATTTAAAAACTTTATCTTTTTTTTTTTTTAAAAAAAAAGAGGAAACTGGTTTTTTTGATTTGAAATTAATATCCAAAGAAAGCAGTCATTTAAATTATTTTTTAAATCGGCAAAAGCTCTTGTTCGATGAAAAAATCAGAATGATTTGATTTGTATAATAACAATGATAAATATTGCCATATTTAAAATTACTTTTGTAAATGTTTTAAAATTAAAGAAAAAAATATATGCAGAGATAGAATTGATATCAATGAAATTTACAATTTGTAAATTGTCTAAAGGATTTTGTGAATTAATACGTTCTTAAGTTATTGACGAAAAACTTTAGATTTCGTTAATATTTCTAATAAGTTAAAAATATAATCAAAATTTTGGAAAAAAAACTCCGTTTCTTAATGATAAGACATATGTAAAAAATTAATATTTACATTTGATAAATGGAATGAATTTATGTAAAGACGTTAGCAAATGACAAATTCTACAACGTGTATCATCCAATATCAAATTGCTAGTAATCCTGCGGTATCAAGCCACTTTTTCTCAATCAAAATGCACAATAAATTCTAAGCCGGCGTCCTGGCTTAGGGATAGAGCGTCTTCCACAGTATCTGGAGGTCCCGGGTTCAAATCCCGGTTCAGGCATGGTTGTTCTTCTTCTGTGTTCTATCTGTGAGATGTGTGAATGTGCCCCCCTGTAAAAAGGGGTTGTGCAAGCGAATGTTATGCATGATGTAGCTAAGTCGTACTCTTGGCCTTAGTTGGCGCTACTTCAAAAACAAGAGACGCTCATTCGGTTTAAAATTACTGACTGCCGACGGCGCTCTTGTCCATGGCAAGGGCCATTAGTAACAACAGCATAAATTCAAAAATTAAGTTAGGATACATCGAATGACTATGGATTGGCCAGAGAATTTGCTGATGATTGCGCTCGCAGATGTAATAATAATGAAGATAAGAAAAGTAACGAATGATTTTAAGGATCATTAATTTTGAGCGAAACGTTTTTTTTTACAATGCTTAACTATTCCATCTCCTTTTTTTAAAGAGAAATCTTTAAAGGCATTCTATTCACTTCATTAAATCAATGATGAAGCTTGAGATTTAAACTTTTCCTTTAAAAATTCCTTTCTAATCAAAATAATTATCATGTTATCCAGATCTTTGAAATGACTATAAAATTGCTTCGTGAAGTGTTTTTTTTAATACTTGCAATAAGAATTAACGATTGCTGAGAAAAATTTCGATCTTTTTTTTTCTTTCAGTAATAGCTGTATATAAATCAAGCATTGCAATTAAAGTGACTGAATTTTCTGAATTTAAATCTGGGATCATTGAAATCCGAACCTGAAGTTGGATATACTGGCTAAAAGAATGCGTAATGAATGCTATCAAAAATCAAAATTTTAATTAAAAAAATTCTTTAACGCTTGAATCAATGAGGAGAACAGTAATAAACCTAAATTTGCAATCTGAGGCATTCAAATTTTCGGTTTCGGTGGATCATGTTTTATTATTCTTATTCTAATTCAAAATATTAATTGCATACAATTACGAGAAATATCAGTGCTTCTTTCATTATTCACTATTTACTGAACCGTTTCTTAATAAAAACTAATGTAAAGCTTTGGATTTATACAATATTTCTTATTTTTTCTTGCAATTAAAGCATCAACTATTTAAAAAACTGGTAAAGGAAACTAATACCCCCAAACATTATAAATTATTTATTTTTGCTAATGCTTTTATTTTTTATCAGGATTAATCCTAACAGATTTATTGTATTCCTTTAATAGAAGAATTGACTTAAAATTGAATCTAATTCAATTCATTTACCTTAAATATGGGTTATTTGGGGGAAAATAAAAACCTGATACAAACTTTTACATACTTTATTACTAAAAAAATAACTTTTTAAGAATATTTATTTTACATTTTAATCTTTAATTTATATTTATTATAACTTTATTTCAAACTAGTACCTTTGATTTAACATGTCGATTAACTGACAATAAAACTCTGAAAATTTTTAAACAGTTTATCGCAATCGAGAATATATAACTGTACAAAACGCTAACTCATCATGAAGTAAAATACATGATAATTGTTTACATAATTAAATATTTACAAATATGAAATTAGTCGATTAAAAGTGTTTTAAGACGGAATCAAACAGAACATTAACAAGAAGCCTAAATTTTTGCTCGGGCAACAAGATACTCAACCTCAGTCGAATAAGAAGTTTGCCTTCTTTAAGGTCCGGATCATTTTATATAAATAACAGAAGTTTTCAAGTTAAAATATATGTTTAATGTTTTAAAGATTAAATCAAATTAATATGATTGTTTTAATAATGGTAATTTACAAACAATAAATATTTATCTTAATTACTTAATTAAGTTCCCACAGTATTCTACAAAAATACACTCCTTCCTTAAAAAAGCCCTCAAAAGAAGAAGCATTAGAGCTTTTTTAATAGCAAGAAAAAGAAATGAATCTGGATACGCCAGTTTTCTTAATTTTATTTCTGTATTATCGTTTTAAGTAGAATCTGCTAACAATTTTCTTATTTTACATCTTAATTATAGGAAATTATTACAATGTTTTATTTACAAGAAGCTTGAAATCAGGCAATTTAATCTTTTTTAGTCAAATTCGTATGCATCCATAGATTTTATTTCCTTTATAAAGAATTTATTAACTTTTGTTACAATTTGTCTGACACAAAATATCTTCGTTTTTCAATATGATTTATGATTTCAGATAAAAGTGTATCCTCTTTCAGGTTTGAGTGTGCCGTTTCCAAAAATTTGTAATAATTTAAATATTAATGCTTAATCCAACATTCAAGATAAAATTCAATTATGAAACATAAGTATAAAACAATAGTTTTAAATACAATTGAAGAATATAAAAAAATTAATTAAAAACAAAAGAGATTAGAAAACATATACTATCAATAGAGTATTTAAATCCAAAAACACAAAATCCCTAAATAATAATAAATCCGATATAATAGGTGGTTGATTAGATTATAAACATCTCCTTTTAATAAGATTATTTTTCCGATAACAGAAGTAAATAGAAATTGAATTACTAATTATATATGTACGTTTGGAATGCATATAATAATTAAATCTCCCAATGATAATGTATTGCCGTTTAAAAGCAAAAATAATTAATTAATATTATAATATAATGCCCTTTATTAATTCTCTAAGAATCCGTAATTGAGAAAATTTTGAATCTTCTCCAAATAACATTATTTTTCTTCTCTTTATCAGCTTCCTTTAAGGGAAACTTTAAAGGAAACTTAGATTCCAAAATAATTATTGAAATTAACATTTAAAAATGAATAATGTGTAATAATTCAGAAATTCCAAAAATCTGTTTTTATAAATGACAATTAAACTTTTAACTAAAAAAATTTGTTTTGCCCCAGATTAAAATTTAAGGAATTTTGTTGAAATATTTTAAACAATATTTTTCATACGTTAATTATAGTTTTTAAAATACACTGCACTTTTTTTGTTAGAACTTAATCATTTATCTCGAAAACTTTTTAAACTCGGCAAACTATTTTTAAAAAAATTCCACTCTTTTTTCAAAATTAATTTTTTATCTACCAGAAAAATGAATTTTTATTCATTCTTTTCCGTGCTTCTATTTTTTTCCTTTAAAGAATTTCTTTGTGGAAAATTCATTAAAAAATTGTATTAGATAAAAAATATCAAATAAATTTTCGCTTGTAAATTTCTTGCAATGTTACCATTTTATTTTTCACCTTAAGAGTGCACGCTTTCTTAAAAATATTTTTCCACTAACTTCGAATTATTTATGCATATCCAATCTGAAACTTCAGCAATTTCAAGATCCCATAAACTGCAATAATTATTGACAATAAGTATAAAGTATTAAAAAAACCCAATGATATTACTATTAATCATTCCATGCACCTTCATGCCGGAATTCGACAGAGAAGATTGAACCTTTCTCGCTCAATTAATCACTAACACTTAAAAAAAAGTATCGTTTCGTGTGAAAAATGTCTATGAACATAAAATGCTTATTATAATCCCCTTCTGTTTCAAGTAGTTATTTCCATCTTTTTGAGTAATTCCTGCATTTTTATTATTACCAATTGATCCAAACCGCAGCAGTATTATTCGATCTGAAAGTGGCAGTTTTAGGAAACATCGATTAAGATTACGATCTGAAATCCGAGCATTGTAAGATCTTTGTTCAATGAATCGCATAATTATCGTTTGGTGCTTGGCTTTCGTGCGACCATCAAAATTTTAGTCCGAAGAAGAAATAAAAAGGATTAATAACTTCTATTTGGCATCAAGATGGGTGAGAATATTTATTTTGTGACAAGCGAGTGTAACATTTTCAATCGGTCAGACATGGCAAGTGTAATTTTATGATTAGAACTATTATGGAATTAAAAATTTAATTTACCTTCTTTTCAAGTTGAGTGAAGAAGTGTTTTCGCAGTTCAAGATTTTTTCTTTTACAGTATATTCTCACTCATAAATTATTTAACGATTTCAGAGAAGTATAATTTGGTTTTGGATTATTCTTGTAAGTACTACTCTTAACGTTTTTGGGTTTGACTTCGTTTTTACCTGGCTGAATGGCTTTATCTTCTTGTCATGGGATTATAGAATTTATTCTTTTGTTTTCTTGAGTTGTATCCAAGTTTCCTGGAATTATTTAATACTTAAAATACAGAAGTATCATTTTAGGGTTAAGATCCAGTCGGAATATTTTTACTAATTGCTTTCACCCGTTCAATAGATAATTTTCAAATAATTCATTCTAACGTTTTTGTGAAAGTTCTGGAGACTATTAAAGGGTATATAATTCGTTATAGAATTATATACCCTTAGAATTATATACGATTTTGACACTAAAATTCGATTGATTGAATTTTGATTCTAAAATTATGATAAATTACGATTTTCTGATTTTGAGCGCAGATGGAGAGAGAGAGAGAGAGAGAGAGAGAGAGAGAGAGAGAGAGAGAGAGAGAGAGAGAGAGAGAGAGAGAGAGAGAAAGGGAAAAAGACAATTTAAAACGAAACTAGATAGAAAAAAAAGTTTCGTTTGTATTAATTTTTAACCCTTTGCACTCCGATGGTGCCTCTAACTCACCATTCAAGATTGTGCATCATTTTGACGTTTTATTTATTTACTTTTCAAATTTAATTGTTAAAAACGTCTACATAGTGGTTAAGAGATGTGGATTAATTTTTCAAAGAAATTCGACTTAAAAGAATTATGTATATTTACTTTTCATAGCAATAAGCAAATCTTTGTATTAGGTGAATAATTTTGCATCTAATTATTTTTCGGAGTGCAAAGGCTTAAATATGGTACTACATGTTATTGGCAACCATCAAGTTTGGTTTTCTCTTGTGTAAAAGGAACATAATGTAAATGCTTTGCTGTTTAAAAATTATTTTGGTACGCTGTTTTCTTATTGTTTTACTATTATAACGAATAAGAGATGGTCTCATTTTTTTCCACTTTGTAGTTTGTTTGTTTTTAAAAACAAAAAATGATCCTAATTTTGTCTAAAACTTTTTGTTATAACGTTAGATTTATACTGCCATCACTGCTTGGCTTTTAAGTGATTTTTCTTTACTGCACATTGAGCCTTGAATTGTAAATAATCATTCTGTACCTCGGAAGGATTTTTTTTAATTTTAATGAATTAAAATTTCAATTAATTAATAGCAAAAATTTAGCGTTTTTCCCGCTATAATTTCACTAAATATTGGAGAATAAATCTTTGTAAATATCAAACCTTTTAATAGTATCAAATTTTTCATCATATAATTTCTTCTATTTTTGATTTAATTTTAATAAAATATTTTAAACACATTCAACAACAACATATATGTATTATTGTTGAAGTAAATTTCAAATCATTGACATTATAACTATTAACATTTCATCCTGGAAATGTTTCTATTCCAAAGATATAAAGATTCAGCTCATTTTTCCATATTGAGAGGTTTCAATATAAGACATGCTTTTAGCATATTATTTTGGTTTAAGCTCTAAATTAGGCAGTAGGGAAAATTTTTAAAAAGTGCTTCTATTTTTAAATATTTCTGCTGTTTCCTACTATGTATTGGAATGTATAAAGGTGTGTATAGAAATTCTTTAAAAAAATACGAAATACAACGGAGGGAATGTAAGGGTTTTGAAATAGTGTGAATTATAGCACTGTTAAAATTTTAAGTTAAAAATACTTACTGAAGACACAATGGGCAGCAGCTTTCAATCCCAGGTTATCATTCAGTGACCAGACAGCTAATTGTAAATAGAAGCAAATGATCTACAAATAAGATTAATAAATTTTAGAGCCGGCGTCCTGGTACAGAGGAATCGCTTCTTACTCCTGATCGGGGCGTCTCGGGTTCGAGTCCTGGTCAGGGCATGGTTGTTCTTCTGTGCTCTATCTGTGAGGTGTGAGAATGTGTCTTCCCCCTAGTCAAAAGGGGTTGTGCAAGCGAATGTGATAAGTGTGTGTCATCATATAAGCTAGAAGTCAGATGTTTTTTCAGACTATAAGATTTTCCTTCGGGTGCTAAGGGATCCATACCATCAGAAGCTACTGTACTCCCTCCTTTCCGGTGTAAAGCTGACACGAGATCATCCTCATCAATTTTAGAAACCCTAATCACGTTAAATTTTCCAGCAAAAAGATGCAAAATTTTAATTAAAGATTTGACAAATTAAGGGCAAAAAAAAAAAGATGAATAAGATAAAAAAATCTATGAAATATTTTTTGAAAGTGAATTAGTTAAAAAAAAAAAGATTTTACTTTACATTTTGTCAGTTACAATTAAGTGATTGGCAGTGATATGTCAGCAATATTTATTTAAAAGATAAGACACATATTTTAACATTGACAATGTCTCGTAGATAAATAAGCTCAGCAAAAGAAATAATTGAATGTTACGTTGATGATTGCTAATTTACATATTTAATTTTCTAGAGTTAAGGTATAATTTATCAGAATCAAAGACGCTCCTTTTTTCCATCAAAGAGATACACTATTAACCTTCATTTTACAAATTATGACATTAGACTCAAGAACAAGACACTTACGGTCCAGCGAGCACATTACCGAGGGTTTCTTGTCAAAGTTAGCTACGATCTTAAACATAAAAAACGAACGCAGTGACCAGATGAGCAAAGGAATCGTTGAAATGTTAAATGTGTTTGCCATTAACACGTAACTTACTTGTTCACACCGTGCCACAGGAAGCTTGTTCTTTTTTTCCCTTTAAGAAGATCTTTAATTTTGTTTTTCGGTCCACAAAGCCGGAAATGATGCCTCATAAACGAACCATCATCCTCTCAACGCACCAACGCCTTCTAGTGAGAACTCTGATGACCAGGAGCGAATAAATTAGTTTCAGCAAACATTTGTAAGTTCAAGCGACCCGATGTTTCATCTCTTGGGTTCTTTCTTCGTCGCTGGGTTTGGAAAGTTGATGAATTTTTGATTCAAAATTGCTTTTGTATTTGTGAGACTGCTATTATAGGCATTTGGGATTGAGTTAATTGATCAAATGATAAATTCAAGTGGGAATGATGAGTATGCAGTTAAAGTATTTACTGTATACTCATCATGTATTGCTTTATTTACTGTAGGCGCTTATTTCTATCCCTATTAATAATAAAAATAAATATATATGCTTATATATTATGGCTCTGAATGCCAAACTTTTTGACCAGTATCATTTTATCAAATGACATTTCATGCATTTTGAAGAGAAAGATGGGAACGTTAACCCTTGAGGTCTTTTTAAAACTTTAATTGGAATTTTAATGAATTATAATTTTTTTAAAAAAATATTAAGAGAATTTTGCAGTAGTATATTTCATTATAGAAATGTAAGTGATATTTATTTGAAAATTTTATTCTGTTCAATTTTATTCATTTCCATTGTTGATGACCAAATATAAAGATTCAGCTTCTCTTTTTCCTATGTTGAGTGCGTTTCAACATAAGATATTTTAGTAACAAAATTTATAAGTTTTGATGTATTTACAAACCAAAATTAATTTTGGAATCAAACAATGATGGAGAATTTTTTTTCACTGTTTCCTTTTTTAAATACTGATGCATTTCCGTGGGATATAATGTGTTGCATAAAGATATTGATTAAAAATTAGGAAATGCTTAGCATAATGAACAAACTTATGTGTTGATTCTAAAATAGCATGAGTTAAATTCCTATAAAAATTTGTTCAAAATATTTTTCTGTGAAAATTAAGAACAAATCACACAAAATATGAAATTGAAATTTTAGCAACTATTAATCCGAATGAATCAACTTATCGCCAAATGCAGCAGCTATCTTGTCTTACAAAACGAGAAATAACAGCATATTTTTAATTAATTAGCCATTTATACTGAGAGCTTCACATAAAAAAAAACGTTAAATTTCTCCGGAGTGCACATTCTCACCTCTAAAGTTTACGAAGTTGGAGGAATTTTATATCAAATGTTTCGTAGGGTGTCGAAGCACACTTTCATTTTTATTATTTGTATGCATTTTAAAATTAAAATTGCTCCAATCAATTTTTGGATGAATACTTCATTAGTATATTTTTTGTACCATATAAATTTATTTGCATTTCCTACCAATTTCTAGAAAATCTTTTTTTCTGTCGAATATATTGCCGCTAAATTTTTTTCTTCTTTCCAAACGCATCCTTGAAGGAAATATATATATAAATTCTGGCATAGATCTTGCAGTAAAAAAAAATCCTGCCAAAGACCTTTTTCACCCACGCACCAGAAAATTCCGCTACATCGAATGCTTGTCCACTCAAAAAAAAGGGAGAGCGGAGAATGAATACTTGTCACATGATGTGGTGGAAGAAAGTGTTCTAAAATGTCCAACACGGGCCATAAAACATAAATCTCCCAATCCACTGCAGGGATCCTGCCTGATTCGAATTTTCGTGCCCGGCAAGTGGACGATGGTCTTTTTATACGGTTGCGTAAATCTTCCAGCCGCAAATGTCCACTTCGCGTGCAGAGGGGGTGGTTCTCCAGCGGCAACCCCTCTTCATCGTATGCAAAAAGCTCCCCCAAGACCAGCCTGATCTAGAAGCGCACTAACAAAAGCGTAATTTCAGACTCGCCCTTTTATTAAAGGTACCGTTTGCCAGAGTTGTTGGAATTCTTTCTTTCTTACTTTTCTTTTTTTATCTCATCCTCGTCAGTGGCCGGGGGGGGGATTAAAGATTATAGAGCAAGAGTTGCATTCAGATAGTAGATGAAAATTGGGGCTATTTGGAACTGTTTTAACGGGAGTTCTGTCCTGTCCTTCCTCCCCCCTGAAAAAAAAAAGGAAGATTGTGGGGAACGTGCTTTGAGGTTTGTGCGCTGATTTAAAATTTTCGTGCATGTGGCGATTTATAAGAAAATGGAAATGCTGGATGCGACAGTAATTGGAAAAAGATGAACAGCTATTTTGAAGATCAAAATGGACACGAGTATTCTTTCTTTATTACGCGTCATTTTTAAAATTGTATCTAAATTATGAATTCACATTCATTAATCTTTTCAAGTATTATTAGTAAATTTAGTGAAAGGATCACAAGTCTCATATCTTGTGCTTTTAAATAATTTTTTTCTAATATATTTAAATACGCATTACAATCCAAAATTTGAAAGATATTTAAGTTTTTATACTTTAGAAACTCCGAAACTGAAATAACTAAATGATAAAATTCAATACAAAGTGAATGCAAAGAAATCACCATAAAATTTCGAATTCAAGATTTTAATAAACTTTTACATTTTAGTTCTTCTATTTGAAAGAGTCATATATAGAATTATGTCTGTAGGTCAACCGATCTGTCGGTCTTTGAAGATAATAACTCAAAAATTGAACAAACGAAAATCTTTGTTATTGTATTTACTTCTAAATCGCAGAATTTATAAAATCTTTATGAAGATCAACCAAAAAGAATTCGTCTGTTGGTCTATTCTCCATGCGATTGTAAATACAATAATTCAAAAACACAACGCGTTGTTTATATATTATTTCATGGCCTCTTCTTATTTTCTGTCTTTCTAATCGACTTGCTTTACCACTTTCGTCATGGATTTTAATAAAAAAAAGTCTTCACAATGATAAAAATTATACCATTTACGTAAAATCAATAAAAAGAACAAACTTTGTTAAGGAACTCCTTAAAAATGCTTTATAAATGTACGTATGTATGATGCTATTTATTTTTACATATATGAACGTGAAAACAAAAATATGTTAGATTCATGGAATTCAGTATGGTATCTTGGCATTAATATTATAGATCTACATTATATTTTATTCTTAATTAGTTAAAAGGAAGAAATTTAAATTGTGTATTCGATTTCCTTCATTTCATTGCAAAACAAAACCGAAAACGTTCACCATATAGTGTTAATACACGAGAAAGTTCAGAAAGAATACTCTAGCTTTTATTTTCATAAGAATTTTTTTCTCTTTTATTCTTGGATTCTATTCTCATCCTTAAGACATGTAAAAAATATAGCAGTAAAAGTGTAATTAGCATACAACTTTTGCCTTAATTTTTTTTAATTTTGACAATGGTTCCTTGCCTATCGTTTCATCTTACACCTTTCAATAACTGATTGTATTATTTATTTTGAAATGTTACTGTGCAGTTGTTGTTTTGAAAACACAATATATTGTTTTTTAAAACTAAAATCACATATTTATAGAAAATTTTAAAAATATAGAAAAATTCCTTAATTGTGTTTTTTATTATTACTTTGGAAAAGTCATAATATTTACAATTATTCCTTATTTATGAAGTAATCTCTACTACAGATAATAATAAAAGTATGTATGCTTGTATGTTGACACTCTATAGAAAATTTGAATTACAGCTACTAAATTTGAACCCTTATATATATAACTAAGAGTCAAAATATGCATATAGTAGCGAATTTTTTCTGAAATTTTAAAATTGTAATTAATTAAAATTTAGTCTGAATTTCCGTGTTTCTTGAAGATATCTTCCAAAAATATAGCTCAAAAATAAATTTTAAGCCAATTCGAAATTTAAAAAAAATGTCTTTTTGATTGAAAATCAATATAATAAGCATATAGTGTTTTTCTGAATTTTAGAAATTTTTAAAAATAATTTTGAATTTGATTTCCAAAAATATATTAATTTATTTCTCTGAAGTTCAAGTTCATTGTTTCGTCTAATATTGAATCGATATTTTCTTCAGTTGTTAAAAGCTAAAGATAGAGAATTCAGTTTAATCTCTGTAGCTTACAAAGCGAATAAAAATGTGACAAAGTACTGAAAGTTAGAAAACAGATAAATCAAGCATTTGCCTTTTTACTAGAACTAGGATGTCATTGGACAGGACCTCCCCCCCCCATAAGGTTCATGTACGCAATAAACAAAATATTCGTAAAAAATTAATATAAATCGGTTTTGATTTCTGATAATTAGACAGAATCATGAAGTTATATAGACGCTATTTAACTGAAATTAAATATAATAAATATTCACATCAAACAACTGGTGGCTATAGGCAACTAGTATTTAATAAAATAATAATCTTTTTTAAAAAAATAAAGCTTTAATATTAAAGTAAGCATAAAAATTGCCACACGCTCTTTTTTAACGCTCTTTTTAAACTCTTTATAGATACAGTTTTTTCACTTCTAATTTGAGTCCTAAACCAATATTTTAGTGGATCCATGAACTTCGAATTAATTAAACCCTGCAATATTTTACATGGTACTTTCATAAAAGACTTCTATATTAGGTGAAAAATCCATAATACGTCCAATAATGTCTACTCAAATTTCCCCCAAACTCGAAATTTAACAGCACTAAACCGACTAGTTATTTCCTCAGAAAAGTCTTAAATAAACAAGAATATCGGGAAGAGGAAGGGGGTGCGAAAAGGGAGGTCTCCTTCCCCTGAAGTGACACCTGGACCATTTCGGATGGAGGATGAACCTCGCCGACAGTCTCCGCGACGGAGAAGAAAAGTGGAGTCGACTGCAAAAATATAAATGAAAATATCGAAAGGGGTGAAGGAAATGCAAAGTAGCCATGTGTATATGCGATGGTCGGATGATGACTGTAAAAAATAAAAAATAAAAATCGGAAGTCCCCCCGCCACCTGTGATCTACCACTCCGTCTATTTGCATACGTGTTATATATCCAACGTCTTGCAGACCATAAAAAAACGCAAGGAAAAAAATGCAGCTGTCGCCAGCGTGCGCACGGTGGTCCAGAATCCTTGATGGGGTTGAGAAGAAGATGAGAGGAAAAGCATCTTCTGCCTCTGACGATCCCTTTGCTCCCGAGCCTCCTTTTTCCAATTGCTTATTCCTCTGGCTTGCATGAAGATGCTAATGAAGTTGATTTCCTAGAGAAGGGCCTTCTGCCGACAAGGTACTTTGGAGTCTGGGGTGCTCTGGAGAGGTATGCAAATTTCCGCGGACATGGAAATGCAAGGAAGCCCCTTCTTACCCCCTTCTCTGGCTGCTGCGTGCCAACGTTCGCTAAATATCAAACCTGCCACATCATACGACGTCAAAATAAGTAGAAGAAACTTACTTGCCGAGTAGAACCAGAAGTGAATTCGGAATGGATCATTATGGGCATCGGGGCTTCTATATTACGGTTATCGGTTCGAAGTTATTGACGTTATTCGCAGCCGGAGTAGCACTTGCTGGAGGCGCGCTGGTGCTGAAAAATTCATTTCTTTTTTTGTCCTGAACAAGTTGGGCGTGACAATGAAAATCTCTGACAAAGAAGACGAAGAAATGCAAATGGGGGGGGGAAATTCAGCAAGAAATGATACACGAACCGTAAATTAATTCATAATTCTTTTTAGAACTTGCTTGAATACTTTAAGTTTTATCACTAAAAAAATTAATTTTTAATAATGGTTCCATTGTTATTAAAATGATAGTATATTGAAATGCTAAAATATTTCAAAAAGACATGAGAATTTTTGATATCAGGTACTAAAGTAAAATCCTGGATTTGATATAATTTCCAAGATTAATATTCAAATTTGAAGATATATACAGACACTTTGAAGGCCTTTTGTTTTAAAGTCAGACATCGAGGTAAGGAAAGATAAATGAATACAATGTTTACAAAGTATAGTTGAATTCTATATTTTAATTTATAATAGAAATATATGAATGGTAATTTTTATTTATTAAGCTTTAAAAGTATATCATGCACAATTAAAAACGAAGAAAAACCTTTCTCAATTTCTTTTCACTAAATGCATTGTTAATCCTGATTTCTGATGTTTTTTTTTCTTACTTCAAAAGAGAATAGCCATTAAAATGTTTCCAAAACTTTCATTTTTTTGTTATACATTGCTATATTCCTAATTTTAATTACATTTTGTTCAATATTGGTTTTAATCAATTAATTTTTTTTAGGGCTCGGTGCATTGAAATATCATTATTAGATTATTTGTTATAAACAGAATCTTACATAAAAGTTTGGTTTAGTTTAGTTTTATTAATGTTTAATTGTAAAGCAACGCTAGTGCTACTTCGGGATTTTTCATAATTTTGAACCGCGATCAGATGGTGAGGAAGACACCTGAGCTGGCACCCCCTCTCCACACTACACCACACCAGCGGGAGAACGTTGGACTTGATGGTTTTAACGTGAAATATACCCCCTTTACACGTTGGTTCTTCGGTGGAATCGGGTCTCGAACCTAAAACTCTACTGGTCACACCCGGAGGCCTTACCACTAGGCCACCGCGACCAACATAAAAGCTTAGAATTGGATATTGTGATCATATTTATTTCATCATAAAACTTCTGAACCTCATAAATTTGATAAAGGGAGGATAATTTAAAAGAATAAGAGTAATTTTATTTATTGAATAAAAGGAAATAGATGTCATTTCCGCATTTTCCTTTGTTATATATGTAGAAAGCCAAGAGAAGATATAGGTAAGTTATTTAGAGAAATTCATGCTTTTAAATATATTTTCACGCAATTTTTATATTTATTTTGCTCCATATACTTATTTATTTTGATATTCCTAATCCAAAATTCAATCAAGGAAAAGTAATCCTTAAAAATTTCTTATTGAGATTTTGAAAACTCTTGACGTTTCTGAAATTTATGAGTTTAAAGAAAACAATTTTAGAACTACCTTTACTTGTGCATATGAATATCATAATTCAAATAGAAAACAGCTTTTTGGCATTAGAACCTAGCACGAAAATTTTAATTTATAATAGATTTTGATTTTAAAAAATTCTGAGTTGCGCACAAGAGACAATTTTGCAAATTAAATATTCGAATTTCTTTGATGAAACAGAAAAAAAAAGTGAAATATTTATAAATATTGTTTTAACAAGCGTAATGCTATCACCAAATTTCAGGATAATATTTGTTGCATTTTTAATCAATGCAATGCTATTTCATCTTAAGAAAATTCGATTATACATATTTCAAATTAGCCCGGTTATAGTTAAAAACATTCTTAAGATCATATAAAAACAACAGGGATTACTAATATTAGTGAATAGATAAACTTTTAATTTTAAAAAAATCAAACTGTGAGATTTTCAAAAGAACAAAAAAATGATAGTTATGATTTCTAAAACTATGCCTTAAGAACTTTAAGATGACTCAATAAAGAAATCAATTTCAAAACGTGTGATGAATGGCGTTTTTAAATTTCTTTAGAAGAATTTTATGGATCTCAATCATGAACGTCATAATCACAATAATTTTTTATGTGCTTTTTACATGTAACTTCTTTTAATATTCACATTCATTAAAAAAATACAGTTGTACTTGCTTCCAGGATATTTAGTTTGTCAGAGAAAAAATTATGCTCCTCTTCTCTTTTATCTATTCAAATACATGCCAAACAAATTAATTTTTGAATTATCTTATTCACATAGAGTAGAAAAAAACACACCTGCTTTTTCGTACTAGACCGTCGACGCCAACGCTTAAGTAACTCATTGGCCACGGATTCAAATTTGGCAATAAACCGTCGACGCCAACGAAACCAACAAAATAGCGGACGACCGTTAAAGTTTGAACAATTTTTAAAATATTGGCGTTTTTTGCCATTATTGATGATATAGCAACTTATTGAAGACGTCATCAAATTTGACGATAAAAATCGACGGTCTAATACATAAGTACCAAAAGAACTTCATCTACATGAATTTTGATCAATATTTGATATAATCAACAATTTTTGAGCAAAGACTAGATGTTAAATTACATTCGTTTATTTTGTTTCGCTTATGAAGTATTAAAATTAAAGAAAACAGAACGAACAAAATACCAGTAGAAAGGCTTTTAAAGAAATATTTTCCTTTTGACTTTCTTGTACTTTTATTCAATAAATAAAATAGTAAAAAAAAATTACCTCGAAAATTTGACGAATCTTTGCATTTGGGACCTCCATGAGAATATACTGTAAAATATCGATTTACATTATGCCCGTTTGTTTCTAGTCAATTCGTCTGTCTGTCAACATGATAATTCAAACATGTTTTAAGTTAGTTATGATTATGAAATTTTTTGGATTTTACAATGCATTTATAAATTTCTATCAAATTTTGAACAAAATATAATAAAAGGTAGTCTGCAGGTTTGGCTATATGAGAACTAGTGGACTCGATAATTAACTATTTATATAAATTTGGTATACAAACGTCTGTATGTAGATTTTATCAAAATTTGAAGTAAATATGGCAAAGATTTATTTGTCTGTAGTCTGTACTTCCGCATAACACAATGTTTTAAAAAATTTAAGCGCAATAACTTACATACAAAAAAGTTAAATAAATGAAATTTGGTATGTGATCTTCTTACATTGTAGCTCTGCGTCTAATTTTGATTCCAATCGGGCGAAAAAATGTACCAAAAATACATATTTTAATACTTGTTCATTAACCACAAGTCAGAGATTAATCACCCTAGATCATAATTTAAGTAAAGTTTAGATTCTTGCCAAACTATTGTTTTATAACTGTAACTATTTTTCGCCTTTGTCATGCAAAATCTTTACAGCCTTATCAAGATCTACAATTTTGTTTGGGGGAAAAGACATAACAATATTTATCATAGATCAAGCTCGAAATGTTGAATGAGGTTATTTTCATTGGTTCCGTATTAAATGTATTTCTATTTATGGCATTGTTTTATGAGAATATTTTAGCCGGCGTATTGGCATAGGGGTAGTGCGTCTTCCCCATGATCTAGGTTTCCTTGGTTCGAGTTCCGGTTCGGGCATAATTGTTCTTTTGTGTGTGAATATCCCCCCCCCCCTCCTGTAAAAAGGTTGTACAAGCGAATGTGACGCATGACGTAGCTAAGTCATACTCTTGGCTCTAGCTATCGCTGCTGAAAAATGAGAGACGCTCAGTCGGCTTAAATAGCTTATCGGTCTGTCATAGGGCTTGAAATGTGTCATAAGTAACAACAACAGAATATTTGAAGTAATTTTGTGCTCGAGATTCATCATCGGAAGTAAGCGTTGATGACATATTTTTAAAGCTTGTCGCTTTTATTTAAAAACATCCGTTTTTTCTTGTAACTTATGTAAAAAAACCTATATATATTTGGGGGTTTTGTTTGAAAATTGCTTCTTATCAGCATAGATAGAATTTTTTTTTTGTTGAGTCAAAAAAAAAGTTTATTGAACAATTCTCTGAGATCTTATATGTATCATGATATTTATTTTGAAGTGCTCATAAAATTTTAATGCTAAACGATTCTGTTGTTTATACTTATATTTTTTAATGTTTCATTTGTTTAGATGAAATCTAATCTTCTCTTGCTTAAAATTAAATTTTATGATATTGCTTGAAATTGCTGCAAAAATTGATAGAAACGTAGCATTATAAATAGATTTGAGTCTGATCTCGAAAAGAGTAAGTTAAATGTCTTAAAAAATTTAGAAATTTAAATATTATGCTGAAGAAACCGTTTAGGAAAAATTACATAAAATGTTTATTTAAAATTTTTGGCAACAGCCAATTCTGATTAAACAAATGGTCGGCAAAAGCACTTTACGGATAATGAAAAAATCTTTTACGTATTGTAGAAAAAAAAATGAAAAGCTTCCTTGGAATTTAAAATAATTATTCGAGCTATTCGAATTATCTGCATGAAAGAAGTGGTTGACTCAAAAGTTGTTCATAAATCAAATTTTATACGATAGATATTCTAATCAATTAATTTCCACTTATGAGGAAAAATGTATTATGGCATATCCATTATCCCTGTACAATTTCACGAAAAAAAATTTACAGAAGGTGCATCTGCTTGTCTAAAACATTCTACAGAATATACACAGAATTTTCTGATAATTCGTTACAGAAAATTGAAACGAGAATAGATTTACTTCATTCTAATCCACCAAAATTATACTTTTTTATATATATGCTGTGGTTCATTGATTAAGTGGTTACTATTTATCATAATTAATCAAAATAATTAATTGATATTTAAAATTTGCTAGCTACTATAGTTATTTGTCTCTTATTATTATCATTAAAAGAAAAGATACTTAATAAGAACTATAGTTTTAATTAATATTAAAAGATGATAATATTAATCATAAAATATTGAATGAAATGATATAAATGTTTAATAAATTGTAGAAACTGGTTATTTTTCATTTATCTTTGCTTTTGAAACATATATTTTTTTTAAGTCAAACCATCGAGGTTTTCACATTTCAAGGAAATTGAATAATCTTTTTTTAAATCTTAATTTTTGGACTTTTGGTTGAGTATTAAATATTTTTTTTGTACTTTTTCTTTGATAATGGATTTAATTAGTCGAGTTCTGTTGATCAGATCGTTTTACTTACACTAGAGTATGTGACCAAAGAAGCATGGATTTTTTTTTGTGGAAAACTGAAAAAGGGTTATTTACAAATTGCATCAAAAAATTCACACCAATGACGAAATTTTTAAATTTAATTTATTGGTGTTAATTTTTGTTGCTATTTAAATTAAACGAAATTACTTTGAATTTTGGATTGCATATTTTGACAATTGTAATACATTTTTTGTCTAAGATATTTTTAGACTGAATATGATTTATTTCAATTAAAAATTTCTGTAACTGAAGTCATTTAATTCATTACAGAGATTTTTTAAATAACTAATTAATCAATTTATAATTAATATGTAGGAACAATGTTTTGAATTTATACGTTCTAATTCTTGATGCATTGTTAAAATAGAATTTTTATTGATTATAAAAAAGTGAGATGAAACTAATATTCATTGCATTTTCAAATAAAACAGTTTTCGAAAACTTGAAACAAGTTTTTGTCAGGCTATGTAATAACAATTTGCTATAAATCAAGATGTACAAAGTTTCGTAATTTTTTTTGTTTAATTTTAATAATCAAATGTGTAACATTGATAAAAATAATTGTATATTATTGTAACTCATTATGCTCCTTCATTATAATTAAATCTTAATATGATTTGCTCTCAGATATTTGAAAGAAAATCAAAAGAAAATGTAGAGTTAATGTTGAATAGCTTTTTATTGTAATAATTTCCGCATTCTCTCACAAGCTGTTTGTTAAGATAGTATGATTTGTTATTTAGTGACACATTTCGAAGTAGCATTGTAAAATCATAAGCTAGATCAAATTTACTTGTGCACACATATAAATTATTTCGTAGAAATAGAGAAAATTGACACTTACATTAAATTTTTGAAAGGACGAGTTAAACATTAGTTCGAACAAAATTGTGACTGGATTAAAGGAAGCAGCATTTATATCGTACATTTTTTTAAAAACAAATTTTGCTGAATTCCATTGATGTTAGCTATAAAAAAATATGCACACATCGATCTGACCTTTCCTTTTTCGATCAATTAACAAATAATGAAAGGTAAATTATATTTATTGATCACATGAAGTTGCTTTGCTTGTTTCCATCCAGAAAATCAGTGGAAATGAATTGACTTAGTTAAATTATTGACTTGTTAATTGACTTATTAAAATAGCATCAATTGCAAGGCTTTTTGCCTTTTAGTGGTACAAAAAATTTATTCGCCAAATTTTATTTAATATTTTTGTAGTAAATGGAGTGGTACAAAATTGTTTGTACAAAATTGAGTGGGCGTAGATATCTGTGTGGTTTTGACATTCAGCAGAGCTGATTGTCGGACTTAAAACGGCTGCATTTGGCCTAAAAATGTAGAATAAGAATGGATATTTAAGCACTTTTACTTAATTGTTTTAATTAGTCAAAAATTAAGCTAGATTATGATGTTTTTTAATCATGATTTCTAAAGTATTACAACAAAAAAAATGATTTTTAACTATTTTAACGTTTTAAAAATGTTTCTTTAACAATATTAATGTAATTGCCTTGAAGTATTTTTTTCTTAATTTTTATTAACATTTTACGTAATTGAAATATATATCAAATTATTTTTATCCTTTTGCCTAGCTTTCTTCTAATGCTGAAAACTGAAAAAGTTAAATTCTGTTAATTATTGTTAATTAGTTATATTTCAATGGCAGTACGATGTCATAGGATTTGACTCCATTAGGAATGTTCATATATTGAATAAATAGTAGGCTAATACCATTAAAGAAATTTAGGTTTAAATATTTATAAGAAATTGATATGTAAATATTTTGTGTTGATGGAATCCTGGAAATCAAGGTATAACAAAAAATGTAATTGGGATTAAAAAATAGTTTTTTCCAGATAATCAGCCGTTTCCCAAAAGTGTTTACATTTGGATAAAAAGAAATTTGATTGAAATGAATTAACCAGCATCTTTTAATAAAATGTTTTATAATAAGATAACTTTTTAAAATTATTTTTAGTTAGAAATTATAAGGAATGTGAAACAAGAAGACAATATTAAATTGTTGATATCCTTCCTACCTGCTACAATGATTTTTTTTTTTGAATTCACGTAATCACAGATTAAGAAACAAATTTAATTCTATGTTTGATGCTGAAAAATTCTTGTCAATTTTGGAAACTGTTTTTTGCTTGAATAGTAACTGAAAACGTTATTTAACGTTTGATTAGAAATTTTGTTGTAAGATGAATATTGTATTAAAAATTTTAATTTTTTAAAAGTACTTCACAAATATGAATTTTTTTGAAGATTCATTACTAAATTTTTTACAAACCATGTTAATACTTATAATAGGATGAAAAATATTTAAAACTGAAGTTTATTATATAGCAATTTACTTACTATTTTTGTTAAATATTAACCTTAGCTTTATTTGAAAATTAGCAGTAAGCGAATATAAGAGCTAAGTAGCAATATATATTTGTTTCATTTACCTTTGCCCCCTTTTTATTATTTATTTCCAAAAAATTAGTAATTAAATAATAATTTACTTCTTGAATTCTTTTTCTTGACCTGAAATCTTCTATTAAGAAATGTTATTGAATGATTAATTTTTTTGAAATTATCAATATTTTATAATGTTTTCTTGTTTTTAATATTTTTGTTTTCATGAAACTAATTTGCATAGATTTATGTTAATGTGAATGAAAATAAAAAAAAAATCCTGTAAAGTATGCAAGTTACTATTAAAAGAGACACAATCTGAAATTTTTTACTATATAAATAAATTTTCGGAGTTTAAATGGAATTGTTGCAATTTTGTTTTACATTCAATGTTTTTTTTTGTAACATGCGTATATGGATTTTTCCGTGTGTGTTTAGTGTTTGTTGAGAAAGAACGAGACATATCCATTCCAGCAAGATTGTAATTTATAATCATTCTCCGTCCATAAATAAAAATCTGTTTCACAATATAGTAATGTACAAGAACATGCATTTAATGAGCATAATTAATTCAATCAACACAACAAATCTCTTAAGAAACGTAAGGCCAACAACTTTCTGCATTATTTTCACTAAATGCTTACTCATTATTACAGCACGGGTGCACAGAATATTTGAAAAACTGAAAAATAGACCCTATCTCATAAACGACCATTCCAAAAAGCTATGATAAAAACCATACTTTCTCATACATGCAAATATGGTACAAAAGAAGGCAAGTAATGATCAACACGGGATGAAGGCAATAAAATATTTGTAAAACAGTGGCTATTCATAAAAATAAAACTAAACTCAAATGTTCAATGAATGCACTGTCAGAATGCACCGTATAAAATGAATGATGAAAAAGTATCGGTGAATGTTTACAATAGGTGCTATTTTTTTCGTACTAGGGTTTTCTCAAAGCTAAATTGTTATAATGTGAATTTTTGTACTTGTACTTGGTTTGGTATCATGAATTATTCTAATAGAAATACTAAAATTTTGAAGAAAATAAATATTTATGTATATAGATATTCAATTTTACAAGAGGTGCAGCATAACATCTTATTTAAAATTATAATATTATTATTATAAAACTTTAAAGTTTTCATAGTTTTAGATTTATTTGATGGAAAATCTTTACCTCGAGCAAACTGAAGAATGTTCATAATTTCTATTGCATCAATTGTTGTAATTACAGAAAATATATGAATTTAAAGAACAATGTATTAAATACAAAGGAAATTAATTAATTAAATTTAATTAATAAAATTATTTAAAATTTGTAAATTGAAGTGAAAAAGAAAATTAAATCTCTCTTAAATTTAAACTATTTAGTAATTAATATTAGATAACTCAAACCTTTAAAATATTTTGAAGAATAAATGTTGAATGTAATAAATTTTATTTTTTCCGAAGTAAAATGTCAATATTTTTTTTAAATAGATGTACTAAAAATATATTCGTTAGTAGTAAAAATTAAATATTTAATTAATTTAAAGTTAAATGTTTAATTCCTTCTGACTACTAAAAATTATGTTTTCTTTCCTTAATAATTTAAGATACGAATGCTATTCAGTGCTACTTAATAAAATTAAAGAAATAAAAATAAACTAAAAAAGAAAGCACGAAAGAAAGAAGAAATGATGTTGGAACTGCGTGCAAGGAAGTGCAAGTGAAGATACATAGCGAGTTTATGGAAATTTAACCCACGATAACTCACGATTACCTGAAAATGTAACATTATGAAATCGTAAATAGAGTAAACATCAAAAACATATTTTCAAACCATCACATAACTTGAATGCAAACATTAACCAAATTCAAATTAATTAGTAGGATCCCAGAATTCAAAATTCAGGATTACAATTTACATATTGCACGTTTTTTTAGTTTACTTATCCTAAAATTTAAATCAGGATATGTCTTTTTAGAACAATCTACAAGTCAACAGAGTCACAGGATACAATGGAAGAACTTGGACAAACAACAGACTGTTAAAGAAATTTAAAAGTCAATTTCAGAAAACATTTAATAATAGTGTGAGGATGAATTAGTGTAAAATTGTTTATCGAAACATAGCGTCAACAAATATTTCGATAGTGAAAAATAAATTCCATAGATGGCGCCATGTGAATATGGCTACCGCGAATTTTATTCCTACCTCGTTTTGAACTGTTACTTTCCACTACTTCGATTCGCTGAAACTATGTTTCGTTATCTGTACAACTCACTTACACAAACAAATCTAATACAATTAAAATATTTTTAAATGCGAATCACACTATAAGAATGTATTTTACATTGTTTGAGCAAGTAGATCAGGAGAAATTGACCTCAGTTTCAATAAGAGATCAATGAGAAAAAAATAATATTATGCAGTAATACATGACAATGACAAAGTAAAATTGGAATTTATAGAATCGATAGCTTCTTATTTTTTTAATATTTAAAAACTTTTTTTATGATCATTAAAAATGCTCTTCAAAAGTAAATTGGGGGTAGGGGGACAGAAAATTGAAACAACACCAACTGTAATCTGTACAAGGGAGAGAATAATTTTGTTCTGCACACTCAACACATTCAATACGAAAACACACCACAAAAGGAAGAGTTTTCTCTTGAAACTGGCAACGGTAGTGCTAGATAGTTGATTCATCAAAGATAGTCCATTTAAATATTTCGAAACGTGCAGTAAAAATAGTTAGTAAATCATACGAAATTAGAACCACACACCATTATTATTATTTATAGATTGTTTATGAGAGGTAGGTTACATTAGTTTTAGCTGCCCTGCATAGAGCAAACTGTTAGTAATGAGGTCCGAAATAGGAAACGCAGAGTACACCAAATCTTGACTCATTAAATCTTAACTTCGAACTTCGCAAGCTGAATTTCTTTCCAACTAATTCTCATTTCATGTCTTATAACTTAAATATCAAAAAATAATTTTGAAATTTTGTTATATATCATTCTAGTTACCTTGGAAGCTGAAATCGATCGCCAGATTATTAAAAAGTATTGTCTAGTAATATAAAAGTTTTTTTTTTATTTCTGATCAAATTTTTTCGAAAATGTGTTGTATTATGTTCCAAGGTAAGTTAGTTCCAAATCTGATAACTCCAGGTGCAATTCCCCAGGCATCAACAGATGATAGCTGAAGGCTTTTTTAATCCTTTTTATTAGATATACTACAATAATTTAACTTAGTTTTTAAATATTTTCTAATATTAAAATTTTTCTTAACTTTAAGTTTTAAATATTATAAAATTATTTTTATGAATTTCAAAATTAATGGAGATTTTAGAATTAATGATTATTATTTTATTCAAAACATTTGTGTTTTTCTAGATGCCTTTCCTAGTATATAGTTTCAGCAGTCTACATTAGAACTGGAATTTTTCCATGGGGAATTACTTGAATATTAAAAAGGATATTACATATCTTGATAACAAAAACTCGGAAAAAAAAACCCCTCTCATATTTGGTATGGAATTGATGCATAAAATGAGAGTTAGTTGTTTGAAATGTCAGGCCTTACTGTGTTTTCTATCCAGCGGTGTACTCTTACATGTACCAGATAATAGGAATCTTATAGTCCTGTTTCCAAGATGCAGTTACATATACCCACCACCTTGGCAAGCTAGGAGAGCAGTGGTAAGATCTCGGACTGCGTTGAGGTATATTGAAGCTTCCAGCGTTTGCGGAAAACACCGGCTTCAGTATTAAAATCTTAAGTCTGATAAATTTAATTTTCTCAGAATTTTTCTTTCCTTCTCAGAATTTTCATTTGTGGTAGTTGATATCAGTTCTATAAAACGATGAAATACGACACCCAATGATCAAGAAAGATTGGGATTCGCTTTATAAAGACGGATCAATTCTTCGTTTGGCGAATTTGGCATGAAATGTAATTAAAAATCTAACACGGAATAACGTTTAGAGTTTTGCACTGGCAATAGTTTTGAATTTCAAAATGAAAGACACTTTCTGGTTTGGAGGAACGCATGTTATTTCTATTGGCTTATATGGAAACAAATCTTTTGTGAAAGTATTGAAATGGTGTTAAGAAAAACAGAATTTAAAATTATTTGTTTTATGTTAAAATTATTGTTTTTTTAATTTGATAGAAAATCGAAAGTTTTGAAGCTTTGAATAAAATTCTATGTATTTATTCATTGTGACAAGACATATGCACTTTAATTTTCATTCAATAGATAATAAGGGCATCTGATATTCAAAATTGCTAAGCCTGTACAGAATTCGCAGAAAGTAAAGCCAAACTGAGCCTTGTAAAAGTTTAGCCAGTGCAAATCTCTAAAAATGTAAGTATTATCTTAGTTATTGCTATAAGGGACTTAAAGTAAAGAAATAAAAAATAAGATTATCTAACAGTAGAATGTCAAACAGCTGTTCCTAACAGCTGATTAAGGATTTTTTGAAAAAATATATTTACATCTATTCCTACAAACTCACATAATGTATTAATACTAATAAAATGAACTTTTCATCGTAAAGGAGTGAGACATTAAATTCTCCCACATAAGGGAAAACTTTCTTAAGAAATTTAAGATTTTTCATTATTTAAGGGGAAAAAAGAATTTTAAAGGGAAAAGAAAAAAATATATCTGTTGGCCAGCCCCCGAGATCTTACCTACATATAGGAATTAGAAGAGGTATTTGCGGTTGCTTGGGTCTGTAGTTACACCCAAAGATATTGTAATACATTTGCAGTTAAATACAATACATAGTCACCAGAATTATTGCCACAATGTTCACACTTTTGTTAAAAATTTCGATTAAAATTCCACATTATGTAATACTATAAAAAATGAAAGATCTTGATTGCTTTTTGAGGTATTATACAACTGCTAATAACTCTGTTCTTAAGTTATATGTCAATGCATGTTGAATTCATTTGCTCACGTCAATTTATAACTATTTGAACACTTTCTAAATGATAAAAATGATAACTAAACATCTATATAATAAAAATATTCATGACTGAGGTTTTCAATGAACAGTTTTTTTTCTCATTCGTAAAAAATAAGATAAAAATGTAATAATTTCTCTGTTTATATATGATTCATTTACATTGGACCGAGTAAAGCTGCTTTTTGACTTTAATTGGGGGTGGATATGTAAAATACAAAAATATAAAAACATGTAAAGCATAGTTATAATTATTGAATACATGTTTGAAAATTCGTTTATTAGTGAAAACAATTAAAATTCTATCATTTCAATAATATTATAATATGACAAATAAACTAAAAAGGTATATAATGCTAATTTTTTTATATATTTAAAATTTTATCAATAACTAATTTGTTATGATGGAAAATTTAATATCATCAATGACAAATATTCTCAACACTGATGTTTAGATGTCGATTTTATACTAACCAGATGATGTACTAAAGTTAAAAAGCAGCTTGGTCCATAGCATAAAATAAAAACAAAGCATGTAATGAAAAATATTTCCACAGCAATTTGGCAACCTATCATCTCATTTATTTTATATCAAAACGCTAAAAAGACACTTCAAAAACATTCTATATCTATACCTAACAAATTCTCAAACTTTTTTCTGATACAACTAAAAACTCATTACTTTAAAAGTTGAGTTTCAGTCACACATAGAAAAAATGTAACACGTGATCATTATACAACAGTGAGGGAAGGCTTGTTTATTCGTATTTCTCTTTTTTTTATTTAAATATTTATAGGATAGTGTGTGATCCAGGTTTAAAACCAACACACAAAGAACACATGCACACACGAGTACGCCCTAGTTCTATCTTCGCAGTTCGGGCCGGTACAAGAATTGTTCAAGTTGCGAGACCAGATAGAGGGTCTCTGCTGAAAAGAAAAAATGACCACGTCACACGGCAATTGAAAAATAAAACTTTAGGTTCAGTAAATTCTTTCAGAGTTTGAGATTATTACCTAGGTCTCACGTGAGATCTTTAGAGTCAGAGTCTCGATCCATGTAAGTCACACCTGTTGCATTTTGGTTAACCACGCACTTTCTCATATGTTTTTCTAAAGTGCTCGGTACCGAGAAGGGCATGTCGCAGAACCGACAGCGATAAACGTCCTTACCTAGACGACCGTGCGTCTTCATATGTCGAGTTAGTTTAGAGCTCTGGGCGCAGGCATAGCTGCACAGTTCACATTTGTACGGTTTTTCACCAGTGTGTGATCGTCGGTGTACGGTGAGGTTACTGCAGTTTTTGAACACTTTCCCGCAGAATTCGCAGGTATCGTTGCGACGTTGCTCTTTCGTGCTGTTGCTACTTTTTGAAGAGTTAACAAGAAGACCGGGCATGGGCGTCACTGACGGAGTGCCCCCACTGGTCCCGGGACGAGGACTCATCGATCTGTTGCACATGTTGGTGGGAGTGACAGACTTCAAGGCACTTTCAGAAGAGGAAGATTTGTTGTGGCGAGATAGATCGGCCATATCGTAAACATCTCTGTGCGAAGAACCGTGGACAGAGGGCAACCAAAGTCCAGCATACAAAGAATCTCGATCGTTGCTGTTCCTCAGATGATCCGCAATGTCCAACTTCAGACGTTTACTTGCCTCGAACGCATTGTGGTGATGGTGATGATTATAGTCGAAGGCACCAAAGAAACCGTGACCGAATTCCATGGAGTGCTGATGGAGAACGAGGGCTTTATTATTATTGTTACTACCATGCTTTGCTGTACTGCTGTTAGTATCTTCTCGCATATTCGGCCTCTCTGGACCGTTTTCCGTCACCGATGATCGATCTCTATTTGAAGTTTCAGTATCTTCTTTTAAGGAATTTTTTAAAGAACTCTCTTCCAGTGCTTTTTTATAAGCTTCATTGTACTGCTGAATATTACTGAGCCCTATTTTGTCCATCACCTCGCTAAGTAAAGAATGTCGGGTCTCCGGCTTAGAACTCTCCTTTTCTTCATTGTTATTTCCATTTTCGCCATTACTAACGCTGATAGTATTACTGCTATTATTGTCGTTGTTTGTTGTCACGTCATCAGAAATTTTAGGAGTTTTGTTCTGATCAGAATTTGGTGACCCTCTAGGAACAGGCGTTGAACTGTTTGGTCCTCTAGTACTGAGATCTTCTGCCATCATACTATCGTCAAGATCTTCTTCATCGTCTAATTCATCCTCTTCCTCTTCGTCTTCATCGTCCAAATCTTCCTCTTCTTCCTCGTTGTCAGCGGTCTGTCCATCAGAACCGTCTTCATCCTCGTCGAGACTGCGGGGTCTGTTGCTGGACAAGTCTTTTCCGGTTTCGGATGTAGAATCTGGAGTAGATCTTGGCGACGCCAGACTGTTATTTTCGGAACCGTTTGCAGACTTGCCGTTGCTGTTCTGATGTGTCTTCATGTGCCTCTTCAACTTACTTGCTTGACTACAGGAGTGTGTACAAATCGGACATTTGTAAGGTTTTTCACCGGTATGAGATCGTCTGTGAACTATGAGATTGCTTTCGAACCTGAAGGCTTTGCCACAAAACTCGCATGACCAGGATTTGAGCAATTTAGGGGAGCCTTCTGCTGCATCCGTGACTCCGCCACCTTTACTGCTAGTGGAAGATGCAGAAGATCCTCTGTGAGCTGGGTTGTTGTTTGTGCTGTTGTGCTGGTGACTTGGAGTGCCATTTCCACTGGCGGAACTGTGAAGGTTTAGCACTGGTTGAGGCGTAGAAGTGGGAGTGGAAGGCTGAGAAGAGGAAGACATTGGAGGATGAGTGAAAGGTGGGGAGGGCTTCCGGGGAGAAGCCGACGTTGCAGTAGGACTGGTGGCTCCCGCTAATTGCCTCAGTCTTTGCGAGTAAAAGTCCATTTGTGGCTCAAAGCCTAAGCTCATTGGGGGTGGTCTGGGTCTGGTGTCTAGACCCAGAGGTCCCCTGTCGATGAACGGATTGTGAGGGTCAAAGCTTCCAATTCCTAATCCGGGTAAGGAAGGAGCATTGTGAGGTGGTATGTGTGACGGGTGATGATTGATTCGGTGAAACTGTTGACTATTTTCCGAGTTATTTCCGCTAGTGGAAGAAGACGTCGCTAACATGTCAACGCGGAAGTCTTGACTAGAGGGCCGTGCAAACATACCAGGGGCGTTGAGCGAAGTGGGAGGGAACTGCCTTTCTCCCAGTGGCATCCTCAGCAGCTGAAGAGCTGGATGATTCTCCAAAGATAGAGCTTGCTGAGGTAAGACGCTGTGATGATGAGCGTGTGGATGATGACTGGGTCCGTTCATCGAAGAACATGGAGGTAACACCGGTGGTAAGGGAATCCCTAGACTGCCACTGCTATTGATGAGGGATGGTGGAGGCCCTGCAGGAGGTAGTGCATTCGCAGAAGAGGTGGATGAGCTCCGGCTTCCATGATAGGGAGTCACTAAGTATATCTTCATTCCATGCATATGTTGGGCATGTTGCACCAACACCCACGCTGATGTGAAGGTCTGCTTACACGTGCTGCACGTATATGTACTGGGTTCTGAAAATGGAAAAAAGGAAAGTTTTAGTCATTTGGTAAGAAAAAAAAGATTGCATCAACGCCATATACAAAAAAGTTAGTTATAAATATTATATGAAAAGAAAATTGTTTTTTAAAACAAAACCTAAGGTTTTTGTTTGCTATATCATAATTATATTTTTAATTCAGTTGTTCCGGAATGCACTTGAAAAGTAAAATAATAATAATAATTATAATTATAAAAATTATCAATTGTAGTTTTTTTTATTATTTGAAATTTGTAGAATCTGTTGTGCATGCGGATATAAATATTGATAAGGATAAAAAATAATATTATAATCAACTATAACGTTACACAAAGACATCATTATATAAAAGCAAATATAATAAATTGTTAAAAACTTTTTGACAAAGAAAGGATTTATGTTATACAGGTTCTTCAGTTTACTAAATGCTCACTTCAGAGACAATAAAATACAATTTTACAGAAAAATATCATATCAGTATTTATAGTAAATATATGCCATCCATACATTCGTTCAAATTTCTTCTATTTTAATGCGAATTTGATTTAAAACAATTTAGCTGACGTTACTGACAAAATTCTATTTTAAAGGCTCGCAAAATGCCAGACTGGATAATCGATTGCTCTGTTAAAAACCCACTAAAGCCAACCTGCTGTGAAAAAATCATTTTCAGAA
Organism: Argiope argentata; assembly: GCA_026289955.1. Classification (NCBI taxonomy): domain Eukaryota; kingdom Metazoa; phylum Arthropoda; class Arachnida; order Araneae; family Araneidae; genus Argiope; species Argiope argentata. The sequence goes on from JAOUZG010020001.1 coordinate 852,910, forward strand.
GACTTCCCGAGTGTGCCTTCGTAATTTTGTCCTCCTACCATCTACCCCCTTCTCCTTTCATCAGGAGCGAAACTCTAATCTGAAAGGAAGAAAATTCGAAGAATAAGACGTTACTGTGGAATGAGATATCCTGGAAAAGAAAAGGATTCAAGTTTCTTCGCCTCGCGCAAGTTGCATTTTAAAAAAATGTCGGGGTATTGCAAGTGGCGGTGGGAGGGGATAGAATGTCCAGTGACGAAGGGGCTCTGCAACGGATGGGACGCACAGGAAATTAAAATATTCCTCAGATCGTGCGCTGTGCATCAATCACTGTCAAATCGAGTCAGTTCTACATTTGATCGTGAACCAGCTCAGAGGCAAAAATTGCATCTCTCCCCCTTTTTCTGTTGTCCAGCTTTTTTTCCCCTGTTCTATGTGCATGGAGTTTTCTCATTTAGTGCAATGGAAATACCCTATCTGCATAAAGTCCTCCTGTGCGCCAGAGCTATTCTCCAAGGACTTTGGCTGCGCTTTGTTTGGAAGACGATCAAAAAATAGCCCCCCCCCCTCGGCATCTCTCTATTTAAACTGCAAGAGAGAATTCATAGCCTTTCTTTTTATGGTTGAATGTGTGGGGCTCTTTTTTAATAGAGGGTTTCCCTTTGAAGGGGTTTTAAGCTTTTAAATTTAGAAAAGAAGTCATCCTTTTTGCCTATTTTTTTTTCTTAATCTTTGAAGATTCGAAACTAATTTAAGAAGTTGGATTTACGCATTATTCTTCTGAAATGTGCTATTTTATACCATTTTTAAAACAGCTTAGAATGTAAAATATATTACAGTCCATATTCTTAATCGAATTATTGGAATAAATTTGAAATATCAACCAAAATTTTAACGTTGTTTTCAATTTCTAATTATCATTACTTTTATTAAAACTCATATTTTATGCCCTCTTTAATTCAATACTCGTAACTTTTATCATAAATTTTGAATCTAATCAATGATAGCAAGGAACATTTAGAGTTTTAACATTGATAATTGTACTATTTTAATCGGTATGAAATTATTTAAGGAATAAGAATAGAGTTACTTTCATTCGCAGATCTATTTAATAAACATTATTATTATATTATTTGTCCAAGCTTTATCAAAAGCTTTTCGTTCTTTCAGGGGAGATTACATTACCTATGAATCAAAATTAATTATAAAATTCTTCCGATAATTCAAGAATATATATATATATAAAAATTGCAGTCATCAAATAAAAAAATACTTTTTTAATTTTCAGAACCCGATTTGATATAGTTTTTTTTTTAAATTTCAAATTAATCATATTTTTTGAATGTAAAAATTGTTGTTA
>JAOUZG010020001.1:864157-953024 GCA_026289955.1 Argiope argentata
GATCCAGGCGTCCCGTTTAGAGTTTTTAGTAATATCATGCTGCTTATAAAACAGCTCAAATTGCTTTCGGATTTTGTCATTCCATAAAAAGTATTTTAAATATTATTTTTTTTTAAATTACTAATTTCTTTCTTTTTATTGTCAGCTGCTTTTTTACATATCCTTAATAGAAAATTCAAGCAAGCAGAAAAACTGTTTCAAATCCCTTTTTACTTTCTCGTATATGTAGAATATAGAAATTATAGAATCGTAAAAAACATTTCAATTCGACATTTTGACGAATCTCCACGTTTTAAAGCTCCCTGAGTTTGAAAAACACATTTTAAAGATATGTCCGTCTGTCTATGTAAAGAGAGCTAGACGATTGAAAATTGGTATATGGTTTTTCTATCAAATTTGCAGATTCTTAACAATTTTTGAGCAAAATCCATTCAAAGAAAGTCTGTCAGTGCTGCTATTCCAATGTAAATTAAAACGATACTCTCAATGACTTTGTGTCAGATAAAGAAAAATATTTCGAAAGTTCAAATTCGATTTTTGGATATTTGGGATGTCAGGGATTAATCGCCAAATAATTCGCCAAGGACAGGGTGATAGATTCAGTAGAATGCTAAATTCACGCCAAAGTTAATATTTCGTAACTATTTTATGCCAATATCTTTCAAGCGTTCTCCGTATGATATAGTTATTAAAGATTACGGGAGAAAGATTTGAGGAGACCACTCATACCTGTTTATAAAATGTCTATCTAATATTTTAAAAAAGATATCATTTAATTTTTTCGTATTTTTTTATATGCAGAAGCAAATATAAGTTTATAATAACGATAATATTTATTTCATATGATTCTACATACAGTGATGATTTATTCTATTCAATTTCTTTATAGATAAGAATTGAAATATACTAATATTCGAAATGTGACCTTCCAAAATCCTAATACATCACTCAGAAATTCGGAAAAAAAAAGATGACACCTTCTCAACAACACCATTTCCTTATTCCCCTTAATAGAAAGACACCCTCAAGATAGATTCTTTCCCGCTTATTTTCGCTCTTTCTGTAGCAATTAATTTTCTATTTGGTTTAATTAAGATGTCATATCTTTACCCCGTCGTTCCATCGAGTCATCCGCAGATTCTCGAAGCAAGTGGGAAAAAAAAGGAGAAAAGTACCTAAAAACTATCAACAGAGGCGTCTTTTCCCTCACAGGAGGATAATTCGGTCACCAGAGAATTTTGTGGTTGGAATCAGTTCCACGTGATTTTGCTTTTTCCTGATTTAGTGAGAGAGATCCGAGATCTTTTCTGTAATCAGGGCTGAAGTGTTAAGGGCGAAGTAGGAAAAAAAGGTTTCTGTTTGATAAATTGATGTGGTGCTTTGAGCAGAGATTAAATTGATTTCTCTATGGAGATCAAGCCGTTATTTAGTAATTTGTATAATCATTTGAAAATAAAATTGGAGAATAGATTTCAATTAATCTGGAAACAGCAAATAGTATAAATTATGCATTTGAATGAAAAATGAAATAATTTTTTGTGAAATGTCTTAATACTTTAAATCAAGGAAATTTTTTTAAAAGAAATGAAATTTTTTTTAAAAATGAAATTAAAAAATAAAATAAAATGTCCGTTTGAATCTTCATACACTAAGTTAATTAAGTAATTGAATCACTAAAGGCTACCACTATTTTTAAATGCCTTTTTAAACTAAGTCATCAATTTGTTTTCTATGCAAAGAACCATATTTCATAAAAAAAGGAAGTCTGACAAATGCAGTCACATATATTAATTCTGAGACTTTAAACGGGTTAACAGCAAACGCTGTTTTCAACTATTTCAAAGAAAGGTGACAATTATGAAACAAAAAAGTTTTAATTAAGAGAATTTTACAACGAAGATTTTTATTGTTCTAGTTTATTATTTTTGTAACCTATTTTTCATATCACATATATTTATATTTAGATTTGTCACTCTGTTCATATAAGGATTCGAGGATTATATTTACAGTTGGAAAAGCATTCTAATGTATGCAAAATCACATGATAGATATAAATGCATATAACATTTAATCCTTAATTGAACACATCTCACAACATATTTCATAATGCTTATTTTGTTTTTTGAAAAGAAATATTGCGAGTGAAAAACTTTAAAAAGCCCCATATATTCTGAATTTTATTTTGAAATAATATTTTTTAATTAATTTCCATAACTGGGATTTCAAAGAATTTAATATATGTTTCCGAAATCAAGCGAAGTCTCTTTCAATGATTGCCATCTTTAAAAACTTTGAAAAAAATGTCAGTTTTCATCGGCCGTGAGTAAAAGAGATCCGTGAGCAAAAAAGACAAAAGTTTCACAGAAAAAATCTATGAAGCGTCTAATTCAATACAGTGTTACATTTCTTTTCACACAGCGGTACAAAAATAAAAATACAGATAAAGTTGTAAAGACATTCCCGTGAAAAACTTCCTTCTAACCACCAGCCACACTCCCATTTTCAACTCGCATTAGGACTTAAAGCCGTAGCGAGAAGTATATATAAGAGCTTAAGCTTTCACTTAAAGCCTTAAAAAAAAGAATGAAAACATAAAAAAATGGGCAAAACGAAATAAAGCTAGAAATGATGTTTAAAATTGGAAAGCCCGTTACAAATTCTGCAGCTGTCTTTTTTTAGGGAGGGGAGGCAGCAGGCTGGGCTGTAGTGGACAAAAACTGAAAAACTTCTTGTGACCAGTTTTTATCAATTTTTTTTACTGTTGTTATTGAACTTTAGATTTATATATATCTTTTTTTTTCTTCTTTATTCCTGTACAGCGCATTTTCGCTCATCTTCCCCTCTGTGGTCCGCAAGAAACTACTCAAAAGCAGTCTTTGGCAACGGCGAAAATCAATACATCATTGAAATTTTAAACACTTGTTAAATGGACGGTCTTGTATGTCGGGTAGTTCCGAACGACAGGGAGGAGGAATGGATAACGGGGGTGGGGGGATGGAAAGTGGCGGACATTGTACCGAATGGGGGTGGAGTGAGGTGGGGGGGGAGTAGTATATTTCTGAAAACAGAGTTTTCTAATGCGGCTTTGTATTAGAGTGGATTTTGGATGGACAGACGGATGGACGACTCTTGTTGTTCTCTTACGGTTATTTTTTAAGAATTTATTATAGAGGCGGTCACTGAAAAACGCAGGTGTAAGTATACAGAAGAGATTCCAGTTGTAATAAAACAATAGTATGTGCGGACTAATGTCTACTTGGTAGAATTTTGACTTTTTAACCAAGAGTTTTGGAGTTTCTAACCATGGGCATTAAAAGATTAATTAAGATATTAAGTACTAGAGTCAATCAAATTAAAACTTTTAAAAACAGAACTGTGCATTAAATTAAAAAGAAGATTTTTTCCATTCAAAATTAGAATGGGCACGAAAAGAACATCTTTCATTGTTCATAAAATATTCTATCTACTTTTCCATTTAGTGAAATTGTATCTAACTATTCTAATTCAAGTATTCTTAACATTCCGATTTACCATTTGCTGCTGTTAATAAGAGCAAATAAAAGGCAACGTTTCTGCAAATTGATTCGTTTTGAATTGTATAACGAATCATTCTAACGGTTATGACTTTTAAATTATCGACGTGGAAGTAATTGGATTGAATCTTTCAATGATTAGTTTTAAATGTTTTCAATGCTAAAATCCAAAAATAAATGTTCTTTTATTTCAACTTCAAAGTTAGTAATTGCGCAAGATATGATACTGATTAACAATATTAATTATAAATATCCTTTATTTATTTTTATGTGTTTAAAATAGTATTTGAGAATTACACTGTGAATAATTTCCTCTAATTTCGGGGTGATATAGCAGAAAAATGTTGGCTTTGGGGATTGGATGACCTCAGCTCGACGTTCAATTTCACTCTAAATTCGCTGTAGATGCGAGTCTGGTACGCATATTCTTGTAGTGTAGAAGCTCGGAAAGAAGATGGTCGTTCAGAAGTCGTTCTCGTCATCTCATTGAGGCTCAAAATTATGTTTCTGTTCTCCGTTTCAAAATAGCTCTTATGTTTGTTTAAAAGGGGAATTAATGAAAGGAAACTAAGTCTATAAATTCTCTAAAATGAATAGTATAGGATCGATTTAAGAACTGTTTTTGAATTTTAAAAACAGTTGTAATACTATAAAATAAATTACCATTAGAATATTTTTCTTTCTGTTTCTAATGATAATTTTAAAAGATTGTAAAACGAGGTGTGTTAAGCGATATACAATAAGAAATAAATTCTTATTATATATTCTACAAGCAATTAGATTTTTAACAGAGAAAATAAATTTAAAAATTTTCATTTAAACCTACTTCATAGAAAACTAATTTCGCGCCAAAATTATTTTCTATTTAATAAGTTTGAGTAAAAAAAGGATAATATGATTAAATAATATTTGGTTATCTCAAAGTTAACCAAAATTTAAATGCTTTTTTTCAATGTTTTATTAAAATTTTATCTCCAAAAGAAGATTTTACACTTGTCTTAAAATAAAAAAAATATTTTTTTTATCATTTAATTTTTTTAGTAACATAACTTTTTCAGCTGTTCAGTTATTTTCTTCAGTTTTAATACATTTTTCAAAATATTTTGAATTATGTTTTACAATAATATTCATCTTTATTTTAGTTTATACTCAGAAAGCATTCGATGATATTAAATAATTACTAAAGGGTTGTGAGCTCGTTAACGATATTGCATAATTAGGAGAAAAGTTTGGAAATAAAATGAAGATAAAGAAACAAGAGTAAAACAATTCCAAGCTTCGTTGCTTCGGACTGGATTTCCGAATCTCCTTCAATTCCCTCCCCCCCTCCCCCAAACGAGATAATCTCAAACGATCGACGTGTCTGAAATCTTCGAATGGAGGAAGAGCAAGAAAGAAAATTTTTTTTTTTTAAAAACTTAAATTTTAAAAAAATAATAAATCGAACATATCTGAAAAGACAGAAGTTGTAAAGAAACTGGGGTGGGGGTAGTGAATGAATGGAAAAAAAAGTTTAAAATAAAGAGATTCTGAATTAGAAATCGGCAGTCTTTATATCAAAGAGAGGGGGGGGGGATGCTGTTTGAAGTGTTTTAAGCCGAATACTTAGGAAGAGGAGGGGGTCACTCTGAACAAGGGGAAGGAGAAAATGGAGTTGTCCATCGAACAGATGGTCGCTTGAAAATCGTTAGGGTAGAATTCATTCTTCTAAGCTGGATTAAAGTTTTTCGATTTTGAAGTTGGGAAACTGAAGATGAAACCATATTGATGTTGAAATTGAAACTATGTCCTTGTGTTTTACTTTATTTTAATTTGATGAGACATAGTATTCTATTAAATTACTACTTTAAATAGATTGCCTAAGTCTATCACTTGTCAGACTATTTTAGCTAAATAAACCTACTATAAAACTTTTAAGAAAGTTTCGAGACTGTTATTGCTCCAATCAAATACAAAAGAAATAACTTTCACATTTATTCTAGTATTTTTCCACATTTTAAGTCTGATATTAAACAAATAGTTATGAAAATTATAATGGTACATTTCTAATTAAGATTTTTAGATGTCTGCATGCTTCTTATCCTATTCCTCGGAATGTCTTTTTACTTATATTTATAGCATTAATATGCTTAAATTAAAAGTTTTTTTTTCATTTAACTCCTTTTAATGGAGGGAATGCAATATATTTTACTTGTTCTGAATCAGATTTTCACAATTTATTTAGACAAACATACGAAAATGCCAGTATTTTGAAAGACTTCAAATTTTCGGATCTTAAAAAACTTTAAAACAAACAGTATTATGTGTTAACATTTGAAACATAATTTAAATATGCATTTAATTACAGTTCCGGTAAAATTAAATGCTAATGCCAAATCTAAATATTTTATATTGATGAGTTTATGTAAAAGACAACATAATTCTCTAAAATTCTGAAAGTGTATGTGACAGAAAAAAAAATCAGGCTTGCTCTAATATTTGGAAGAAATTAACTATATACTAGTATGTAAAATTGTTTATTAGCTACGTAAAAGTATGTTTCAAGAAAATGATAAAATTGGAACATACTTTTAATAATTGTTTATAAACAAAAATGAATGATGCAAAATTTTTAAGGCAATAAAAACAAAAACAAAAAAAGCATCTTTTCTAATTTATTTCAAACTGGGAGCATTACGCTTAATATTTATTTCCCTTTAGTCACATTTGAGTTTAATTGTTAAATTTTCACACTTCTGAGCTAAAAAGTGACTCGTTCATTGGTGAGGTAATTTAATGCAAAAATTGTTCAAAACTCATAAAAGCCTCAATTATTATTTTGTTTTCAACTGGAAACTTTCAAAACAGAATGTATTATCTAATTGTATAGTAAAAAAAGCGAAGAAGTCGTTAAACATTATAAATTTTTTGTTGGAACAAGCACGTCAATTAGTGATAGTATTTTCTCATTGTAAAACAAAAACAAAAAACACTTACCCTCACCTCTAAAAGTATTTTTTGTACACCCATAAGTCCCCCCTCCCTATAAGTGTAATTTTAATATCTACACTGAACTTAAATACTCTGAAAACTATCCATTAGCAGCCTCAATATCTATGAAAGCACCAGAAAATGAAAAGAATAATAAATGGTTTTAAATTGCATGAACTGTTATTTTGTTATTCAACTAAACATGCAATAAAATCGATATAAATAACAAAAACCAGCACAAAATCTATTACGAATTTATGAATAAATTTCTGACCAGTCTGAAATAACGACTACGTTCGCACGATTTTCCTCGCAACTCATATTTCTTACAACAATGTTATTTTTTTTTCTATTAATGTTCTAAATAGTTTTCAAAGCGTCAAGAATTGATTTCTTTTCAGATTTCTTTTTGAGATTTCTAAATCATTCCCGAAAAAGAAGATCCTCATGACCATTCTACAGCACCTCTTAGATCTCCCTTCCCCTCCCCTTTTGGAAACGGATGTGAATGAGATAAATCCTGAACTAACAACAGGAGACCGGCATGTTTTCAGAGAAGTAGAATATATGACTTAAAAAGTAGGAGGGGAGGGAATGAGAGAGCGGAAAAAAAGTTAGTAGAGGTAAGAGCGTGTTTGTTGAAATCGATCTTCATGAGGGGGGTGTTGAGGGAAGGACTTCCGGTCAAGTAATCATAAAAGCAGAAACATCGGGAATTTAAAATTAAGCTCGGCAGGAGACGGCTTTTGAACTTTCTTTTAAAAAAAGTTTTAAAGCATAGAACACGGACAAAAAAAAAACACTCACTGTCCCCCTCCGATCTGTATCTATCACTATATATATATGTTTCTATAAGTGTTTAAATTGAGAACAGAAATCGATAAAATGCCTGGTCTGTTACAAGAACCATACGTTTTTAAAAAAAATCTTGCTTGCAAGATGTTAGAAGTTTTTCTAGATAATTGAAAATTATTTGAAATATTTGCAATCATAAAAATATGTTTTACTAAAATTCATACGAATATATAACAGATATCTTTGTTAATATTTACGTACATCTTTGAAAAATAATTTTTACTAAACTTAAAACTTACAGGATAATTTCATTTCCAAAAATGGGAAAATGCGAAACATATTTAAAGTTAAAATGTTTTCTGTTGCAAACTATTGTTTATAAAATGTAATCCTAGAAATTATTTATGACACCATTAAATTAAAAGTTGTTATATAATAAGAATTAAATAATATTAAAATGAAATCTACGATCGTAAATTTAAGGTTATTATGTGAGATTATCATTTTAAGTCAATATATGTCTTAATTAATGCGTCATTAAGTAGTTTAAACCAGTTTGAGAAAGCAATTCTGATAAAAGCAGTCCAACCTTTTGATTAACGGATCTGCCTTCAAAGGAGTACATAATAATATTGCAATACTGGTAAAAGAAGATAAAAACATTAAAATATGTTGATGAATGTTTATGCTTTATGCACTGACTATGCGAGTTTCAATTACTCGTTGCCTTCAATTATTCAAAACTCCCTAATGAAAACAACATTTTATTTTTACATGATACTAATGTAAATGTGAAAACAATAGCTTTTTAACAGAAGAATCCATCCTTAATTAAGTGATTCAATGTCAAAACATATTTCCTATACATTTTCATAGATTTAATTGAATATTATAATGCTCATAATATTAACTTTTTTTCATGTACTTTATAGTTTTGCTAAAATTAAAAAAATATATCGGAAAAATTCTTGTTTATTTATATTATTTGCCATTATTATTATGTAACTGATATGTTGTATGACTGAAGTTTAATGCACTTTTTCTCATAAGCTTAGCTGATAATCTAAAAGCATAAATTTCCTTCAAATATGCACGTAGATACGCACACGCTCGTACTTAAACACATTTTTTTTTATTTCCCTAAAACTAGTATTAGTGACTAACCACCAGTTTCTTATTTCACTAAAAATTAGAATTTATATAAACTTTCAGAACTTTGTAGAGCAGGTTTTTCTTTGCTTGGCAATTTATTAAAAAAATGTAATAAACACCAACTAATCACCATTTAAAACGGAAATATTTAGAAATTTATAAGTTAGACTCATATGTATATAAAAAGAAAAGAGTAAGTAAAAAATAATGCAGTGATATTTTATCGATCACTATACACAGAGAGCGGTGAAAAATGAAAGCAATATTCAGCTTTATTTACACATTGTTTCTTTGTTTCGTTCTAACTGTTTGACAAGGCCGACAAAATCTTGCTCCCCAACAAGAAACACATGCTGTATTTCTCTTTCCAGAGATTTACGACTGCCGAAACAATTTCTGACAGATTTTATATATCTCACCCCTTAAAACCACGACTAGACGCTTTTCTTCACACTAAGCTCTCCCTACAACAGGTTTTTCCGTTGCCAGATATTTTATCAAGGAATTTTACCCCCCCCCCCCCCAATGTAACGAAAGACAAATCGGTTTTGAATTTGTTGCACGAAATACTGATCTAAACTCTATTTACTTAAACGTTTCTGAATCACATTTAGCATGGAAGAGAATTTATATTTCCATTTTTTACGGTATAAAAATCATGTCCAGCTCTTTGATATAGTTTAGTAAGGTTTGAAAATATCATTCGATTCGTTAATATAAGTTTGGTTTCCAGTTATTTTTATACCATCTTGCTTAGATGCTTTCATGTTAATGAAGGCTTTAAAAAAGCCTCGAAATGAAAGCTTTAAAAAAGCCTCGAAATGTTGTGTTGTTTTGATTTGGTTAGTTTTAACTAATATATAGCCAATTAAAAACAATGAAATGCTAATAAAATAAACTTAATGAAAAGATTCATAATTCATGTTCTCCGAAAAATTACCCCACATTCGTAACGAGTTACTTCCAACGCCAGAATATGATTCATTTATTTCCAGCTCTAAAAAAAAAGACCTAGAGCTGCATTTGACAATTCTTCCATTAATTTTGCGTCTGTAAAAAGACTGAGAATTTACTATGTTACCAATCTGATAGATTAAAATCTCCCAAATTTATTCCTGTTTCGCCCTTAGATATCTGTAATCAGCTGCACGCTTGGAAATTCCAAATTTTTTTATAAATAACTTACCAAAATATTTAAATCAGTCCCTATAGTAAAAGGCACGTGAAAAGCTTGATAACATTGTTTCTCTTTCTCCCATAAATAAACAAAATATTATTTTATATTATAATTATAACATAAAAATATTAATTGAATAATTGTACCGAATTTCATTACGTTAGAGTTTTATTCACTCGTCCAAACTGGTGTCAATTAATATTCATTTAAATCTAAACTTGCAATTTATAATTATTATTTCAAATGATGGCGTGGAAAGGCTCTTGACCCTTTTGTCACACCGCTGAACTCCGAAACATCACCACGTTGTCGTTGCTGATCTTTATAATAATTAACAATTTAAAATTTTGAAACTTATTAAATTGCCTAGCTTTTGAAATAGATTTAAAGGTGAAATATTATTGTGTCTCTCGGATAAAAGAAAAGCAAATTGAATATAAAATTGATCTATTTAAGCTACAAATTATTTTGAATTTACTAAAAATAATTTAAATAGATACCTTTTCCACTTATTTATATTTTATATCAAAACTAAAAATTCTAATTCTCAATGAAAAATAATGAAATTTGTAATCAGGTTAGTATTTCTAAGCAAAATTTAATCTGAGTACATTTTATTGCATAAGTAATATTTTGCTACGATGTCTTTAAATTGTTTTCGGCATGTTTTAATCATGATATCTTGCAATAAATTGTTTCAAAGTAAAACACGTTCAAGTCCCTCCAAAATTTCTTTTGAAATCATTGATAATATACTGAAATAATAATTTAATAATTATGCTAGTAATTATATATTATGTGCATATAATGGTTTATCGAAATGTGAAGATTTTAATAAATAAAAATCTGCTATATATTTAGAAAGCTCAGTAGTGATCTCATATACCATTTATCTTTCCATAAAAGGCATTTAATTTTTAGGGGGTTTACACTCGGCCATTTATAAGATGGCATAGAAAGTTTGAAAACTGCTGCCCTGTCCATGGCAATTAATTGTCTTGACGGGACAACAACAACCTGCTGTATCGTATTTTTTTTCTTACTGCTCATGCGTTTGTAAAATTTGGCGTGAAAAAACTGATCCCTTACTATAAATTAATTTAAATATTTTTTGCTCTTTGTTATTTTTTATGCAAGTTTTTTTTTCATAGTTTACCAAATTTAGACATGTTGACCTTTCTTTTTACTTTACCATGTTTCGTTGTCTAAATATTCATCATTTTAATGCAGCACGCAACGAAAAAGAAAATCTCAGAAGCGCCAAAAGGGCAATCTATAGCCTAGCATAGGATACCTGAATCTGTCTTAAAATTGTGGCAAACATAAATCAATCCCTTTTTGTGCGTGCGTTGTCTTACTGGCCGTTTTATAACTGCCCGAGAGTAAATTCACCTTTGCATTTGTTTTTTTAAGAGAAACTATTATTAATAATATTCTGACTAATTTGAATTAACTGTAAGAATGGATTGACTGAAAGATTGAAGTAGAAATATCTGATAACAGTTGTTACATACTTTAACAATAATTATTAAGAAATATTACCAATATCAAAAGCCATATTTTTCTTGATATTGCCAGGCAGCCTAAGCAAGTATATTTTACAATTTAACTTCCAAGTATAAAACAATAAATTTGAGTGAGAAAAAACATGAAAGAGAGATAGAAAATAAATAGATCAGACAATGAATATTATCGAGAACAGAACAATCGTTCGCTTCTGTGAATAATGCCGTCTTTGGAATCTCTTAAAGTATAAATTTCTCATGAAATCTAAATTTAAAATGGAATCAAAGCGCATTTACTTAAAAGGAAAGGGGAAAGCGCGATGATATATAAAAAAAAGCGTTCTTTTGTGATAAAAGTAAGAACGGAATAGAGAAAATTCTTCTTTATCGAACTGTTTCGTAATTCGGAACAATTCCTTCGGAGGCATTTTTACCGGAGCCGAAAGTTGGCGCAAGAATTTTAATCTGTTTACGGCGAATGTCTAGAAAATATTCCGGACCATTCTTACAATAATTATAAGAATACGGATCAAAAGATTTTCGTTTTATTCGCACGTTCGCACCGGCTCAAAGGCCGTATTAAGCATGGGTGGTGTGATTAAAACACCGGTAATGCTATTGTAATGACAGCGGTGGCATTGCCACTAAACTTGTTTGTTACGACAACGACTCTCGCACAGAAACATCATTAAAATAATTAAGGAAAAGGCGAAACTCGGAAAATGCGACTTGTTTTTCAGAAAGACATTACAGGAGAGGTAAGTTTTAAGAGGATTACCGGAACACAAGACGCCTGCAAACACACCCGCTCGAAATTGAGCCCACTGCAGGAACAGTTTCCCTAAAAGATTCTGCTTGTTATTAGTACCAGGACTTGGCGTCGACAGAAGTGTATGATGAAAGGCAAAAGAAAACAGAACCTCCGCTAATGATAAAATGATTAAGTCCCGGCGAAATTTCTACCAGCTACGCCCCTTCACTTGTATTGTTGTTCGCTTTCGTGTAATTCTTCCTGCAACTGGTGGCAGTGATTCGCGTTCGATGAATACCAGTCAGATTTTCATCGTAATCGATTTAAAGAAGACGGTGGCCTCAGTTTTTGTTTCTTTGTTTGTTGGCAAGCGCGCCAAAAGGAAGAGTTCTCAGAGGAGTGTATTAATTAGTAGAGGGAAAGAAAGTGTCCCTGTTAATGTGCTACGAAAGCTTTAAGTCTCATTTTAACCTAATTATGAACGAAGAGAAGACTCCTTCAAAGATAAAAAAAAAGGTAGACGGAGAGGTCTCTAACTTTTACAAAGAACTTGTTTCAGAAATACATTTACAACGTGACCAACCATTTGTAGCATTTGATGATTGAGTATTCGATGCCTATTTTTACTGGGAGCACTCTTATTGGATTTGACAATATCAGGGACATATAAAGCAAAAGAACAGAGTTTCCGATGCTGCTGTAGAAATGACTTTTTTCTTGGAGTGTATTATGAATAATAATTAATGATATATGTTGTGCATAAACGAAGAAAATAAGTGATTTTATATCAATAAGGTGAATAAATTAACTTTAATTAATATTAAGAAAGCTAAGTTCCTCGTAATTAAGAATATTTGAATTATTTAAATTGTTCATATTCTACTTCACCAATTTGAATTAAATGGAATATCTCGCTACTTTCCAGAGGGAACTTTCTATACTTACATAATGAGAAGTCAATTGTTATTTAAAAAGGCGAAAGAAGAAATGTTATTAAAGACAAATTATTGCTAAGACTCATATTTGCTCTTCCGCACAAAGTCGAATCAATTAATTATTGCTTAATTAATGTTATAGAATGAGTTGAAAAATGTGTGAAATATACATATGCTTACATCTTAATTGAATATTAGTTTTGTAGTAATATAGTCTAATTCGTGATTATTTGAAACAAATTTAAATAGAAATTAATGAACATTTGAACAGTGCTCATTCATCTTTATAGTCCTTTAAAAGTGTAATAGATATTATCCTTTTTCATTACGTAGAAGTGCAATTTATAAATGAAATTTTTTAGAATAAAAAGATTGTTTTATATATTCATTGAATTTTTTTCTTGTTCGAGAAGGAAAAAATATGAAAGCAGTGCTATTCTCTTCATTGATTGGTCACTAAACTACTTGAAATTCTAAAAAAATCTCTTCCTTTTTAAAAGAAAATCTGTCCCTTTATGCGTAGTATAGAGAAAGTGTAATAATCATCCAAAAATTCAATCACTAGGAGGTCTGAATCTTGACCTTTCAGACCTCCCTGAGTTAGAAAAGCCCTTTTTTTAAATGTCCGTCTGTCTGTCTGTGACAAAGATAACTCAAAAGCTCTTTGAGTTAGTGGGTTGACATTTAATAAATGGTTCTTACACCAAATTTCCAAATTTCAATCAAATTTTGAATAAAATATATTCAAGGAAGTACTTTTTAGGACTGTTCGAATATAAATTAACGCTATTATTACAAAACGAAAAAAAAATCGGCACACCTATTTAACATCTTTAATGTAAACAACAGTTAAATTTTGAATCAAATCCTATAACACGTTGACTGTCTGTCGGTTTCTTTTTTCAGAAACATGTAAACGTGATAATTCAAAAGCACAATGGCTTAAATATATAAAATTTGATATGGGATTCTATGACTACAAGTGAAATTTTGTGTCAAATTTTTGTTACAATCAGTTGAATAAAAACGTGTTTGAAACAAAAATTCAATTTTTGGATACTTTTAAACACATATCTAGTATTAATCGCCAAATAATTCACCAATAATTAAATGGTAGATTAATGGTCAGTAAAAATGCTAAATTTACATCAAAGTTTAATATTTCATAAATATTGTGCATCACTGTTACGCTAGTTGTTCTTTAAGATAACATTTTTAAAGAATATTTAGGGGGACCACTCTCATTGGTTTGTAGTTACTATTAGAAATCATTTAACATATTTAAAAATTATTTATTATTATTGAATCATCAGGACTGTTAAGGCTATTTATCTATTCAGTTCCTCTCATTTCCATACAAAACATTAATTTATTCCATTTCACTCTACACAGAGGCCAAACATCAACAAACTGTTGGTTTTGTTCCATTTCTCCTCCCTCCCACTTGAGAGACTTGGCCTTCACTGTCAGAGTCGGGAGCCATCATTGTGAAAAGGAGCATCTTGGAACCCACACGTAGACAGACACGTCAAGTCTGAAATATTTATTCCCGCGGGTCACTGGGGTTAAAGGTAAAAGTCGCCAAATAAGGCCTACTGTGAGTAAATCACACTTTTTTTGACACCTGTGGCTACTATGTCTCATTTATGGCGCCATGGTTATTTCGCCTCAGAAGTTACTACGCCAAAATTAATATGTTAAGAAAAGAATGGCTTTTAGCGTCATTAAACCTTTAAATCTATCAAGCCAAGTTTCTGTTTCGGTTGATCTTAATGAGGAATCAGGAAAAACCAGTAGCTTAGCTACGTAGAATGTGGATCCAAATATTTTAGTAGCGTTGTAAAGGCAATCAGTGCGAGGTGTAAAGCTTTATTTCTCTTTTTTCTTCATGTTCGTGATAAACATTATTAAAAGAATTTAAATTTGCAATAATTTCATAGTTCACCCCGCGATTAGCCCCAAAAGTATCCAGATCTCTTGCCTTTCTTTTACACTTATGCTAATGAGTTCAACTGAAATTAGTATTTCATTCATGTATTATTTTCATCAACATCTGTTTGCATTAAAAAAATCGGTAGATTTTTATTTTATTAGTTAAATAAAATACATAGTTTCTTGAATTTAATATTACATCTGTTTAGATTAGAAGGTAAATTAAATAATCATTGGCATCTTTTAGGAAAGTTAAGATAATTGTAGTGGATTATATTGCTACTTGCTATTATCACATCGCTGCGATAGCATATCAATTTATTTATGAAATGTCTTTTAATCAGTATCTAACGCAGAAAATAAGAAAAGTAGCGCTGTTTGTTTGCTAGCTCATTTTAAAGAGCAAATATAATCATTGTATTATTTAGTTACAAGCTAAATCATCAGTTAATTAAAGAAGATGAGAATTCTAAATAATCTTCTGTAACTAAGGAAGAAATAATTAAAGGTTTATTAAAAAGAATTAATGAAGGATGTCTTTGTTTTTTTTACTAACCAAAAAAAGGAGGAAAAGTTGCAAAGCGTTTTTAAATCTTCTGTTAACAGGTTATTGTTTTCCCACATGAATCCTTTTCCGAACATTCACATTGAGATGACAATCATCGTGCACGTTATGTGCTTTTCCTGCTGTGCAACTTCCGTCGAAGAATTTCTAAATAATATTAAACTTACTAAACTAGCATATTATTTCATCTTCAATATTTGAAATGACTGTACGTTAATCATCTTATCAGTGACCGAATGCATTCGCGGCAATATTCTGTGGCTTAAAAT
This sequence comes from Argiope argentata, assembly GCA_026289955.1. Lineage (NCBI taxonomy): Eukaryota > Metazoa > Arthropoda > Arachnida > Araneae > Araneidae > Argiope > Argiope argentata. The sequence goes on from JAOUZG010020001.1 coordinate 879,742, forward strand.
GGGATCGATGGACTTTTATCAATTCAAAAAGACATTACAGGCGAAAAAAGTTTTATATTTTGGTCAAGGAATTTCATTTAAAAATAAGGCTAACTTGTATATGAATAATTTTATTAGTAATAAATTTGTTTCTTGTAAAATTTTTTAGATAAACTGCAATTTCTAAGGTTTATCAACCATAAAGGTATTTCATAAAGATATCTTAGTCTAGAACGTTGCTATTTTATACAAAAGTACAAGGAACTGATTAAAAAGTAGGACGCCGATGTATGCGAAAATCATTTTATTAAAGGCCGAATTCAAGTGATATAATAAGCATTCATCAATAGCCCTTTTAGATATTTTATGGGGCGCTTGTAATTTGAGGTCCTATGGTAAGTTTCTTCCGTTCTACCAGAGAATGCATCAATTTAAAAGTCGTTTAATACTCTATGGAAAAATAATTCACCGTAGGGGCCCTCGCTTCGACAAATGGACATTTTGTTGCCGAAAACAGGGAGGATCACTTCCAACGATCTCTTTAATTCAAAGCGATTCTCCTTTCCGTTATAAGTCTCCCATGCCCTCATTGCGACATTAAGCTGGTGCCTTCGCCCAGCCTCCTGGTGTCAGACACCAGAAAATAAGGTGCCACTAATATTTATGAGGTGCCATTAAGGCCCTCTACCCCTGATGCACGTTTTCCCCGAAAAATCCGTTATTTCTCTATCCTCTGTTCGAAATAAGAGAGACGATGCGTTACCTGCAGGTAGTTCTGCATGTCACGACGGCCCCCTTTTAATAACACGGAGATTTGAGCAGATAAAAAAAGGGGGGAGGTGGAAGAGTTTTCGGTGGAAATCAGATTAAGTGCTACGGATTTCCAAGCAGCTATCTAAAAACTCGGAATGAAAAATCCGATATCAGTCTCGGATTCTGGGCGCGTGACATCAATAACTTCTTCCAAAGCTGTTTTTGGTGTTTTTAAAAATGAGTTGCTTCACGTATCAGCTGTGATTTGTTGGCTTCTCATATTTGTTTGGTTAATTTTAATTCGTGGAAAAATAGTGGCAATTCAGTGAGTTACTGAGAAGCGGTGGTAAGTTATGAATCAATTTTATCTAGCATTTTACATTTTATTTTAATGGATGCCCAAGAAATTAATATATCGGTATCTACTTTCCCCTTTTTCAGAAAACTGAAATCAAAGGGGAAAGAGATTCAAAAATTTGTTCAACTGAAAATTAATAAATGAATGTTCATACATAATCTTAATAAATGTGTGAACATTCATTTATTATTTTTCAGTTGTGCAAGTTTTCGAATTTCTTCCCTCTTTGATTTTTATCAACCTTCCCCCTTATGATTATTAAGATTATTACACTCTTAATTTTTATTTTCTTGTATATTGTCAAAAAAATTTGAATATGGGATTTTGATGGATTTTTACGTTTCAGCCCTTCTTGAGTTCGTAAAACTTATGTATGACATTATGTTTGTTATTCTTTGAACACGATAACTCAAAGAGCCTAGACGTTTTAAACGAGCCTAGAGTATTTAATCGAAATTTATATATTTACATCAAATTTTAAAGGCAATTCAGAGGAAGAAGAAGCCGTTTTGTCCATTCATGCGAGTAAAGTAAATATGATAACTTAAAACAAACATAAAAAGCTAGATATATAAAATTTGGTACAAATTTAGCCTTTAAATTGTGATTTTTTAAATAAAATTTTGAGCCAAATATGCCAAAGGTCTGATTGATCTTCCAATCTTTAGTTTTATACGCTTGTGAATACAATGATTCATGAATTCGATTGTATAAATCAATGAAAGTCGTTATACGGTATTTGGAATATAATTGCAGTTTTGCACCAAATTTTTATTCCAAAATGGAGTGGGAAAAAGACGCCAAAAATTCGATAGATAGATTCAGTTAAAATGATAGATTCACGCCAAAGATATATTCTTCCTTACTATTTCGTCTATTCCGATCAAGGCATTCGCGACTTTATCTGATATCTACAATTTTATACGGGGGGATAAGATTTTGATTGGGAAATAAATGCGAAAGTCTAGGGGAAACCACTCTTTTTGGTTATTTTTAAAGATGAGATGTTGGGGTAAGTCTTCAAAATAATATAAAATGTTTGTTGACATTGATTGAAAGAATTAAAATTTGAATAATTAATTTATCAAAAAAATAATAAGTTCGAATTTACTTTTCCCCATATTTATTTAAATGTACATTTAAATTTTCTGAATTAATTAAAATTTTAATTAATTTGGTGTAAGGCTTAAAACAATTTCTAAAATTTTCTTGTTTTTTTTAACTAAATACTATATTATGCAAGTTAGAAATACTGCAAAAATAAGCTATCAATGATAATAAAATGTTTCATACATATTCTGCTTCTTTTGTTTATTTTCCAACATAAATTAAATAAATCCATCTAAATAAGAGTAAGGAATATGGAAAAATTCAATTAAAAGATAAAATTTTAATTAAAATTAATTAATATAAAGAGTTAATTGTTAAACTTAATTCATTAAAATATTTTTTTCAGGGAGAAATTTAACGAGTAACTAATAATTATAAATTAGTCACTGCATAGTTCAAAATTCAATGAGAAAAAGATAAAAATGAGGAGTAGTTATGCTAATATGTGCTGCTGCATGCTATATATTTAATCATTCTTTTAAAAATTAAATATATATGAATATAACATTTATACTAATACGTTCTATTCTTCATGTAATTTGTTTGTTGAATCCATTAAACTTACTCGTTGAATTAAAAAAAAAACTTTAGCATACAATGCATCTTGGACAATGCATTAAAGTACAATACCAAATAAAAAGTTGTTAACAAAGGGAATATGTCTTATTACCTGAAACACCCGAATATCTTATATTTATCTAAATTCTTCAATTTGCATTTAAAAAAAGTGCAGCATTTTCCTATTCAAAGAAAGGATAATAGCAAAAATTTTGAATAAAAAGCACGAGGTGAACGCAGTTTATACTCATATCTTCTTCATATTATGAAAAAAAGGGGATTTAAAGGAAACGAGACACAACCTATATTTATCCCAGCGAAACAGCAACCAACCCATTACAGCTTGTCAATCAAATTCATCCAATTAAAAATCACAGAAAAAGGTATTTCTTGTTACTCTTGTGAATTCACTGGAGGGATTAAAAACATCAAACAAGACGCCGTTATTTGATGTGATCTCGTAGGTCATTATAAATTAACTCGTTTGCTAACGTTTTTTTGTTCTCAAAATAGGTAAAGAACACAATAAGCTTAATGTTTCACCACTCCCGTTTGACACCTCCCTTAAAAAATAACAATGATAAGGAGTATTTCTTTTATTCATTATATAAATGCGAAAACATATATTTGCTTCGCTTTTGTTTTGTTAAGTACTTTCTTTTAACAATTTTAAAGTGAAGGAAAAATGGAATTGCCACTCTAGTTACTGCCGTAATTGAAACGGACAGTCATACATACGAATTTTGAAAGAAAATATCGCTCATGACAAAGTTTTAATTACTCTTTTGAATCCCAATTGGATGTTCTGAAATATAGAGTTTGTGAAAAAAATATCATTTCGGTTTTCTTGCACAAATCAAAGTCAATTGAAAAAGCGAAGAAATGTCAAATTCAGCTGTTCTTTTGCAAAAAATATTTTCGCACTTTGACAAAACATCACTGCAGTTTTCAGCCGAAAATTAGTGTTTTAATTTACTTTTAGGTATGCAGTCTGGGTTCTAGTGAAAATTATAGTTTTTCAGAGAAAGTAATGCATACGTTTTAGTGATATTCGTACTTTTCATAATAAATGAAGACACTTTTTGTTGATGGAATAACGCTTCTGTGCTTTAAAAATTAATGAAAAGTCCTAATAAATGAAATTTCGTTTCTTCTTTTTATGTGAGAGTTTCAAAATAAAACACGATTCGCTATTTTATTTTATATTTGTAATACTTCAAAAGATTTTTACTACTATTTATTTGTGGAGGTCTTATAAATGAAACGAAATTTTTATAAGTAAAATTGCCGAACTTTTTGTCAAAAGAATTCCATCAGGAATTAAAAAATACTTTGCTGTTCATCAGTTTCAAAAAATGAATAGTTTATCTTAGGTAGTAGGTTTTTACTCTTTGTCTGTTTCAAAAAAAATGAACATGTCAGTTTCACTTAAATTATTATATTTTATAATATGCATATAACATGTCTTGCATGATTTTTCGGCTCATTAAAACTTTTAAGTAAAGAAATTGCAGGCTTTTTTTGTATAAACTTTTGACGAATATATGAAATATTTTTAATACATTGATAGTCCTCTGAATTTTTAAAATTTATTAGATAGAAAAGGTGATTATAGATTAATTTATCTTACAAAATATGCCTCCCCCAAAGGTAATTTTAAATAGGATATCCAAAATAGAAAAATCTAATACATCCAAGGGGACTCTGTGTAAAATATATCAAGCAAATCTTTATAAATAAAAGGTATTAATTATAAAATTGATGTATGAAAGATAATAATAAGTAACTTGATTATAATAAGTAACTTTCTTGAATCATGAGCAACGTTTAGCGCCACATCTTGAAACAACGTCAATAAAATTTTAATTAAGTTAATAAATTTCATAAATTTAAATTGCACAAGATATAATAATCTAATAATCCAGTTTTAGGTTTTAATAATAACAAAAATTATAGTTTCGTTTTTAATAATAAAATAGTATTTATTTCCTTCCGCCAATTAAAAGTTTCGTTACAAAATAAAAGAGGAATTTTAGTCTGAAGCACACGATAAAAAAACTAATTTTTTAATGAGTTTTTGGCATGTAAAGGCAATTCTATTTTTGTAATTTTGAATCATATGATGTGGCTTGTATTTTATATTACTTGAATTTTCGAATGTTGTGTTATATGTAATCATAAGGGGAGACTTTGTTTATGGAATATCTGTTATTATTTAGACTCCTACTGCGTTAACTTTATTTTTCATGTTACTTTGCTTCATATAGAGTAATTTATAATCAATAATCTTCAACTTGTTATAAGTAGTAAATTATTAATTATAAGATTGATACCGGAAAATTTATAAGTTATTTACTTGTGCCAAGAGCAATATTTAACAACAAAATCTTGAAAGTATGCTAATAAAGTTTTAATTAATTTAATAGATTTTAAAATGTAAAATTGCATAAGAGATAAAGACAGTCCCAATTTTAAATTTTATTAATATTAAAAATTACAGTTATTCGTTTCATTAATAAGAAAATGTTTCCATTAACCAATTAAAAATTTAATAACAAAGGGAACGAAAATTTTCAGCGCAAAAGTCTACGATAAAGAGATATTTTTAAAGGAGTTTTTGACTTTTAAAAGGCAACCCCTAAAATGTAACTAAATTTTGGTTATTTTGAATCATATGATGTGGCTTGAATTTTATATTACTTGAATTTTCGAAACGTATGTTACATGGACTCACATAATGTTTATTTATATCTATGTTATTTGGACTTCTATGGCGTCACTTTAATTATATGCTAAATTAGCTCATATAGACTATAACTAGAATTTTATACATTTTGCAATCACTCGGATGTAACTCAAAATTTATGTTATTTGGACTCATATGGTGTAAGTACATTTTTAGGCTAATTTGACTCGTATGACGCAACTAGAATTTTTATGCTACTTTGATTCATATGCTACTTTTTGACTGGTGTGGTTAAATAACAGATTTTCAAGAATTAAAGACGTGTACTCACCAGTAATTATCGTGTTCGTGTACGCATTGACCATTGACTTAGGACTACATCTTAGAGACGGATCTTTCACCTCCTCCTTGATCACCGGCATGTCTTTCTTTTTGACGTCCTCATAGTCTTTTTTGTCGTAGAGGTCCAAGTCCAGGGGCCCCTTGTCTTGGAGGTCCCCATCTTCGCCACCGAACTTTAGGCTGTTTGGGAGAGGGCTGCCCTTCTCCAGCCTGTTTCTGTTTCTGTGCAAGTGATGATGCTGGTGGTGGAGGCCCTTCCTGTTGCATATGGGGGCCGATATACTCGGTGGTCCCTTGGACGTGGCGATGAGGGGCCCTGGAGGGTCCTCCTTGTCGTCGCTGTCGAAGTCCGGTTGTCCGCCATCTTCGAGAATAATGAAATTGTTCTCTTTGTTGCAACTGTGAACCTTGTGCTGAATAAACTTGACTATTTCGGACAGGACGAAAACTTTCTGACAGGAGCCACATGTCAGGGTGTCCTGCAGCAACTCGGCTTCGGCTGGAAGAAAAAGAAAAAGAATGATATAAATTTACAGTTCAAAAAAATAAGTTTTAGTAAATAAAACATTCTACACATATTCTAAATTAAAGTGTACATATTTAAAGTGACACAAATTATTTTTTTAATTCATTTATTGCATGTTAATTAAAAGCAGAAAAAAATGTTATAATAATCAAAAAATTCAATCTCAAAATTTTAAACAATCCTCATATTTTAGATCTTTGGGGAAATGGAAAAGTCATCTATTTTAATTACGTCTGTTTATTTGTTTGAGATCATACACGTCTGTTTATTTGTTTGAGATCTACACTAAAATTGTAGAATATCTAATTTTGAAGCCCTATCCTCAAAATTAAGGAATCCAAAATATTTATTTGATTATATTTACTTTATCGCGAAGTCAGCTACAAGAATGTATAATATTGTGGATGTAAATGATTCGGGTAATCTGATAAAAATTTTCAAACATTTTATTTCTGCATAAAGATACAATCAAACAAAATTTAAATGTGACACTTTTATGTAACCTCCTTCAGATCTAATAAATTGACACCCATAATTAAGATAAATTTGCGCCATAAGCAGTGTCCAGCTTTTGTTGAAGAGCTTGACGTTTATTGCTCTGGAAACTACTGAGGCGTGAAGTTTCTGAAGATTGACAGATAAATAGACTCAAGACCGACAACTTCTAATAAATGGATTTATTTTAAGCTGATTAATGGAGGGATTAAGCGAAATGAAATAGTACACTGTTGAACGAAATCAACTGCGTATGAATTTTGTTTGATTTTTCCTATTATGATAATTTTATTTATTTACTCGTTTTCTTTTGTTTGTAATGAAAAGTTTAAAGAAACAACAAGTTACTGGATTATTTAAAAACATCAATACAGATGTTATCATGTCTAACTAAATACCAGGATCAATTTGTGTTCACAAGATAATATATGCAAATATAAAATTAAAACAGGAAGCCACTGTATTTTTTGATGAATAAAATGAGAAAAAGTGTGATATCACTAGATAAGGACACGGCTAATTTGCAGGTACATTGCATATGTATTTGACATATACATATGCACAATAATAAATGCAGTCAATCGACAATGACGTCATGTAAATTAATGTTCTCATTTTGTCCCAAATATACAGTGATAATATATTTTTGTTAATCGATAAAATATAATTCCCAAATTTAAGAGAAAAATTAATATTAAAATAAAATTTCAACTTAAATTTTTATATAAAATCAATTAAGTCTCATAAATTTATACAAAAGAAATAGACATAAAAAAATAAAAAATAAGAAAATCTAATAGGAGTATTAGGCTGGAATAAGAAGCATAGAAGAATTGTTAACATAAATTAAAAAAAAGCTTTTAAATATATAATAGGATCTAATCAGTAAGGTTATAAATATAAGGCTAAGTTAAACAACGAAGAAGTGTAACGTATTCAAGTAAATAACTTAAGTCATACTTTACGATTAGAATACTCGTCACACTTATACGACGTAGGTTGTATTTCTGATGATATGTTTCATAAAATTCTTTGCATTGAAAAAAAAACAATAACATGAAATATTAATGCATATCTGTTAAATGCCAATGCATTTATTTAAATGGAACATTAAGAGCTATATATTAATTGAGAGAAACCATTATGGCTAATAATCATTTAAACATTTTGCAAACAGCTTCACCGATTCATTTTGGCGACTTTCGAGCTAACCTGAAATTGAAACAGTTTTGTTTTGGGAAAAATGTTAATTGCGCGATGAGTCATTTTCTTTTTGGCGCAGGACATCAAAAAGAAAAAGAAGGGGGTGGGGGGAGAATCATCAAATCAGTGGCAGAACATTTAGAATTCCATTTTTCTTGCCCCCGAGAGCGCTTGCAATAAAGGCTTCGGCAATGATTTTTCCGTGTAAATTATTCGAGATAACAAATGACAATTTCAACACTCCATGCAGAACGAACGACTATGGTTCTCCATTAATTCATTCCTTCATCCATCCATTGTTCCCAGGGTAACGTTACACGGAATAATAATAAAATTTTCGCCCCGAAAATTCAGTAGCCCTCGAAATGTCTGTCCGGACGTTTCAAAAGGGAAGAAGGCATTGTGAAGCCGTTCCATTAATTGGCGAAAAGCGGGGAAGAAGAACAGATTGACTGGACGATTTCACGAGCTGTTAACCGAGTAATTAACCCTTTTGTCTCCGCCCGCCATACTGCCGGATTGGGGGGCGTCACCGTGGCAAAAAGAGTTTATTTGCAGGTGGCGATCCTTCTTTTTCTTACTATATTAAAAAGTTAAAAGTAAGGCCTCTAAAACATTAAAAATTAATATTTTTAGCCATTTTATGGCTGTTATGTTAAAAGCCTATAATATTACTGTCTGAAATACATTATGAGTAAAATGTTAAGGAAATTTAAAAATGATATTTTTTAAAATACTTTAATCGATAATTAAAAGAGAAATTGTTTATTTGATAAACTTACTCATAAAAATTAGAATAGAAAGTCATTTTATGTCAAATTATAATGCAGAAATATTACATTTGTAGCTATTACGAGACATTAATTATTTTTATAGTAATAAAACATGAAATATAAAAAAAATAATACTTATATATAATTATACTCTAATAATATCACTTGTGTGTTTATAATATGTATCTTTACAAATTCCTAAACCATTTTAGAGAAATTATTATAATGAGTTTTCATCGTTCGAATTATGAGATAATTAATAAAATCAAGTTCTGCCACATTTAGACTCTTATAGAATGAAAAATGGAGTTGAATTGTTTTAAAAAGCTATTTATTTTTCTTAAAGACATTCATATTAGTATAATTATTAATGCTTATAAGAAAGCGAATATTAAAATTACTATATATCTTCTTTATACCAGCGGAGTAATTAACCTTTTAATTACCGAAAGATGCAATTTATATGAAATAATGAATTCCAAGTCTTGAAAATAAAAATGCATTTAAAAGGAAAGTAACTTAATTTTAAATACTGAATTTTATTTTAAATATCCTTAGGTTGTTTTTTAATTACGATATCTGAATAAATGAAATTTGAATTAGAATTTTTAATCTTAAAAATGGAATGCAAATTTTTAAAGCAAATTACACTATGTGTATAACTTTATAATATTTCCAAAGCAGCTTATTTGAAGAAACGGTATCATGTAGATTTTTAAATTTGTGTTTCCTTTTGCAGAGTTTGGATGTAGTTAATCAAAGATGGCGATAGTAACAGCACCCAAAACCACTTAATCGAGTAAAATCGCTTCCTTTTCTCTCAAACGTGCGTTTCCATTTCGACACATTCGAGATTCGGTAATTTCGAGTCGGTCCCTCTCTTTTTAACCGAACACCACTTTTACCAACTCGAACCTTTAGTTTTCTCTGTCGCCCTCCACTACTGTCCGGACTCATCAGTATCCACAAAGCTAATCATCTCTGACTCGCAGTTATCTGTCCTCTATCTCGCGTTTTAACATTTTTCGTCGCGAGATTTAGGAAGTTTGCAAACCCCGATGTTGTTCCGGGGAGGACATAATTTCTGTCTTCCCTAACAATTCGAATTAACGAGCTCGTTTAGTCCCGTTTCCCCCCCCTCTCTTTTCGTAATAGTTTTTGATTAAATTTACTCGAATTCGTAGCCGCGCCAAAACGAATCTGCCCTGAGTTGTTGGAGTCGTAGACCATCCGGACTCGTGAACGCTTGTTAACGTGAAACCTTGTCCTTATTTCACGATTTTTTTAAGAGGACATAAAGGATTTGAATCCCAGAGCGAAAAGGGAAATATTAGCCATATCGATGTTGATGATTGATTAATAGTAACGGACAAAGGAAGATACAATAACTGTTTTAAATATAACTCTTCCATAAGTGATTTTTATCCTCGATCTCATCAATGAATGATTATATTGTTCATCCCTGAATGTTCATATTAATAAAAAAAGAGGGATAGAAAAATTATGTATTGATTTAAATGAAAGTTAATGCCGGCTTTCTGGCATAGAGATAGCACGTCTTCCTCGCGTTCTGGGAGTCCCTGGATCGGTCCCGGTCGGGTATGGTTGTTCTGTGTGCTATCTGTGAGATGTGTGACTGTGCCCCCCCCCCTGTAAAAAGGGGCTGTGCAAGCAAATGTGATGAGTGTGTAGCTAAGTCGTACTCTTGGACCTAATTGGCGCTAATTTAAAAACAAGAGATGTTCCTTTCGGCTTATGTCTGCTGCTGTATTAGCGGGGTCTAGTCCTTAGGCAAGTGCCATAAGTAACAACAACAGATGAAAATTAATCGAATTTCTTTATTTATAAACTTAATGGACATCTGACTGAAAATTTCGATACTGAATTCTTTTTACATGCTTGCATCAAATATTTAATACCAAAAATAATTTTAATCATCTTAATTTCAGCACTGCTTTAAATCAGCTGGTAACTGATGAAAAATCAATCGCACCTGCTTAGTTTCGGAGCCCTAAAACAGTGTTTCTAATTTATATAATAAAATAGAGCCCCCACCCCCAATAATAGATATCACCTCATGTAAAACAGGGGAAAGTAGCTTAAAATGATTGCTTTAAACCAGTTTGTTTTAAAGTTACGTTACTCAAGATACATTTTTCTAAATTAAAATCATTTCCTATATCTCCAAAAATTTTATTTTTTTCAACTTCACACTCCCATGTGAAATTTGGAAAAAGGATTCTATGTGTAGATGATAGATATGGTGCTTAAATTTATTTACATATCGATGAAGCTGACAGTGTATTTATTAAATGAATATATTTTATTTATTTGAATTCATTTTTTACGTGTATTTTGCTTTCCTCAAAGTTTTTTTTTATCATCTACCGTCATTGCAATCTTATTAGTTAACCATTGTATTAAACAAACAAGAAAAGAAACAGACGAAAAAAAATTAATTAGTCAAAATGAGACAAAAAATATTTAGCAACTATTTCAATCAGATTTGTAGACTCTAACTGAAAACACTGACAATGTTACAAAGGGAAACAATAATAAAAAAGACGAACTGTTAAAAAAAACCAACTTAAAAGGGATTTTGTGGACAATATGACGAGTTTATTTATAAATTTTTTATGTACTCGCTTCCACTTTGTTTCTTTTCATTTTTATTTCGAAATTCTATTCATTGAACTCTAAAATAAAAAAAACATTAAAAAAGAGTTAAAAAATGCTCAAATTGTTCAAAGCTCTACATTTGAATTCAATGTGGCATTATTACTTATATAGAAAATTTCTTTTAATATTCTTCAAAAAGAGATGAAAATAAGAAAGTTAATTTTGAACTTTTGGGGTACCATGTTTCTCTTTTTTTGTTATTAGTTTCATTTCCCGGTATTTTATAAAATTAGCAAATCATTTCATTTAAAAATCGAAATAATTTTGAAGTTAAAGTAAATTTTAATGCGTAAAAGTCATTAACCAAACAATTGTGAAAGTGCGTTTTTTTTAAATGTGGGCGTTAAGTAATTGCAATTTCCAAATAATCAGTAATGGTACATCATGGCTACTGACCTATTCAAAAATAAGAAAAATTCTTTGGTCAGTTATTTTTTTATTAATATATTTTTTTTTCAGAAAAAAAAAGTTCTTCATGGGATTGAAGAAATCCTGGGAAGAAACACAGATAATCCTACACAAATATCGAATATCTCATCTTCAATGAGCCTTAAAATAGAAATATAGGGACAATTCCACCCTCCACAAGTTAAAAAAAATTAGAACTATGGCAAAAATCTAGTATTTGCAGTGAATATTCACACACAATTGAATGAAACTGCAAACATATAGGAATAAAAGTGAAGTAAACAAATTCAGAAGAAATTTAAATAAACCAAAGAAATTTAAAACAAAAAGAAATTTAAATAAAAAAACTTAGAATGAACAAGTTTATCACAAGCGACAGATAGACAATATATTCGAAGCTGTTTTAGGTATAATGATTAATGCACTTTCACCAAGCGATAAACAGCGAAAGTTATTTACAAAATAAAATAAAATAAATTTTTTAGCTGTTAATTTAGTTAAGGAATTTTTTTGTTAGATTTCTAAATATAATAAAATAATACATATAAATAAATAACTTTCTTTTTTTAATAACATCGCCGTAGATCAAATAGTACATATTCGAAGATTTATTTTATTTTTCAAAACCTTATTACTATGAACAAGGGAAAGAAGTATTAAAAACTTATAATCAACAATCAGATGCATTAAAATATATGTTTGTCATGATCCGTCTAATGTATTTACATGGAGCTAAAAATGATTAGAATAAAAAGTAAATGGAATAAAAAATTTATGGCAAAAACTAGAAATGCGGATTAATTTAGATTTAAAAAATATAACAATTTGATTGAAAAAATAAGGAATGATGAATAATAACAATAGAAATATTAAATAAAGATTAAAATGAAATCTGATATGCATATTTCAATGTGTCATGTCAAAACATCATTTCTTGCAAGTTAAATTATATTTTTATTCATCTTAGTAATTTTATTGAATGAGTCACTTTAATATTGCAAACGATACATAAAACCTTGTCTTGCCTTTATTGTTTAAAAAACAATACGCATCACATTTCCTATTTATTTCCTTTCATATAATCACGTACTCAAAATTATATTTTTCTATGTTTATTTGTTGCAGTCATTAACTTACTTTTTTAAAAATAAAAGCTTTTGTAAATGCAATGGCAACGCGTTTTTAAAAGCTAATTTTTTTGAAATGCTCGTGCAGATAATAAAATTTTCATTTTTTGCCTACGAATTTTTTTTTGACGCCAAAAACCTTCTCTTAAAAACAAGATCATGTCCTGGCATGATAATAAATAAATAAATAAATAAATAAATTCACTAATTGAGATTTTATTTAAGGAAATGATTTGCCATAATAGAATATAGTTTCGTCAACAGTTTTAACTTAAGGGTTAAGAAATAGATGAATTAAAAATGAAGAAAGGGAAAGAATTAACAGATTCAGTTCAAATCGATTTTTAGTTTTACATTTTAATGTGCTCTTCCTTCCAACATAGTTGCAAAACATTTCTCGGAAATTTCCAAACGATTAAAATAAAAAAAATTGTATTTTTATTACTGTTAATCCAGTGGCTAGAAAAATATCTTTTTTCCACGCATACATCATCCAAGCAGGTGAGAAGGGGTTAGATCGACGCAGAAGGTTAAGTTTGCAGAGTGCATGTTTGTATGTGTTTGTGCCACTGACGATGCTCATTTGCAATTCAAATGAGGGCCGGAACGGGGTCTTGCGACATGGGGGGCCGCGCATAAATATTCGTCAGACGATTACACAGAAAACGCCCAATTTCCGTGGTCCCAGGTAGCCGTGACCGCAGCCGTAAATATGGCAAGAGACCGATGCATGGGGTGAAGCCTCAATTGAAGAGACCCGAGTTCCAGACGCTTATGTCCTTCCTCATCCCATTCATTTGGATTCTTGGAATCCACAAGCATTGATTTGTCTGCCAGCTTTTTGGACTCAAATTTCTCGGTTGATGAACCTTCCGAAATCATTTGCTTAATGAAGTCCTTAAAATGCAGCATTGATCAACAGAATCGTAGAAATGAAATAAATTATTATGTTAATCGATATATTTCATCAAGGGAAATAGATTTTCCCCCCAATATAAATACTTTTGCTTTCATATATAGACATCTGGGAATAAGTATTACTTATTTATTTTATATATTTTTTGAGAAGTTTATGCAAATTATTACAATTATGTTATGGGGACTGATTCTGACATCCCTATTTGGATACAGGATTAAAATAGCATGGAAAAATTCTAATTCCGATTTCTAAGGTTAATGATTATATAATTAATAGCAAAATTTATTCACTATTTTAGATTATTTTTCTTATTGTAATCCAAAACAATAGCAAACTTATCCGTGATAATCTATGTACTTTTAGATACCGTTTTCTAATGTAAAACAGAAATTCCTTAAATAGTAGTTAATTTTAGAAGGAAAAATTATTATTTATATTGATGATTTTGAGAGAGTTTTCACTAAATGAATATTATTAAAGATTTCAATAAAGTAATATAACTTTTGAATTACCGCCTTAAAAATTGATTATTTAATGCTTAATTTTTTTCCAGAACTTCTTTAATATGTATTTCATAAAAATGCTTCTTAACAAAGTTATGCGTTTTCTTCCTTAGCAACAGTTTAACTGAAAAGTTTGAAATCGCATATTCTTTTTTCAATTAGCTCCTTTATTTTTTGAAAATTTTGAATGAATGCAAAGTATTCTTTTTAGAAAAACCTTGCGATGTATGAAACTAACTATACTGTTTTAGCCTCTATTTGTTTCTTCATATTAACCCAAATTCAACTTAAAACCAAAGATAACAAATATAAGATCAAATATTGAGAAGAAATAAAAGCATTAGATGTAATAAAAGTCATTTTTTTCTTCAAAAATTTAGTTTATTGACTTCAGATATAAACAGTGAATTTTTATCTATTTCGTAAAATTAATGCTAAATTTCAGTTATAAATTTAGGTATCTTTTTCCAAAACGGAATTGCAAAATTTCGTATTAAAACATACATGAACTTTATGACAATAATTCAATGAGTGCAATACTTATAAATTTGACTATTATATCAGAATCTCTTGCCTGCATTGCATGAATATATATATAAATAGATATAAAAAAAATTATGCTCTACACTAAACTATCTAAAATAAAGGGCACTTCCTAAAACAACAGTCCTCAATTTTTAGTATAAGAACCAAAACACTTGCTACAAAAACAGAAAAAAAATTAGGATGTGAATTTGATTAATTGAACCAATTAGAGATAAGGAAAATTCAATAACAGCATCAGCAGATTCGAGAACTATTTAGAAATAAAATTTATTTCGCATAAAGTCCCCGTGAGCGGAGGTGATAAAGTCCTATCCGTCCTTAACAGCCATTAGCGTAGCATTTCACTATGTTTGCTTTAACATACAGCTCATTAACATACGGCCTTGCGAGGAGGGAGGGAAGGGGTGCATTTACACCCCACTCTTCAGAAGTCCTTCCCCCCTGCACCCCGTCTTTATGTTGCCCTTCATATTTTAATGCAGAATGCTCCTACTCCTGAATGATTATCCACAACGAAGGGAAGAATTCGTGGATTGGCGAGAAATGAAATTAATACACTCTCCAGATTAAAAACTGCTGCTGATGGAATGCTACGCTAGCTACGTAATGGATCGAAGTCGTTTGTCTTTTTTCAATTATAATTCTTCTTGTTATCACTATGAAATGCTTTTTAATGGCTTTAATAGAATAAAATGTTAGAAATGAAATTAATGCATTTAATTATGAAAATGAAGAATGAATTTAGAAATGAAATTAATGCATTAATTCATGAAATTAATGTATGCAATTTAGAAATGAGTTAATTTTAGAAATAAAATTAATTCAAAGACAAAATTATAAAACGATGGCTTATGAAATATATTGTAAATTACGTAATTTAATTTATGCATATAAGATTAATTTTTTGAATATAAAAGTTTGCCTTTTATAGTTCATGCATATAATTTTTTTAATCAATTTGTAATTTTAGTTAAGATTAATTCTATTACAATAAAAAAAAAGAATTAATAAACTCCTGTTACATTTTACAAACTAAAATTACACTTTATGAGACAAATTGCCTCTTTGAATTCTTGCAAATTAAGAATTTTTTTTTTATTTCTTTGCTTCCACTTTTACGTATTTTAATTTAATAAATTTCTGTTACGTTTTTCAAATGTATCTACTTAAGAAGCACACTGTTAGATGTAATGGAAATAAAAACCATCGTTTTTAATTAAAAAATGCTAACTTTCAAGGGTTTGATCAAATTTTAAAATGAAGATTGCTTCATAAAATATTTTTTGGGAATGTTTATAAAGAAAACTCGAATATAGTTTTATTGCAATTAAATATGAAAAATAAAATTGGTGCACTTCCAGTATTTATTAAAATATTTTGGGAGCAGTTTTAATGTGATTAAATCTGAAACTGAAAATTATACACAGCCTGAATTAATAAATGATTCAGAAACCATAATAATACAATAAGTTTTGGTATACAAAAGAAATTCAACAGATAATTATTGAAAAAGCAATGATATATATTTGTGTGTTTGTATTATTATCAAAAATATGAATTTGAATTTATTTTCATCAATGTTTCTTATAATCTATTAGGTAGATCAAAATCATTTGCATCGCTTTATTAAAAGCCCCCACTTCTTTCTTGGAAGAGATTTTCAGCGTTTTAATTGTTATCTAAGAATAATGAAATTCACTACGCAGTGAGGTTACACAGAACTTGCTTGTTGAAAAGGCCCTTTTTTCATACAATTACAATTTCGAACAACTATTCACGAAATAAAATTTAAACTGCACTAATATTCTATATGTTAGAGCAGATAATTCTAAATGTGATAAAGTTGAGAAGAAAGCTTTAAGTTAACAATAATTAAAATAACAAAAAGAAAATGAAATCTTCTGTAGTAAAGTTCAAGTTATCATGTGAGAACATTATTTTTAAGACCAGTTTGAAACAATCACGAGACTAGGTCTCTCTCTCTCACATATATATATATATATATATATATATATATATATATATATATATATAAGTTTTTAAAACTTTTATTTTTTATTTTTCTAGCTGTCAAACAAAGTTTTGGACAAACAAAGTTAGTTTTTCGTCAGCCATTTAAAAACGCATCAGCTGTTAAAGAAGCATACGTAATAATAAAGCAATATTGATAAAAGCAGGTTAACCTTTTAAACTGCATTAGAAGCATACATAATAATAATTCAATACTGGCAAAAGGAGATAAAAATATATTTTTTTCCCGTAAATTTCAAAAACATCAAAACCTCCTAACCAAAACAGCCTCATGTTCTCACATGATAAAAACTGGATAGTTATAGTTTGTTAAAAATAAATAGGGAAACATGGAATGTACAATTATAATTATAATCATAAATTGGAGGACAAATATTTGTAATTTAAGTAATTTACTTTGTTTCTATAAAAATGAGAGGTTGAAGAAACAAACAGGCTTTGAAATTCATATTTTTGATAATAATACTAGCATACAAATGCATAAAATTGCTTTTTCAATACTTTTGCTAAATTTCTTTTATATTTTGAAATCCCACGTTTTTATTTCAGATGCCTGTAATAATCATTGTGATAATAATAACATTGCCGTTTTTTAAGAATAATCCTTACTCATTGCCAAAGCTTTTGAATTTTCAAAATTTTATAAGAATAAAATGACGAAATATCTGAAAGTAAACGATTTAAATAATTTAAATGTATGGTCTATGAAAAATGAATACTTATTTCGGCTTTTTATCTAGTAGTTTAACAGTAGTTATATTTTTATTTAATAGTATTTGGTCAAACGTTTTGGATATAAGTATAACTATGTGTGTTGGTCCATATTTTTATATTTAAAACAAATCAAATGAATAAAATTAGAAACATTGAAGCAAAATATAATTTGGTGGAAAAATTAAAAACAGGATGAATTTCATTAATACATATTTATTAAGAAAAGCATATCTTTAAAAGATCGAAATTTCTTAACACAATGTAAAAAATATAAATCGTTTTCTGTTAGAGTGATTATGTTTGAAAAGCTTATTGCATGTTACTTAAAGGAAAATCTACAGCTTTTTATTTACTTACTATTAGAGTTTTTCTTAAAGGAGCTTTATAGAAATAAAACTAACTTCTTTTTTTTAAAAAAAAAACACTATTAAGATATTTTAAAATCCTTGCTATACGCGGCAATAAAATCATTCTGATTTCATTGTTTGCTATTATTTCAAAGTTAGAGATTTTCAGTGAATGGCATGTCAATTATTTTTAATGATTTTTAAATCTTATTCACCAGTAGGTTTAAAACAGAAACAACTTGTTTCATTCTAGCATGAATTTGATGAGAATGCATATTTATAGTATATTTCTACGGAAAATTTAACTAGCAAGTAAATAATATAAAATAAATAATAGAAGTTTGTCTAATTTCAAAATATTTCCTCATAAATTATTCTGAATATATGTTACTGCAAACCATCAAAATATAAAATATTTAAAACAACTTTTGTATAATTTGGCTCAAATAGTTGATTTGTATTGTTTCTAGGTAATTTCTTTTTTTGCTTTTGATATTTAGAGAATTTAAATTCTTCTTTCCGAATATTTTTCACTAACAAAATTGAAGCCCTTTTAATTTGTTTTAAATGCATATTTGATATTTCTAAATTCAAGCATGACACATTTTTAGCAAGAACTCCAGTTACTATTATAGTTTTCTAGACTATTTCTTTTAATATATTTGAATTTCAGTTTGAAATTAAAATTCAGGTTTACAAAGTTATCTTCAGTAATATTTATTCTATTGCTTTTTTTTAAATGTAAATTGACAATTTTTATGCATAAAAACTTTAGTTCTTTTAGAAATACCCAGACTTTGTTAATCTATTTATAAATGGATTTCAATGAATTATTTACCTTTAAAGCAACCTTTTGAAGTTATTACCGATCTGTTATATTCAATTTCAATTATAAACAATAATTTTTTTTCACTTAAGATTTAAGTCGCATAAAAGAGGTCCATAAATGTCAAAACTGAAACTGCATACTGAATTACTACTCAAATTAAGGATTTTTTTAAAGTTTAAATATTGAAGTACAAGGAATTAATATCGGAGCTAGTTTAAATTTTTGCTGAAATCGAAGAATCCTTAAATATTGTGACTAACAAATAATTTCTTAAGTATTTAAATCTTTCCTTAATGGTTACAATATTTTAGATTAAACTCTTTTAAATTTTTGCTAACAAACGGATACTAAATTATGATTTGAATTCTCAAGAAAAATATAAATATGAATCCAAGCTTCAAAGAATGAAAACTGTAAATATTTTAACAAAAATAATCATCAAATAATTTTTTTAAAGAATTCTCAAATTATCTTCTTTTTAAAATAATTTCTGTTCTGATGTGCTTACAACTGAGAATTAATTTTAAAATTTCGCCAGGAGAAATTCTTGTTTACTTATAAATTAAATGATTAAATTTTTTGCTAATAATTAAGATTTATTCCTTAAACTTCAGATGCTTTGGAAAAATATTTTCCCAGGTGTTTTTTTCTTCGTCTTTTTAATGAGCTGAGTAACATTTAAAAATAATTTATTCATTTGAAAATAGATTTTAAAAAAATACATTTCAACTTTTTTCTTATCCCATCAAATTTAAAGCAAAAATAATACTAAAATAATTCTTATTTTCTCAAATTAAGGAAACCAATAATGTATAATCAAATAAGCAATAATTCCAAAAACGTGCGTAGCATTAATAAGATTGAAAATCACGCAAAAAAAATCTTCCAAAAAAACAAGAAACTTTTCAGAAGTTACTAATTAATACTTAATTCAAATGGAAAAAATAATGACTAATTAACTGCTAATGTAGTAAATTAAATTAGCAGAAAACCGATTTCGAATGAGAAAAAAAATACTAAATAGGTACCACAAAAAATAAATCCAAATGAAATTTTTATCGGTAAAGCTGGTTTTCGGATTTAATTTGATTTGATCTAAATGCCACTAAAAACTCTTTTTTCTTATTAGTACCACTATCGGTTAAAGTACTAAACAGATAATGGCTTACCTTTCATTGTAATAATAGTCCATAAGTCGACATCGGCAAAATAATCACACTAAAATAGCCACTGCTGTGAAACCATTCTGTTGGTGTTGTTCAAGACCACCGTAACAACAACAATAACAACAAAAAAACAGTGACGTCCAAGAAGTGTTTAGTGAGCGGTGTTTGTCGGACACTGTATGCGGTCGGGTTTACTATCCCGTGCCGGCTACCAGTGTGAAGTGCTCACGGAAAGAAAAAAGCATCTTCTCATCTGTTGCAGTGGGTGCTTGTCGAGGAGTTCTGCCCGCGAATGCATTTAGCAGTCGGAAAAAACCTGTTCGGGAAATCATACGCGCGTTGGGTCACACGTCTTTGGGAAGAGCCCGTCTCGGGAGTTTCATTTCAATTTTATTGTTTACTTATTTTCCACTACGTCGTTTTCCGCTGAATTCCGCGGATAATGGTTATGGCAAAGAAGCTTCTCTCCCTCCCCCCTCCTCCTTCGAGCATTCTTTTCCATCCACCGACTGCCCAAAGGAACAGAATTCGGAAATTGGCAAAGGGGATGGTTCTTTTGGATCGGTTTGACATAGACATCGGCAAGTGATAATAGATAAACTAAATGATAATGATGGCTTGATAAAAGATATCAAGACATAGAAGAAAAAAATTAATTGTTTCTTGTTAGAGATGCGATTTTTTTCTTCTTCTCTGACATGACTTTGAAATTTGAAAATAAGATGATTCTTGATTGGCTTACTACAGAATATGAGTATTGGAATCAAATGGATATGTAAAAGCAAATCAGCCAAAAAAATTTATTCATTGTTATTTTTGATGTAGGCGATTTATTTACTGTTCTTTTCAAGCGCGGAATTTTCAGCTAAGACAAAATTCTGAAATTGGAAAAGTGGCTCTTCTTAAACCCTCAGCTGCTTATCCCGTGATTTCCGAGGGTTGACAATCACTTCATTTTTGAGTCACCCCGCGTTTTTTTTTTGCAGTTTAGTTCATTTTTATTACCATAACATATATTTATTATATCATTTATTATCGTGTAATATATAGTGTCAGCTCACATTGTTAAAAAGAATATTTGAATTTATTTGCAAACATCGCATCTAAATAGTGATTTTTAAAAAATTTACGCAGTCAAAGGGTTAATTGATTCAAAGAAGCATTTTCTCTGATTATCCAAACATTCTTTACGTTCAATGACTACTTAAAGCGCATTTTGATATTTTGAAAAATTTAAGGTTCTTATTAGTGCGTATTTTTGGAGCTCAATAAAACATATAGTTACCGTAAATATATTATAAAAAGATATCAGAATTTATATTATCTATATTTCAAACAACTTTTCTACATTCTGCACTACACACGCAAAGATCTTTTAAGTTTTAGTTGAAATTTGTAAATCGGACATGTCTTCGTTCATCGACTAAATTATTTATTTTTTCAAATAAAAATTTATTATTATTATTTATTTAAGTAACACAACAAAACTCCTCGTGCACTACAAAGTAATCCACGAGGCTTACAAAAGCAGTAAAATATCACAATTGTAAGCTAATTTTAAAATGACATAGGACTTAAATGGTTTTAATTTCTAGTAATTCTTTTTCCACAATACTGTACTCTAAAGAAGTTTTAATCGGTGTAGAAGTGAGAGAAGATTGATTTCATATAGTTTTCAAACAAAAAGCAGAACTTATAAGTATTGCAAACAGATTTTAAAATGATGTGAGAATCCTTATGTTCTATATTTTAACAAGTCCTCTTTTTATTTTTATATTTTATGTTATTTTTTCTTTTTTACACATTGGAGGAATTGTTTGTTGGTAACAAATTTCTGTGTGGAAAAAGGATGACTTTCTAAATTTTTGGACGGATTAACAAATTATTTTAACTTTGGGAAATGTTTAGAAATTACTTTAATTATATTAAAGAGAAGAAATATGACTTTCTGGTCACTTCTACCAAAATGTTTTAACTTTTTTTCTGATTAAAAGACTGTTATGATTGCAGCGTAATTTCAATTTGGCGTGCAAATGATTCTTAGCTTTCTTACCGTTTTACATGGAAATTAAAGTATGAATATTTGTCGGCTCTTACTTATCATAATTAATTTTTAAATGATATTAAAATTGTAAATATATTTCTGTTAGCTTTCTCTCTCTCTCTTTTTGTTCATTTTATAATAATTTTCGACAAATTTTCTTGATCATTCAGAAATTCTATATTTTAGATATTTCTTTAATGATTTATATGGAATTTAGATTGTAATATACTGAATATCCTTAAAACTATTCTTTTAAATTTAATTAATAAAGGTAATAATTTTGATTATATTTTTCTTAAAAGTTATTTTTTGCTTTCTGTGTTAACAAGATTTTCAGATTCGGAATTTTAGATTACAGATAATATGTGAGCGGCTTAAATTAGTTATAAATGGGAGATTTCAGTACAAATGGCAATCTAGAAAAGTATTTAAAAACTTTACAAAAAATTTACATTTCTTCTCTTTAACAGATTAAAGTTTTTTCGTTTATAGAAAATCTGCTTTCGTTTAATTTAAATAGGTTGATAAATTTAAAAAAATTCAACAACTATAACATGAAAGTATTCAATAACAGTAGCTTCACCTCCTCTGATGTAAACTGATTGATCCTAGATAAATTATTCGGTATTTTTTCTTTATACTGCTGAATTAAAATAACAACGTCTGAAATAACCTTGATTTAGAAGGGTTGAAATCAAACATTCTTATTTAGATCTTTTAACCACTCAGCTCTTTTTTAAAAATATCCTTTATCAAATCCACGAATCTAATAATAAATAGAATTCAAATGCCATTGACATGAATTAAACTCTCATCAAACACAATCAGACTTAATTTTTTATGCATACCAGGCATCATCACATGCATTTTTTTAAATTCGTCATTATGGTTAAATGACTTTAACTTCTTATCAGATCTTTGATCATCTTGATGGGGTGGTGAGAAGTTATTGGTTATCCTTCAGCTGAATCTGATGAGATAAAAAAAATTTGCATATTTCTCACCGATGTTTAACGAACATCACAACATTTCCAAATGCATTGGCTTGGGGAAGAAAAGGCATATCAAATCAAATCAATCCGTTTTTTTCATTGGAAAATGTGATTATACTTATAGAAATCAGTAAGCCCTTTCCATGCTTATTCGCTCTCACATATGTAAATATACATATTTGTTTGGGCTTTGTTTTTGTAGTTTAAATAGATTGAGCATTCCTTTTGGAGTTAGATCAAAAGCTTAGTTGTTGCTATTTCTTAACAAGAAGGCATTAGAAGTCATAAAAAATAGATGACAGCAAAGGTATTTTTTTTAATGGAGCAATTTTTCTATTTTACTTCTACTACAGTTTTAATAAATAGCGAAGAGCCACAAGAAATCGGTTATCATAAAATAACCGTGAGAAATTTGCCCTTTTATTTTTAGACCTTTTTTTTATTATTTGAAAGGATTTAATTAATTAATTTCTTATTTTCTCATTAAAATTCCGTTTCAAAAATAATTATAAGCAGTTTGCTTGATTAAATTATTGTTATTATTTTATATTAAGTTATAAAATAAAGGGAAATCCTCAGTGCTTTTCCTCCATGACATATCATTATGTAATTGAAGTATGAAAAAAAAAACACATTTCTAGTCTGTAATATGTATTTTATGAAATTCGTCCTTTTTTCAGTATTATGGTTTTTTTCGTTTTACCTCTTCGGTAATACCTGGCCTATTTGACACAGATAATATTGACTTAGATCCTTCTTAATATCTCACTCAGTAGTTAAATCAAAGTAATAATTAATTTACGAACTAAAATATCATTTAAAATAGTTTGTCTTATTTATTCTTTATGTTGTTACATATATTGATAACAAATAATATTATCCGTATAATCAAGGGGTAAAATCAACTTTTAATTCTAGAATTAATATACCTGCTTTGTGTACGTTAAATTATTGTAGCCATGAAATTAAAATAATTATTTCAAACATATCAATCTAAAATCCAAAACACAAATGGCATCTTAGAGGATCTTGATCCATGTAAGAAAAGGTATAATGATTATTAAATGATAATGATTATTTTTCCCAATAATCAATAAATAAAATTGAATATGATATTAATGACACTTTATCCCTCAGGTCAGGGAAGAAGTGAGAAACAAGAAAAAATCTCCAGAACCGAACTATTCTATCAAATCCCAGACAAAACAAGTTAATCAATTTTTTAAAGGATTATCCCTCTAATATGCTTAAAAATGAAACATATGATCGATGCAATGCGTTCAAGTTCAAAAATCTTTCCAACAGAAGCGAGAAAAGTTTCTTTCTCAGCCATCCAGGCGAGGCAAAAATGTTCTTAAACGTTCAAACGCAAGGTGAGGACGGATGAGACGAAACTTAAGACATCCCGTGAATAAAAAAGAACGGGGAGGAGGAGGTCTTTCCCTGACACCCACGGGCACATGGTGAGGAGAGCCAATTAAAAGGCATCTCAACCGTTTCTGAACAAAAGCGCAACAAGTTTTTTTCCAATTTTCCGGCACGTTTCCCTCAAACTCCGGAACGTGTCTTGTTCCACACCATTGTCTCAGAGGCCTACGACAGAAAAAGGGGTAGGGAGAACACCAGCATTTTTTTTGTTATTCTTCATTTCATTTCGCTTCCATTATTTACTTGTTTTTGCCAATCGCCTCGTAAGTTACGGTTACGATTATTACAGGACGGTGAAAGATTAGCTTTCCATTTTGTCGGATAAATGTGTTTCGGCAGAGTGGGTGCTAGAAGTTGAAACCTTAAGAATTTTTTTTTTTCTTCTTCTCTTCAGCTATCTTCCGTGAGAAAAAATCATTTAGTATAGTGCACAGAATCATGCATTAATTTGTTTTTAATAGCTAAATAATGTTTGTTTCTTTTTTGTGAACATTAATTCTGGACCTTATTGACATAATTTTACGAGCAGTAAATCATTTAATACTTTCTCTAAATAAACCTCCAAGATGAGAAAATTTCTTACTGTCCGTTTGGTTTTTTTTAATACATAGAGCCTCATTCAAAATTGACTTTTCTTACAAACCTTTTATTCTATATTTCTTCTGTAACTTCTGTTTTGTGTAATTATTGGAAGGTAGAGAATCGTTTGGTTGGGATTTGGAATTGGAACCCGTGATGGCAGCATCAAATGTTTATGAAAGACGCTTAAGTTCTTCCTAAAATTTGGCTATGTTTTTAAAATCTTTTTTTTTTGTTGCGATTTTCAAAATGATAATAACATAATAAAAAAGGCAATTTAAATCAATACAAAATTATAATGACGATAATCAAATATCCACTGCTATATTTCTCCTTTAGCAAAATAATTTCATCTCAACAATTTCAATACCTATTATCTAATTTATTTATCGTTGATTTTTTTTTTCAGGAATTTTAATGTGCTTCGACCCTGTTGATACATTTAGTTTCTAAACCTTTCCGAAATTCTTTGATTTTTTTCTATATATATTACATATCGAAAATTTAATAAATGGCCCTTTTCTTCGATTATGAAAAAAATCATTTTATACTTTTTTAAGTGCTCAGTTGTTTTCACTCTTAATTACTTCTCTAAATTGTATGTAATTTAGTGAATTTTTTGTAAAGATATAATATTAAAAGGGCTCTCTTTTCTTCATTTTTCTTTCTAATGCTTATCTATTCAACCGAAATCTATGACAAGGATGATTCTGCTATAAATTGAATCTATATACAAAAAAATGATACTACTACATTTCCGGGATTACAATAAAACAGTAGGCACATGTTTACTTTTAATTTTAGCACCAGAGCTCCTAAAATATCTTTATTTCAAAGTAATTTTTAGCGTTATTAATCACCTATTATTTAGTGATATCAAAAATATAAACATATATTAATGCGTTTGCTGTGGAATATTATTTAAGCTGCTCTGCTTGAGCCATTTAGACTTTCTCCACTTTTTCTTTTTATGCCCGCTCTTTTTTTTTGTTCCTTTTTTTGAGGGGGAGGGAGGTGTCCTTAGCCTCTTGCATATAGTACACACTTATATGAAAGATTTTTAAAAAATAGCTAAACATTTGATAACTATATAAATTCAATTCAACTTTTTTTAATTATAAGCTTTTTACATGTGTGAAGTCACTCTTGGCACACTCTTAATCATCACATAATAAATAAAAACAAATATCAAGCCAATTTTTAATGGAATTGTATTTCTGTAATGTATAGTATTGACTGCACCTTTGTTTTTCTATCTACATGCCTCTGAAACGCGGCAAATGTGCCGTTCATTGCCCAAGTCAATTGAAAATGTCATATCGAAAGATATTAATATAGCTTTGCATATCCAATTCTTTCCAGTTATAAAAAATAATAAAAATTTCTGAGCCATAATACTAAGCCAATTTTCGAGCCATTGAATATTGATGTCACACAGCACCGCTCGTAATATTGGTTTTCTTTCTGTGACATCCAGACAGCAGCAAACGACGCTCGCCTTTTAATTGCAGCCTCGGCAGGCCAAAGGCAACAACATATCTGCAGGTCCTCTTAGCCTGCGATCATTACCAAATAATTCCTCGCCTCTCTCAGGTGAGGCAGAATCACCTGCAGCCGAAACCAGTTGTGTCGTGTGGCGGCACGCGCTGTGGGGGTGTGCCACGGCACGTCCAAATGGGCGCAGGCCTCCTCAAGAGAGGCGTCATTTTCTTGAGGTAGTGGTAGCCGCTCGTCATGACAAGGGTGATGAATAGCAAAAGAATATGTGGCCCCAGGCTCCATCCGCCACAAGTTTCGTCTTTCGCCGTTCGCTTGCTTATTTATTTATTACGCGATCCGAAGGTGCGTTTATCCGCGGAAGAAGTTCACTCAAGTGTTCCCTGAACTGAAGTGAAGGGGGGTGCGTTTTCTTATACGCCGATCCTCCGAAGGAGAGATTTTCGAGATCTCGATTGTATTCAGCGAAATTTCGTTAATAGATATCTTTCACGCGTGAGCTCTGCCGCTCTGCCGGTAGAGAGGCATCCTTGAGAGTCGGTTCTCATGGTCTTGAGGTCAACTCTGGAAAGGTCGACTCTGCTTGTCGCTGTCTTGAGTGTCTGTCTAATCAGCATCTTGAGATTTGTGCGGAATAAAACGATTTTTAGTATATTTTTAATGGCATCTGCTTTCTTTTAGAGAGTAAGACTTAAAAAAAAAAAGATTTTCTGACACTTCTCGTATTCTCTATGATAAAAATATTCCAATACTATAGTTGCATTGATAATGTAACCCTGATTTCTTTATAAGATTTTCACGCACACCATGGAAGCAGAATCGAGTATTTAATTTAACTTATTCGGATACTGATATCAAATATCTCATTCCATGGAGTAGGATTAAGTCGATTAGCAATATAACCATGGAAATATGACTATGAATACAAATACCTGGTGCCCAAAAAGTTCCCGTACTCCAAATTTAAAAAATCATTGTCCATGATTTTTTTTCAAGTATATTAAATTTTGCCATAATTAAACCATGGACATGCCTGAAGCTTTTATCGGCGATCGATTTATCTCAAAATATCTTTGGCCACCTCGATCCCCTGATCTGACCATCCCGGTCTTTTTTCTGTGGGGATGTTTAAAGGAAAAAATTTATGAAGGTGATCCTCAAACAATAGATGATTTGAGAATCGCAATTACCCAAAGGATACAAGAAATCACTCCTAGCATGTAAAAACGGGTTTTGAAAAACATGCGCAAACGAGTTCAGCTTTGTCTCCAAGAAAGGGGTGGACATTTTGAATATTTATTATAAATGCAAGTTCAGTATTTTTTCCTTAGTTATGTTAAAAGTGTTTTTTTATCATTGGCATAAAAATAATTCTTTTTAAACCTATTGTTTTTGTAAAATAAATTCACAAATCATCAGTACGGGAACATTTTGGACACCAGGTATTATCACCCAGGAAGGTAGAAATGAAAACGAAAAGAAATTTGGGAATATAGATAGATCATAAAATTTAATATAAGTATCTGGAAAATATTGGTATCATAAAATGAAAAAAGTTTTTGAATTGACAAGATTGCATATGACTTGTTTTTGTGCATTTTAAAAATAACACTCTTAGAGGTACATAGAAGGCAAATGAAATCAGGATACTATTATGATTTTCCGCCCATTGCTATTATCATTAGTATAACAAAGGTAAAGGGTACTCAAGCATAGTATTATTTTTCATTAGTTTATTATATTTAAAAAATTGGTTTAAGACTAATAATATTTTATCTTCCATGGCGTCCCCAAAATCTACAACACTTGGGGTATGTATAACTCCCAGTCGCTACTCCATTGGTACAATAAGCAAAAAAATTGCTTTAGTTATGATGAAATAACCAAAATTAGAGAACAAATTTATTCGCAATTTTTTTTTATGGTAAATTCATAAATTTTCACAAAATGAAAATAAAAATAAAAATACCAATACAGAAATGAACGAAAACAATCAAATGGAATGTAACTGAACAGTTTTTGATGGAATATTTTTGAGAATTTTTCTGGTTCCTTATAATTTTAAAAATTAATTTATTTCATTTTTATGGAGAATTTGGTAGAACTACATGTTTTAAAGCTTTCTTGATCCTATTTATAACATACACTTAATCATTTACTCTGAGATTTAAATGTGTTAATTAAAAATTAGATTGTATTCGAAATGAATTGATGATAAAAAGTTTATATCAGTCCAAACATGCTCTTGAGATATCAACTGTAATTTTTACTTTTCAGTGGGATTCTATTTCAATTAAATTCCTTTTATTTGTCCTAATATTATTCCATTAATTTTTATTCATAAAGGTTTCTGAATAAAATCCTTAACCTTATTAGATAATAGTCTTTCTCTCATGATGAAATTAAGGTACATAACTTTCATTAAATAAAATATGTTTCATAAAAATATAAATAAATTGATCATTTATTTAGTTAAAAGAATGATTTTTTTATAATGGAATTGCTATAAACAGATAATTAACGTGATTTGAACTTCTACTCTAAAAGACAATAGCAACAAATTATTTTAGATTTGATTCATTCATCATAGGTTTAAAATCTACCCATAATTATATAGCAGCGATGAAAGAGTAATAAAAATAGTATTTAATATATCGCCGCATCATGCTTGAAGTATAAGTACAGTAGTTAAAACAATGAAAAATATTTTAATAATTTATTTGATTATGAAATTATTTATTTTTTATAATATATAAATAATTTACATGAAATATTTTTTTAAAATTAAGGAATTAGAAAAAAATATAAGTAAATAAATTTATTGCTGAAAACGTTTTCTTCTTTAAATTATATTGTGGTTTCTAATGGCACTTGCCATGGACAAGCGCGCTGATGGCCGTCAGTTATTTTAAGCCGAATGAGCGTCTCTTGTTCTTGAAGTAGCGCCAACTAGAGCCAAGAGTACGATTTAGCTACACATTCCTCACAGTCTCTTGAACAGCTCCTTTTTACAGGGGGACACATTCATACACCTTACAGATAGAACACAGAAGAACAATCATGCCTAAACCGGGATGCCTAGCTCTCTGGGGAGAAGCGCTATCCCTATGTCAGAACATTGGCTTAAATTATGCTAAAGCTGTAAAAAGGTTTTTGAGCAGTAATGTGGTCCTTAATTATTGTAAAAAGGTATTAGAACTTTGATTAGTTTTTAATTCAAACGTAATTACAAATTAAAAAAAATATTTTCATTAGTAAGGCACAAGAAGTACAATATATCAAATTCGGTAGCTGTAGTCCAATGATCTGCTCTATTAGTGCTTTTAGCGATTTGTATCAACTGCTTGTATCAACTGCTTGTATCAACTATTTATATTGTGTGTCAAAACTTATAGGTAACATACTAGCCTATATACATTATCTTATTTAAAAAATGCAAATAAAAAAAATATGGAATTCCATATTTTGCATTTTTAAAAAAATATATTTAACAGAGTTTCTATCAGAAATTTGTGGTTAAGAATATTGAAATATGATAGTAATCTGATCGTTAATCATTATTTCTTTCTTTCCTTTTTTTTAAAAAAAAAAAAAATTCTGAATAACTTTCAGTGAAGAGCTTGTGCAAGTAACGCTTGCAAAATCGTTTCATAGAAGCGATTCATCAGCGATTGACTTGATGCGGTTTATTGTTGACTTTTATCAGAAGAAAAATGACAGATTTTTCCTCGAATATTGACAGTTGCAATTTTTCATGACTGTGTTTGATGAAACCTGTTGCTTAAAATCATTTTAGAACTTGAGAGCTTATCAGCAATAAAAATGATCAATATTTTCAAAACTAATAAATTTGATTTGACTTAACGTTTTCTTATTTCTTGAAACATTTTAATTGAATTACTATGCAAAGAATATACCATTTACATAGGAAAATTGATTTTTATTTTTGCTTATATTGTGGACAATCAATACTAAGCTCTGATACTTTTCTATTCAATTATCCTTCACAAAAAAACTTTGATATTTATTAAGGCATTCACGAAATATTAAATATGAATTTTATGTTAAAACAAATTTTTAGTTTTGAGAGAATATATTTTTTGTAGTGCAATTTAATATTTATAAAATTTCATGATATATTTTATCATGTTTACTTATATGATATATCATGAAATGCACATCATAAATAGTAAGGAATCATTATTCAAAAATTTAAAATGATAAATTCTAGACAAATATATGCGCACCAAAATCAATTGTCATGCAAATCAAAAGTTTATCACAGAATTCAAGTAGCTTGGTGATTTAAATTTTATATCCTTGAATTTTATTTCATTTTAACTTTTCACCAGTAAGTGGATAAACATACTTCAGATGATAATTTTATTAATAAACATACATTAGCGATTTGAAAATATGCGTTAAATCTAAATAATAATTTGAGAAATAAAAATATGTGTACAATAAAGTTTTATCTTTTAAATTTTTTTATCAATCAGCAATATTCAAACTTAACAATAATAATGATTATCGATTCTTAAGTTCTGTTATCAGGATGAAACTCTTTGAAGTAAAATGGAACAATTATGGCTTGTTTGTTTGGGAAAAAAGCACAGAAAACGTTATATTTACTACACCAATAGAAAACATGTACTCAAATAGTGAGAAAATTTTATTAAATAAAAAAAATACTCGTCTCATAATAGCTATATCAATAATAAAGAATCTAATTCTCACTTCTCCTTGATAAAAAAAAATCCTCTATTTAACTTAAACGCTTTAAAATACGCTTTTACTTTTTACGGACCAACCTCAATGCAGGTGCCGTCCTGACCTTATCTTTACTGAACCTCTTTTTTACGTCATTCCCACAACCCCTTCTCCCCAGCTTCTGTGTTCCCTTCCCCCTTTTACAATGTAACCCTTCGGTTATCTGCCATAAGTTGCAAATGTCCATATTTGCATATGCGGACTTTCACTGGGCTTTTTAAACTGTAGCCCGAGGCTAAGCAAAACATATTTCCCTGGCTCCCCCCTTCCAGACTGGGAAACTTTCCGCTACAGAACTTAAATATCAGGGTGGACTTCGAGAGAGGGGAAAAAATACTCAAATAACCAAAGAAGGTTATAAAAAAGGGTGTCTCAAGGTATATGACATTTTGCCTCCTTGCCCTGAAAAGAGCGTATTTTCCTGGGGCGCTCCTTTTCTGAAAAGGTGGTCGTCGCGAAAAAACAGAATATAAATAAATATACCGTCGTGGACTCTATCTGATGGTGGACTGTGGAGAGAGATTCCCGCCACCCCGCCTCGTTGTTTAGCAGTTTTGCGTTTTGCACTTAAGCGAAGATAATTAGGCATTTTTTCCAACTTTTATTTTTCATTTTTTTGACAATTTTATGAAGGATTCTTTTTTCCCCATCTCTTTTTGCCCTTTGGCTGAAAGAAGACAAATCATTAAAATGGTGTCCGTGAATTAAAAATTCTATATTACTTTTAACAACTTGTTTTAATTTTTTTTAAATGTAGACACGTAATTATTTGGAAACATTCTATTGATAGTTTGGCGTAAGTTTTGATGTAACGCAAAAGTTATTTATTTCTCATTTGTCGTCGTTGATATTAAACCGAAATTAAATATAGAATTTTTTATTATAAAACTAAAGTAGCTCTGAAAAAAAAAGCACTGGTGATAATTGTCAGTAAAGAATGAAATTTAACATGTTAGATAATAGATGACACAAAATTATAATAAAAGCAACCATCATGATTTTAGGAAAAAAAACTTGACTTAATGTTTTAGTTATTTTAACTCGGTAAATTTTATAATGTAGTTTAAATCCAAATTATATCGATATTTCCGGGGTTTTGAATTTTCAAACTCTTTTAGGTGATTTTTGTTCGTAATTCTAATCAATTATACATAAAAATTATGTTTTACCAGTTTTACCACTGTTTTTACCAGCCAAATAGCATAAAACTCATTCTATTGATAATTAATCACAATATAAATGTGAGGTTAATCATATTATTGTTTATATGTTTTCATATTAGCAGAACTTTCATATACATAAAACATGAATTTATTGTATATGTTGTAAGAAATCGCCTGTTTAAACAAAGACAATTTGACAAAATTAATTATCTGTATATATAAAATTAAAAATCTATTTTTTGAATCTTTTTTAATTGCACATCCCTTAGAAAATAAGAATTTTGAATATTCAATTAAAAAATTAGCACACATTTTTTATTACCTAAAGAGATTGAGTACGCTATGTAAAGTTCGTATAACTCTCTAAAAATGATGAAATTAGGCCCGAAAGATTCTCTCCCATAACTTCTGATCAAATTATTTAAAGAAATAATTTTTTTATCTCATCTTAAAATTTAAAAAAATATCAGTTTATTATGATATTTATGCTATTGTAACATTTATCTCTACTATTATTTCTGTTGAAATACTGAAATTATTTTCACTGTTTAATCATATATATCTTCTGCATATTTTTAGCAGTGTTAATAAAGTTACCAATATGCATACATATTGCCAAACCAGAATAAACATAATATTTTATTCGAATGTATAGTATCTAAACATTGAATTTTAATATTGTTGTAAATTCTCTAATTAATTGACTTAGTTCCGGTTCACATTTGTGTACTTAAAAAAATGCAATGCACCCAGTTGGTTTTTGACCAGTTGGTCAGTTGCATCTATTTTGTTTACAATTTTTTTAGTTGGAATTCGCTAAACATCATTTTATTTTACTCTATATGTTAGTAGTTTTTATTGCATTATTATGCCCCAAATGGCAGAACTTAAATTGCTGTTTAACCACAAACTTTAGAGCAGTAATTAAACAATTGCGATTCATTAGATTTATGTATCTTAAAATCTTTCCAAATATATAAATATGTATTTCGTAATTTCTCCTACCCTATTTGTGGTTTTTTAATACGCGGATCAATTTACGCAAGAAAAAGTGGGCGTTGTCATTCGAAAATTTCAAAATTCCCTTCTCTCAATGTAACCGTACCGATGAGTTCTGCTTTGTTTAGAATCATCCAAATCTCCAGCGCATACCTACAAAAACCATGCCTGAAATTTCGTTTTGATTGGTTCGATATACTGTCATTCATCATTAAATTGTTTCATGCTCAGAATTATTTTGGCACTAGTTACGTGTTCCCAAAAGTGCAAGTCTATGCGAAGCAAACGATTATTATATTCAGTGTATGTTAAAGAGAATCTTCAGACTGTGGTCTATTCCTTGTACCGTCTGGCACCGCATAGAGTCTGTGATAATCGTATCAATCACGCTTATCGCAATTCCATAGAATGAACTCATTCGCTTTCCAAAAGTGTCTGGACATCCTGTTGACTCGATGCACGGTATGCAGCACGGTTAGCCGTGAAATGCGCCCCAAAACAATAAAGCAAAGCAAGGGATAAAGAAAACAATTTTCAGATTAGTAACTCCGGCCACTTTAACTCTAAGCAGGACAACGCGCCCGAAGGCATTATTAAGATTTACGCCTTCCAGTCCTACTGCTCAAACATTGGCCGTCTCGATCGGCGATTTAGATTCCAACCACTACACAAGTGGAACGGGCAACGGCGATTCCTCTAACTATCCACTCAAAAATCAACCATGCCCAGTAGCAACAGACGCAGAGCGCGTGGCGATAAACTAGCTGCAGGGTGTATATTTCAGAAGTGGCTTTTGTTTTTCCGATCACCAGCCATTCCAGCCAATTTTATTTCACCGATTTTAAAGCACTTTTCTGCTCCCGATTTCTTGTTCTTTTACAAGCAATTTCTTCACTCTTTTGTTCTTCTTCATGACAGTCACGTGGCCGCATGGCCGTCGGCGTGTTAACGCCGAGCCGTTCACTCGAGTCCGCCGGTAATGCTCGGTTACGGTCTAATAGAATATCGAATAATAATGATGAATAACAGGCCGCATGGTACAGGGAGAGCAAGAAAACAAAGCAGAGCAATTTCTGAACGCTGAGATCATCATTATTTGTTTATGCTTTTTATGCAG
Source organism: Argiope argentata (assembly GCA_026289955.1). Classification (NCBI taxonomy): domain Eukaryota; kingdom Metazoa; phylum Arthropoda; class Arachnida; order Araneae; family Araneidae; genus Argiope; species Argiope argentata. The sequence continues at coordinate 914,383 of JAOUZG010020001.1, forward strand.
TAAAAGCTGATCGTTCAAACAAAGAACCTCTGCGACTGGGCTGGGATCGTTTTCATTTCGGAGAGATGATCCGTCTGCTGCAAATTTCTGAAGTGATGAGTTAGTTACTGAACCGGAATCAGATACCGGATCTTTTCGAACCTACACAGCTTCTGGTTATTTGCTCAATACCTGAATACATTTCTGATTAGGCAATGATAGGAAATTGAGATGCGATCTCTTGGGCTAGAAGGTTGGCACTTATGGATCCATCAAATGTGGTTCTGGTCTAGTGGTTTAGTTATCTCTTCCACTGGCCTCTTCCGGGTAGTACCTACTACTTCTATGATTCAGAAGTCGCAGAATTTGAATCGTAAACCCACTTCTTTCTGGTATATAAAATTGTGGCCAACCTTAAATAATAATTACACAGCTCATGAAAATAGCTTTATTAATCATAAAGAAATTAAATTATACTTTGTAGAACTGTCAGAAAATAAAGTCCAAGATAACCAATGTCCTAAGCAAAACCGCACAGTATATTTTCAGTTGACCGATGTATTTAACAAAAAAGCTTATTTGGATAAACTAAATCATATTTTTTTTGTATAAGCAGTTGAAAATGATAAATAGACTATATGTATATTCAGTAGCTTAGTAAAAGAATATGTTGCCCAGTAAATAATATGGTTTTCATTCTCTGCCGTTATCATCCGTTTAACAAAAATAAAGGACACTTGGGGAAAGGTAGTCTTTTCTCGTCATTTCACCATATTTATTTTAAAAAATTAACATAATTGCACTTACATTTTCTCGCCATAACTCTTCCAAACACTAGATTTTGGTGATTCCCTCCCTTCCATTCCCTGGCCTCTAAGTCCCTATATACTTAACTTGAGAAGACATTCACTATTGATTTCCAAAGATTGTGTAAATGCTTCTCTTCTCATTCCATGTACTTTATGATCTAAGGATCTGGACAGACAATTCCCGTTTGCCTTTTTTTTCATGTATATTCAGTTCAGAAATCAATTTAGAATACATTTCTGAGCTCTTTAATTGTTTTGAGGTCTAATTTAGTGTCTGTTTTAACGTATGAAATACAATGAAAATAAGATGTATAGGAAATAATTAAAAGCAGAAGATAATGTGATTTCATTAACGAAAAAACAAACAAACATCATAGCAGCACAAATCGCTGTAATCAAAATAAGGATAAATAAAATAATAATAAATTAAGAAGCTTGGTATTAATATTTGTCTTTTCCTATAAAATTTTTTGAAACATTTTCATTGATTGTTGAATTTTTTGTTGTTTTCTGGAATTTGGCTTTATCGTTTGTATAAATATATACATTTATATACACGCACACACATAAAGGAAAAAAAATCGTAGTGCTCACACGTAGAATCAATGCTTTATTTTTTAATTTAGAGTTTATCTATTCCTTGCAAATAACGGCATATCCGTAGCAGAAAATATCAGAAATAATGGCACAAAAAGGTTTCTAAATGTAAATGAATATCTTAACGAGGGCTTAAAAGATCATCGATAGATCTTATGTATAATCATAAAAGAAATATATAAATTTGCTTTAAATTAAGCTCTTTATCAATATTTAGCTTTGAAAAAAGTTTTCGCGACAAAAAGAATCTCTGAAAAAGGTATTGCCTCGAAGTATTTCTTTTTAAATTAATTTATTAAAAAATGCGACTTGTTTGCTTCTCAGCTACAAATCTCGCTTTGCTAAGAAAGCACTTTTAAAGAAGAAAATGAAAATTTTAAACTTTTTTCTTTCCACTTAATTAATTAATATAATCTACAAAGATTACTTTAATATTGATGCATTAATAATCAGAAAAAAAAATTCAGTAATATATTTTTTTAAATCTTGGCTAACTTCCGCTTTTTCATCTTTGATTTAACAGAATTTATCAAATATAATAAATAATAAGTTGGCTGGCTTGATGAAATTATTCTATAATAAAGCTTATAGGATCAGGAGCAATTAAAAACTCGTTACTTATTGTAAATTGTCCTGAAAACTATTAAGGAAAGCAATTGATTTATAATAACTATTAACTGCCGAAGACAATCCAGTCAATAAAAAAGCTTAAACGCTTTCAAGAACTAAAATATCTTATTTCGACAACACGAATACAAAGTTTTACAACTTTCATTTTAAATACCAAATCATTAATGACTTCTGAAACATCTGTACATGAGTGACCCCAGAAAAATAAAATAATCCAACTCCATTCACGAATAAACCAGAATGTTCCGATGCCGAATTTCTGCTGTTCGATGGCATACTTTTGGACTCTTTTGTGATTTCAGCCATCATTTATTCCCAGTCCACCTGAAGCTGTCTTTTATCTTCCCGTTGCAGATGTCGTTCGATGAGGACGGTTACAGTGACTGTGTGAGATGGGGGAAAGGATGAAAATTTTAGTAGCTACAGATACAGTTATATCTCAGCGCTCATTTGTTCCTTTTAAATAAGGCCATGCGTTTGTTTGCTAGGTTGAAACCCACCAGAGAGTAATTAGTGCGAGAGGATGAGGCAAAATTAATTTTCAAAGACATAATTCTTAGCGTTTTTAAAAGACCCTAGTGAAAAATATCTCAAATGGACAAATTATGGAATTATGAAGTTAAAAGATTTGCAGGAGAGCTTTTTTTTGTTGTGTTATAATGAAATTTATGTAATGATTTTATAAATTTATTTTATTGTTTTCAACAGTAAGGAAAATCCTTCAAATTTTGCAAGAAATAAAAAATTGCCGCTCATAATAACCGTTTTCTTTCGAGTTCATAATTATAATTTAATACAGAAGGAACATGTTCTTAGATAAATAATCATAGAAAAGAATCGTTTTATTTATTGGCTAAAGAGTTTTTACAACTAGAAAATAGACGCTTCAACATTTTTCAAACTATAAACTTTTTGATTTTTCCAAATTCTAATTCGCATGATATACGAGTGAAATAAAATCATTAATTTAAAACTTCATAACTAAATAAAATATTTTGAAAAATTCAGCTTTTATAAAAATAATTTAAAAGGAACGATGTTTGCTGTTTAAAGTTCAAAATGAAATGTGAAATTCCTTCATTTTCACTCTTTTCTTTTTAAAGAAAAGTTAAAAAGGAAATTCTAGTAACAAATAAGAAATTTCTATACTATTTATTTCATAAAATAAATGTGAATTACTAATAAACTGTACTGATAATTAGTTAATGTATATCTTAAGCAATATAATATAACGCCATCCTGTGCCCCCAGTGCCTATAACGCTAAGTTATCTAACCAGTTGGATGAGCACAAGATGGGAGAAAGAAAAGGAAAAAAAAAAAAAAAGAAGAAGAAGAAAAAGGAAAAATTTGTTAAAGGGAAAAAAATACTTAACTTAAACAGCAGATGAGCACATAAAACCTTACAAATTTTAGAAAGATATTATTAAAGGTGCAATAAATGAACTTTTTAAATAAATCATAAGGAATCTACTTTTAAGCACCAAAGTGGATTTAACAATGCTAAATTCAGAGGGAATTCAATATTTTATTTATTTAATTGGGTATTTATCATTTGGAAATAATCTTCAAAGAAATCTGTGGATTGTTCTTAACAAATGCTGCTATCAATAGGATCAAGAGCTCATAATTTTTCTTTGTTAAGTGCCACCAAAATTCTATTTCCAGCTCTACTTTCAGGTGGAACAGCGGACCTCTAAAAGAACAGAACGCAATCCCTCTCCCAGTAATGGTGCAACACATCCCCCTCCCCTTCGCATCCTCGTCTCCCCATCCACTATCGTCATGTCATAGACATGTCAACTGCGTCTATCATGCCATCTGATGCACTGTCGACTATCTGGCTCTGACAAGAGTTTGTATAGACGTAAAGACTGTCCACAGCAGGTGGTTTCGAAGCTCTAGGGTTCGTTTTAAAATGAAGAGTTTTGGAATCATTTCACATTGAAAACTGAATGGGAGGACACACAAAAGAAAAACAGCGATGTTGGAAATAAAATAGCTTTTATTTATTTCAGTTTTTTTTATTCGCATAAAAGCAGCTTGCTTGCATTGATAGGGTCAATAGTAATTGATGGATTAAGAAATGCCATGAAGAAAGTTATTATGTTTCAAAGAAAGAGCTTAGTTAGTAAGCTTAGAATTACTTTTGTGATTATTTGTAATCGCGCAAAGCTTTTTAAGCTTTTCTAATTTCGGGGAAAATAATTACAATTTCATTTTAGTTAGAAGCAAATGTTCAAAGAAACCACATTCGAGAAATTTAATAATTAAGTAACTTGATGGCAGTTTAAAAAAATTAAATTTAAATAACTATTTAAATTATTTTAAATTTTAATTTGATATCTTAAATTAAGGAATATTTCTTAAATATCTTTGATTTATAAGAAATGTGGTTTTAAAAGAGCAAATAATTACTAAATTTATCATGATGAATGTAAGGACAGGAACCACTATGACATAGGTTAAAAATGATTTGGTGGATTGGCAGATTTCAACTTCAAAATCAGATTATACGGAAACATTGCATATATCGGCCTGCTGCAAGTTATGCATACTGAAACAAGCCTCTTCTTGATGGTGTGGTGAGTAAATTTGGAAAAGGTGATAACAGGCTAATTCTCCGTGCAAATGATTATTTGAACTAAAAATAATTTTAAATACCAATAATCTAAGTCTAGTGATATAGAAGACTTTAATTAAAACGGATGACATTCAGATATAGATGTATGGACCTTTTCTTATAGGCTAAAATTCTTTTAAATGCAAATAATTTTACCCATTATCAATACAAAAATTATGTAGAGTAACATAATTAAATATAAATTACGTTACTCAAATTTTTGGGAATTTGAGGACTCAGTGACTATAATAAAATAGAAAGTAAGTCCCTCATTTATTAAATATAATTTTCGTTACTATTAATTTTGTGTCACAAGCTATTATTTTAATATCCAAGTAATTTTCCAATCCGAAAACAAACGAGAAAAGATGGACCATCGCGATGTAACCATTACGGTAAGAAATTACCAAAGAAAATAAACGATTACCGATAGTACAGAGGACCCGTAGCCACCTTTTTCGCATTAAGTTGATTTACACAGCTCATTTACACTACACTGATTATTTCAAGGTCTTTTAGGAAACAAAACTTTAAAGCCAATTAATAATATAAAAGATAAAATAAGGATAATAGAAAAAAAAATAAATACAAAATATAGGAATTCTTGAGAAAAGCCGAATGATATCAATTGTTATTACTGATTAAATATATTCCTGTTTTTTTAGTAAATAATTAGTTTCGACAATTAAATGGTACAGGTCGAAACAAGCTAGCATTTCAAATAGGATTTCTATATATTTTTGATTTCCCAGTAGAGTATTGCTTAGGTTGATTGATGGTAATCTCAATATTTAACCGTATGAGTAATAGTACCCATGGCTTTTAAACAGGAATATTTACCACCTTTGTCCATCAACCACAGTAAACTTCAAAAACACCATGATAAAGCAAAGTTTGATTAACACCCAAAATTTTGTTTCAGTATTCTGGTGTTGAAATTATTAAAAAAGTATTTTTGTCTATCGCAATTTTATCGTCTATTTTTTCCCCATAAACTATGTTACCTTGATTTTTTAATTTTTTATTTCATGTCTTCAGATTTAATTCAAATACGTAATAACTCCAATATAAAAATGCTTATGAGTGTGCCAATTCAGTTACAATAATCATAAATAATGATTTAAAATACATCATTATATTCATTCACAGATTTTAGCTATTATCAATTATTGTAATTCGAAGAACATTTTTTTCGCATGTATATTCATATAAATTCATAATAAACTGAAATCATAGAGCTATAGTTAGAGTTTATTAAGAAGAAATTAACAAAATTAGTGAATGTATGTAGATTATTTCATTAACTTTAAATATTTCTCCCCGAGAAAAGTGTTCATTAAGTTTAAACATTTCTTTTAAAAAACAATACAAAATATCTCAGATAATTCAAGAAAATTGTTTCTCTCTTTTCCTTTATATTCACAAATAAGCGACAAATAGAAATTGCAATAAACATTAAGAAAAATCAATGAATCAGTGCGTAGCGGTCGTCAAATGGTTTTTCTTTAAAAAACGTCTAAACGGGATTTTATGCAACGGTTAATTTGAAAAAACCAGCAAGATCAAGGGACAGCGGGAAATATGGCATTAAAACACCTCTTTTTATTTTTGGAATTCCTGATTTCGATTTCAGCGAGTTCAAGTTGTTTTTGTTTTAATGGGGAATTTAACACATTTTACTTAAGCTGTTAAAAAAGATATCATTCAGATTTAAAAACCTTTTGTTTGGGTCTTTTAATGGAATTATATTTGTACAGAGACAATTTTTTATTTGAATTATATTTACACAGAGACAATTTTTTTAAATGAATTATATTTATACAAAGACAATATGTAATTCCAAGAATACTCCTATTTAATTAAAATAAATGTTATCGGTGTACATAATAAGTTGTTTAATAAAAATAAATATAATTTTTAGTTTTCTAGACTCTAAAAGGCTATTTAAGGATATTAATTTAAGCAAAGAATTTAACTGTTGTAGCCAATTGCACTTGCCATGGACAAGCGCGCAGACGGCCGTCAGCGATTTTAAGCCGAATGAGCGTCTCTTGTTTTTGAAGTCGCACCAACTAGGGCCAAGAGTACGACTTAGCTACACACTCATCGCATTCGCTTGCACAGCCTCTTTTACAGAAGACGCATTCATACACCTCACGGATAGTACACAGAAGAACAACCATGCCCCAACATGAACCAGCTCACGAGAAATATGCACAACCCCTGTGCTGGTAAGCCGATAAGCAAAGAATTTCAGAGCCTAATAAACCAAAATTGTTAATTATGGTTACCTTGCATGTCAGATTGTATGTTTTTAAATGTCATTTTTTATATCCGTCTGAAATGTAGGCTATTTATTTTTCGTAAAACCCTTTACATTTTTTCAACTTTATTCAAGCATTAATATCAAATTTATATGCCTTTTTTAGAATTATCAGTTTTGCATTATTTTGAAAAATTCAGAATATCCTAAGATGAAAGATCCAAGTTTCGATTTAAATATCGATACAATTTTGATATAGGTTAAATTCTGAGAAAACACTATGGTACATAAGTTTTGAGAAATGTTTTCCCACGGAAGCTCAGAATTTCAATAAATGTCAATGATGGTAAGAAGAATTACACAAATCACAATGTTAATTCAGAAAATTTTCTAAGATTCAACTTTTTTAGTTCCAGGAAGTTAATTGTCAGTTTATTATTAAGTTGACAGTTAGTGTGTAGTGTTAGACAATGTATTGCATGGTTTAGATCATTAGTGGAGGAATATTAAAAAAGATACTATAAATTTGTGAAAGAAGATAATCACAAAGATATTCAAAATTATGTTTTAAAGATATGCATAGATTCTAAGAATCCCTAGTAATGAGATTAGTAATGCTTAAAAAAAGGATTGATTACTAGTAACAAGATTAATAATCCTTAAAAAAGGATTGATTACAAGTAGAGGGAATAGTAATCTTTAAAAAAGAATTACTTATCTCGAGAATTACTAAGAATATTAGTTCTACTATTCTAGATTCAAATTCATTTTTGAATCATATATGGACGATTCGGGCACTTTTATGCTTACATTTAATAGTGAAAAACATTTCTAATGTTTTAAATTATAGTTATTTTTATAAATTCGTTAAAATACAAATTTTTACTTAAAGTTTCTCCTAACAATTTCCTTTAGTTGAATATTTTTAGAAATAATTATTTTGAAAGTCGAGGATAATATTGTTGCTCTCAAAATAGACTCCTGAGCGGATATGTACAAATTTCATTTCTTCACTGATCACCATTTCAAAAGGGTTCTTGTGACAGATAGACACATGTATCTGCTGATTTGTATCCCAGATACCGTTCCTAAAAAAAGACAGAACTCGAAGCAAACTGATCAAAATAGTGTATTGTCATCGTTTATGAGAATGTGTCACAGCCTGGCTACAACCGTTCAGATCTTGCCTCTTCCAATGCCTGTTGTGGGGATTCATAATTAATTAAATGTTGAATTGGAAGCACCCTAATATCACATTCCGGGATGAAAAAAAAAATACCAAACAGCTGACAGTCGTAAGACATTTATGCTTGTAAAAACAGAGCGTCCTTTTTAAATTCCAGTGGCTTTTACGACGCGATAACCTACGGGAGAAGTGAGTACAGAGACAGAGGAGCTAAGCCTTGCCCGTTACAGCGATAAATCTCGGAAATTATGTTGGAGTCATAAATTGCTTAATGTCATATATTCACAGAAATAGCTTTCAAAGAATATAATATTTAATGATGTTTTGAGCACTAAAATGGAAGCCTTCCTTAAGTCATACTTATCGGGCGATTTCTGGTATTTTACTAATACATTCGTAGGAGTAAAATGAATAAGAGTGTGCGATTGAAGGGTTGCTTTGGCGGAAATGCGCCAAAATAACGAGAGGGAATTATTCAAAATTGATTCGATCGCTTGTTGGGTTGAAAGGATTTGGGTAATTTGTGAGATAATAATCGGATGTAATTGGAAAAAGATTTTTTTTTTAATCTCAATCTTTATAACAGCATACTATGGGTAACTTTTGCAACGTATTTTTAATGATTTAATTTTTGAAACTGAATCAAGTAGGCTTGTATGTATTGAAATAATGACAACATTAATAATGATAAGTTATAAATTATAATAGGTAATAAAACTGCGAATTAACTAGTCGTAACTAAGGAGAGGAATTTTAAAGCATGATCCCGTATATAGAAAAATTAATTAATAATTAACTGAAAAGAAATAGCGCAAATGGAAAACAATTTGAAATACAAAAGTGAGGAAATCTTTTATGACTAAGAATTTAAATTTATTTTCTTTGCAAAGTATTTATATAACCTAAAAAAATAAAGTTTTTTAACTGCCGATTAAAATATTGCAAAACGTTAATCATTATAATAATTTTTTTTGCTAACAAAATTTCTAATCTTAAAATATTTTTTAGATTGTTAGGTATAAAAATGAAAAGCCGTTAAATTAAAATTTACATTCAGTTTAGTTAAAATTTAGATATTAAAATAAATTTACGTGTCCATTATTCTTTTAGTTGAAATCTGTATTGTGATATTTCTGATTCGAAAATGATTTAATACTGATATTTCTTTTCAAATCTACATTTAAAAGAAAAATTGATTTGCAACTAAATATTATTTAAAAAATACATAAAACTTGCATTTTTTAAAACATCTTTCACACAATTAGGATCTATTTTCCACAGTTTATGCATCCAAAAGAAATTATTTTTTAAAAATTATGTTTCTCTCAATCTCAAATCGGATATAACACTTTCACAATGTAGATCTTATTCATAAAAATTCATTATTTAATTCTTTATTATAAAATCTTTTCCCTCAGGCGTAGGAATATTTCATGTCAAAAGATACAACAATAAGAAAACGTCAGCATCCATTTCAAACTGCATATATATTTAAAATTAACTCCTTAGCCGGTTTATTTTCCTTACTATCTAATAAGATGACATCTTCTATTTTGGGAATATTTTCTTATTTTGATTCAAATGGAAATCCATGGAATTCTTGGCTTATCTATGTATTCGAAGTCATTTTACTATTGAATTATAATTGTTATGAATAATTTATTTTCTGTTTACAACTATCAAAATTCGATAAATCAATGCACGAAAAGCGTACGAGCAAACCGGTTAAGGGGTTAAATTATATGAATTTTATTCTTCGAAAACACTAATAATAAATAGATATGAGTTAGTATGTAAATACTCCGGCTCACACTAATAATAAATAGATATCGCTCTATATGGATTTCTAGAACGATAATTTCAAAATGTAATTTGGAAATTAACTTTCTAATTTATTCAAGCATATAATTTCTGTATTCAAAATTTTTTCAATTTTCAAGGTAAAAATTTGTTAAGGAAAAATAATTTGAATAAATAATTGAAATCTCATAAATAAGTGCATTTATACACTTATATATATATCTCCCGTGACCCATGTTTTAATATAACTTTGTGTCTCAAATACCAAAACAGAAAAAAGTCTGCATATTTCAAGATGTATTTAAAAAAATGATTTCATTTAATTATAAACATTCAAGAAAAATTCAATTTACTTTGAAATACGGAAGTTGAACCATTTGCGTCTAATTGTTTTAGAAAGAAGTAGTAGCCAGAAGAGCGATAAATAACCAAATACGGCAGCCCTTCCCGATTCACATCTTTTCCCCAAAGCGCAGTGTAAACGAGCGCGAGGTATTCGGCAGGGTGGATAGCGATCATAAACGTGATTTTTATGATCATTTTAGAGAGTCGATTCTCGAAGACGTAAAATATGCAAAGGGGGCCCAGGGTTCCCTTATCACAGAGCTCGAACTATGAAAATGAATTGGGGACCTGGGTTTGGACAATGTGAGCGTTGCGAAGAATGAATTTTCCAAAGACGAGCAATTTACGGGCAGTCGTTAAAACGGTATTGTTTCATACACGAAATGGGATCCGTGGCAGAACCGTTTGGGTCGCCATGGAAGAGATAGGAGACGGACGGACCAAAACAAAATTATTTATACACACGACTATAGGTTTTAATTGTGCATAATTTTGAGTTGTGGAATCTAAGAAGATTCGTTCCTTTGCATGCCAACACATTTATTAAATCATTTTCAGTTATGTATACCTATCGAAGAATTATTGAATTCTGAATACATTGAATATGCAGGTTTCTTTCATCTTCTTTATTAAACGAAGGTGAAAATAATTATGAAAATCACTTTGGATCACATGGCTTTTTAAAAAGATATGAAATGATTGGAATAAATACCAATTAAATGAAGACTCTGTTCGCTATTAATTGATATTTTATTTTCGAATTCTTTTTATTAATGTGTATATTTGAAAGAAACATATATTTGTTCCCATGAACCATGTATTGTGTAGTAATAATGCTCCAAGATAAGAAATCTGAGTGAATTTAAGATCCACCTTGTAAGAGGGTGGACTATGATGCAATTATAAATCAGCGTGTAGGAAAATAGTAGTGATGCAATATAGTAATTTGAAAGGAAGAGGAGTGTAAGTCAGAGGTAATCAGAGTGTAATCATCAAATAATTTTTCAAAAGGAAGTGCATCTGACTACAGTAGAGCTTGAATAACTTCAAAACGAAGCATGTTAACTAAACTAAGCTTCATCATAAAATCTCAGTCTTTCACAAGTCTTTCTATATATCCTTCAATTTTAGAACAAAAAAAAAAGGTGGATAATCAGATAAAAATAAGCCTCCATCTAAAAAAAGGAGATAGTTCACTTTCTCTTTTTTTAATTCACAGCAAAAAATATTGTTAGGGCTCAATATAGAAAAAAATTATGGAAAGATCTACAGGTTTCGAAGTCGATAATAAGTTTATATGTTTGGTTGAGAGGTTACGCCATAAAAACAAAACCGAAGAGAAGTAAAAATCTTTTAGTACATTTCATTAGCTCTCGACAAGTTCCTCTTCCGAAGAATGTAAAATAAAAACATTTTCCTCGACCGAGACAAAAGTCATTGAAGTAGAGATGACAAAGAGGATAAGACAACAAGTTGTTCGTAAAGGGCGGGGCCTGATTTGTAAGTTGTTGGTAAGATGTTTCGCTTAATTCTGGGGTGGAGACCAAGCAGGAGGAAAAACGTTGTAGATTTATATCTGAGTGTTTTATCTGTTTGTTTATAATGACATTACAGATGCTAATGAATTTGGCTTAGTTTATCGTCAGATCGGATATTCACAAGAATCTAAACTGATAAGATCTAATCTTATAAGGGATATGTGCCAAGAAATTCATAAAAAACAACAACATGTGACTGTTCCAATCGGCTAATTGTTATTCTAAGTCCATGAATCGTGTAATCAAAGAAAATTAATGCTTTCTTCTGGCTACTTTTAAGAATAAAAAAAAGTGTGTATGAAAGACCTCAGTACACATGCATTTTTTAAGCCTTTGTTTCGCTAAAGTAGTAAAGATGAATACAACAATTAGGTTTGATCGGCCACTAGTCTGTATCAAAATATCCCATCTATACATTTAAAATAATACTGAAAACGAATGGATCGTTTGCCTATGTTTACCAGTTTTAGTTTTTGTGAAAGCTCTTGAATCCCTAGATATATCATTAATGACCAGTAATCTTCTGTATACTTCATTTATATGATAACATCCTGATATATTCTCTACCAAGAAAAACCAAGAATGAGTTCTCCATCTATAATCAATGTACAATTCTGATAATTTTTATTTTGTATAGAAGCTCTTGATCCCGGATATGCCATCAATGGTCATCTGTTCTCCAACATCCTCCATTTTTGAGAAAATTTTCAAAAAACACAGATTCGTTAAATATTCTCATAAGACAAAAAAGTTTGACGGAATTGTCGAAAATCACTATGTTGACATCAATTTTTTTGTTTTATATGATAATTCCCGAGGTTTCAAAGCAACACGTCGTCAATGGTTGCTTGCCTTTATTATCTTAAAATTTCAAGAAATGTCACAAAATGAAAGTTTTTTTTTAGATTTTGCCAACTTTAATCACAGCTTTAGTTAAATTGTAAGCATTTCTAATTAGTCAGAATGCACTTTTTTAGTGTTTAAGTTTAATTTAAAATAGTACTTTTTTTACTGTTATAAAATGTAGTTTGAAAAATCTAATTGATATGATTAAATAATTAATATTATATGCTTGGAGAGCAGCTGGTTCTCCAAACCGGCTAAAAAAGCTGCAAATAATGATTCATATCATATCAATGTTTATCAAATTTTGGATAATTTTTGAACAATTCGATCGATATTTACTTTGATTTTATATACTGCATCTAATAAAATTCAATTTCTAACAAGTGAACAACTAAAAAAAGACAATAAGAGGAAAGTTATTATCGATTGCATTACTAATGGACAGTAGCTCTGTATCTAAGGAATGCAAAAAGAAACTTCATTTAATATAATGAATTTCTTATCAAATATAGAACATCATTATGCATAATAACATTAAAGTGCTCCTACTCCTACTCTCTATCTCATCTACGCTATTTTTATACAATGATAAATAAATAACAAAAACATTTACAAGATTTAATGGAGTCATTTATGATAAATTACTGAATTTTATTTTATTTTTTTCTTGTCTATTAATGCGACGTGACTCCACGTCATGTGAAATAACTCCAACTCCTTTCCCCCTGCAGTTGATTTATCTCCATGCATTTGATTTATAAAAACTGAGCATGATTTGACACCATTTGGTGAACTATATTTACATATAATATTAATAATTTTACTTAATTTACACCCTAAATAATTAAAGGGTGTTCGCATCTATCAAATTATTGTTATTATTATGTCAAATCTTCTGCGGCTAATGAATGATTCCGCAGAAAAACCTGGGTCGTTTTTTGCGGTATCGGGGACACCGCACGTCTTTACGCATCGGGTGGACACAGTGGTGGTGGCGCGTGGGCGCAAAGGAAAACCGCGACAAATTCCACCTAGGGCGTCGGAAGAAGAAGAGTTCCATTCAGGTCAAGCGGGTGTTTTCGGACAGGTATCAGCGGCACGGTTCACGGTCAGAGTGGCAAAAGGTGGGACACCCATAGGACAATGAGGGCGAGGTCCAGAAAAGATGACGCTCACGCTACAAGGAGAAGGGAGGAGACGGTAATGAGGGCCAGTTTTCCACCCTTCAATGATGCCAGAGGTCATCAGGAGGTGATGTCGCTTTTACTTATGTCCCACGGATGGGCATGCAGCCAACAGTCCATCTGGATGGGCTGGAGATGTTTTTACATAAGACTCATCCACCCATCCAGAGGTTCCATTATTTGCTTTGCGGTGTGGGAGTATGAGGTGGGTCCGATGTCAAGGGTTCTAATTCTGTGTCCATTTTTTGCCCACTTCTTTTCAGCACTCACTTCTTAAATCATATTTTAAAATAGGCCAGTGGAGTTAAAGTCTAGGATTAGTCTACCTTTAGAGACGTCTGCTGTTTGTGATCTATTTATAGGCGTTTTTATACGCATTGAATAGTTTTCAAAATGGAAATCTGCAATGGTGCCATAAAAAGCAATAGAAACTTTTATAACTTTAAAGTTTTGTTTCCTGTTACATTGATATTTATACTTTATTGATATTTATTTTTATTATTAACAATTTATTCCAGATCCATTCTTTCTGAGAGAATGTTAATAAAATATAAAATAAAACTCAAATTATGAATTTTTGAATTATAAATCTCGAAAAATTAAATTTTCATAAATTACCATAGCTTGGTTAATATACAAGGGCATGTAATTATTTAAAAAGCAGTTTTAATTCAATCAAGAATATGTAAATAGTGCCATAGTTTAATTACTTAAGTAATGAAGTTAAAAATATCCCCAAACAAAATATAGCGCATATCATCCAAAGTGAAAACACACACAACAAGGTAATCGATTTCAATCATAAAATTCAAGAACATACTTTAGATAAGACATTGTAGTTCATAAAAAAAATTATGACTATTTATTTTTATGTAAATAATAAATAAATGGTTGTTTAGATAATGAAAAAATATTTTAAAATCATTGGAACCTATTAACTACAAAATACTCTTGCTTTTAGAGAAGAAAAAAAAAATGTTCTCATGAGATACTAAAAAAATGAGAGTTAAAATTGTCTAATAAAATATTATTTGAAACTCTAGTAAACGATTTATTATATACATTTTGAGCTCTTTTCTGTGACATTTTTGCTCTAAAATGTCATTGATATTTTAATTTTTTTAACAAATGGTAAAAAATCAGACAAGAAATTTAATAATCACTGGTGTGCATTCATTATTAAAAGTATTAGACCATTTTATCAGTCTTTTATAAATCAAAATTCATATGTCATTTCATTTTGTTAAAGTTTATTAACTTAATAACTACGAATATTTAAAAAACTTATTTTAAAAATGGATATAGCAAAATATTGGTAATAAGTTTGCAAGTAAGTGAATGCGTAATAATTTTTTAAAATAAAAATAAAGTCTGTTAAAAATATATCTTTTGAAATTTATGTTTTACAATACAACAAAACAATTGTAATGCTTGAACAATCTGAATCTGAGTTTTTCGAAAAACATAGTCAGATCTTGTTAAATTTATAAACTTAACAAAAGACTGTTAAATCTAACCAAAAATTTTATTAAAGCAATTCTTAATTATTACAGAATAAAATAAAAAGAAATTTCTAAATTCCTTTCAGTCTTTCTAATGAAAAAATAATAGCATTAAAAGTATTTGAAACTAAAGGATCTCAGCTTATAAGCAGGTTTTCAGGTTTTTCAAGTTCGACTCAAAGCTCTAAACACGAATAATACAGGGTTTTATATCCATTTTTGTTTGTTTGTTTGTTTTCTAATGTTCCTGGCTCTGTCCACTTCTCTTTGGGAGAACACAGATCAAGCGTAACCTTTAAATTCTAGAATTAGTCTCACACTTTTAATCTCGAACATCCAGATGGGCGTGGCAGAACGATGAGAACGAACTCGAGTCACTCTGTTATTTAGATGCTCGGGTTCAAAGGTCGGATGAAAAAGAAAACGGGGGAATTGTTTTCATTCGGAGTTGTGCTCAAAAAAAGAAAAGAACGTAAGAAAGAGAAATGAGGGGGAAAAGAAGCTATTAATGGAAAAGTTATGGCATCCATAGAATTGTCTGTCAGTTTGTTTAGCAAATGCGTCAAATATTTTTATCAACAGAATAAATAAAATTATTTTGAAAAAACCCAATAATACCAGTAGCAAATGGTATCATGGTTTTGAGAAAGGAACATTAGGTTTTTCCTGCCAAAAATAAATAAATAAAAGGTTTCCAATAGCTGTTTATATCCGATTTGTACAAAAAATACATGCTTGTTTATATTTTAAACTTAAATATTTATTGCTTTCTCTTGTGTTGTTATATAATTACTTAGAAATCCTAAAAACATCACTTAACGCACTATAAACATCAAATGCAATAACAAAAATTAAATATTTTTTAATATATATATATATATATATATATATATATATATATATTATATATATATATATATATATATATATATATATTAAATGCAACAGTCATCACTTTTTTTTCTGTTTCGTAAACGAAAAAGTTTCTATTTTTTCCTAACAATTGTAAAAACTATCAAAAATTAATAAACTTCCAATTTGTGTTTCAGGTCATAATGCTACAAATCAACAGTGATGAAATAATAATATTCTTTAAAAAATACTTCAAAATTGTTTTTCTACCAGGAAAAAAAAGTCAAAATAACCGAAAAGGAGAGTGAAGTCTTAATAAAACCATATTTACTCAAGACATAATTTTCAAAATGTTTTTTTTTTTTTTGAAATCAAGAGAATGTAAAGGGCTAAGATGCATTAAAATTCTGTGGTTAATTTTTTTTAGGAATATGATATTTTTATAAAACAAAATATTACTTCCCATAACGGAAGTCATATCAGACTCTCTGACCAGCCATTTAAGTACATGGATTTAAACCATATAACTTAATGACCGGTACGCCTCAACAACAACACTGGTGGTAATTATGATTGATCCCTATCACCGGTCAAAGTACAGCTCTTCCAATAGGAAGTACGTCCCGTCATCGATGGGAGGAGCCTATCCCACCTATTACTGTACCCTGTACGGTGGAGAGATCCAACCACCATACCGGAAGCATCTCATCTTCATTTCGAGGTGCCCTCCGAGAAATTAAAATTGGGAAATTACAGTGCATTCTTATGTTATTAACATGTTTTCATCTTTGAAATAAAAAATTTTGATGAATACTTTGCGCAATTTGTTGAGATGAATGTAAGCAATATGAGTTTATAATTTCAACAATTATTCAATTATAATTCAATTCAACAATTCTAACTCAAATCCGAAATGTGTATTTTACTAAAATAAGATTTCGCATATATCTTATTAGAAAAGTTTTCCTTTCCTATCATATGTATGAAAATAACAAAAATAGAGCGCTCAAATTCTAAATCTTTTGAAACTATTTTTTTTGAATGCATTTTAAACACTTTTCATTTTAAGAACAACATTTCTATTTTTCAAAGTCTGCTTTTTTACTTAATCCTCTATTTCTTCCCCCCCCCCTACTCCCTCAGAAAAAAGAAAGAAACGAAGAAAGAAATAAGAAGAAATGAAGAGACTGTAGAGAAAGAACCATGATTAAAACGGAAGAACACAACTGGTTGGAGAAGGGGAAAAAAGAAGCATAAAAAATTTGTGAATTCATAAAACATTTAATGTGAATATAAAAGAGAAAGCATACAAATACAGAAACAAAAATGTAAATTGCAGAGAATCCTTACCGGTGTGCAACAAGAATGAAACGTTGTTTTAAGAAAAGTAAAAAAATAAAATATATATATATTTGGTTATTCTGTATTTAATGCTGTCTAAGGACTCACTTAAGCGTGCTAAAAGTCACGCAAAAATTCCATTACAAACAGTTAGGGAAAAAAAGAGGAAAAAAATGATTGCCGAGTTGGAGATTCTCCCCTCTTTTGATCATTTTATTCCCTTCATGTTAAAATGAAGAATTTAAACGAATAATTTGGCGGGCAAAATTGCGCACGCGAATCAGAATGCTACACTTCCCATTTCTGGTCCTTTTACCAGTGATTTTCCAACGATTATGAATCATGAAGAAGGAATGTACAGACTCTTCAGAGTTAGTGGGAATATTTACTTGATCAGTTTACGCATTTATTTATCGTATGACGTTTAAAGAAAGAAGAAATAAACGATCACAGACACTGAAGATGAAGAGAGAGAAAGGAGCAAGGAAAATGTTGCGTATAAGTAATCAAAGATACAGATGTGTTATTATTTTTTTTCTCGTAGGAAATGGTTTTGATCTTCATTTTTTCTGCAGTATATTTTTTAAATTTAGCTACGTTACAGTTACATTTTACATAAATTACTATGCATTTGAATAGTGTTTTTTTTCTGGTTTTAAATGTAAAATTATTTTTTTTTTTAAAATTTATTGATTATAATAAAAATATTTTATTTATAGGCAAATTTCGTGTTGCTATCTAGAATGAATTATCTCAAAAACGATTGGTTGTATAATAAAATAGTGTTGATGGCTATTTAATGCTATTTTTTGTTATTTCGTTAAGCCATTTAAAGAAGTAAATAAGTGATCAATACGATGCGTGATTCTCCTCTTAAATGGTACATGATGCAAAATCTGAGCTATCTTTTATTTATTTATCTTTTTTAAATCTAAACCTTCCTCAACTTGTCAGATTCTTGTCAGTTATAAAGTTCTCTAGTAGGATTAAAAGAATTTTTTAAATAATATTCAACTATCGAGCCATTTAAGTTAATTTGCAAAAAAGGATTACGGTTATATGTACTGGTATGCTCATCTGCGAAAGTAAAACAGATAAAACTGGAAGTATTCATTAATTTGTTAATTAGGAGTCAATCTTTACACTAAATCAAATATCTTACTGCCATTAGAAGACAGCATTTGCAAGATATAAAATATGTCGATTTAACCCATTTTAACGTATTGTTTTTCATTGTATCAATTGCACATAATAAAATATCTGAGTTTTTAGGCTTACTGCACATTTAGCGTAGATACTCGAATAAGAAATTGCTTTTTTTACGAGTAAAAATTATTCTAATATATAATTTTAAAACTATGTTACTTTTATTCATTTATTTCTTTATTGTTTTTAACCAAAACTAATATCAAGGAGAAATAAACGTATCGATAGTGGTAAAAATAGCTTTCGTTAAAATATTGGTTAATATAACAAAAGAGAATAATAATTATTTGAAGCTATGAGCAGCGTTTTTTAAAAAAATTCGATGGAAGTAAAATAATAGAGTAAACCATAATTAAATTCCATAAACAGATCATTGTTTTAAAAAAACTTGAAAACTTTTCCGAAGCAATTAGGAAAAGAAAACCTCATAATTTCACGAATTGTTAAAATATTTAACTGCAACCGCAATCGGATCACTAACTTTTAAGAAACCAAAGAACTTAAAAAGAAAATCATTCGAAAGTAAACCACAGAAGAAAAAAGCGCTTAACATCTAGCGCGAAATGAACTGAAAAAAAAAAAGAACGGGGAAAGAAATTACTTTATGAAGAACTAACACTTTCGTTCTTTGTGCAGAGAAATAGTGAAAACAATACTTTGAAGATAAAAAAAAAGTGAAGGGAAAATATAGGAAGAGGGAGGGGGAAGAGGAAACGAAAATAATAATAGCTTTAAGAAAAAAAAAAAAGAACAAAAGAAGAACGAAGTGTTGAAGTTAGAAAACAATCCCAAAACGGTTCGTCTGCGAGGTTTGGAAGCTTGTTGAATTAATTAAAGCTTAGCAAACGATAAATCAGAAGTATTCGCAGTCAGAAAGCCAAAAATACGAAGAAAAAGGTAAAGGGAGGAGACATTAAAAAAATAAAATAAAAAGAGGAAATCAGAGAAACAAATAATGAAAGTAAAAAAATAGAAAAAAAGAACAATAAAAAATCGTATAATAATAAAAGAAGCCCCGAAAAGACATGAAAAGGAAGAAAAATGTATCGCGGGGACTGTATATAAAACTCCACCAGATTAACGAATGCGGAATAAAGTTCATTAGATGATAATATTGTTCAAATTTCAAAAGAATCATTGGCTAAAATTAATTTCACAAGGAATTTTATTTTCATGTTCTAAATATTTAGAAATAATACATTCTAGTAAATGACTAGACCTATAATTACATTTACTACTTGCAGCCAAATGTAAATTGCTTTTTTCCTTGCAGTAAGTAGAAAATGTTCACATTTACTTTTTCATTGTATAAAAATTGGATGACGGTTGTTCAAAACAAAATTTTTTACATTATAATAAATTTATAATAATTAGGACTTTAGTAAAATGTAAACATAAGTATTTTTTGACTAGATTAAGAATTAACTTTTGCTTATATTTCAGTCTAAATTAAAACTTTTTTATTTAATTAAAATGGTGTAAAGAAGAAAACAATCCGAATCCCAAAATAATCAATTAAAACATTATTATAGCTTTATGTGGTGGACAAATTTGTGATCATTAAATAATTTGTCTTTACAATTCACTTTACCTGAAAAATTAATTACACTAAATGAAAATAAGATATAATAAAATAGATTGTATCTACAGAAGATTCTGGACAGAATATTTTATTTTTTTGAATAAACAATGAGCTATTGACAAAATTTTCAATTAAAATGAACTCTTTTTTTTCTTTTCTTTCAAATTTATTAAATACAACAATTTTAAAACTAGTTGAAAATTAAAAATCTAATGGCAAATTCATTGCTCAGAAGTTTTTAACTTATGTTATTTCGATGTGAT
This sequence comes from Argiope argentata, assembly GCA_026289955.1. NCBI lineage: Eukaryota > Metazoa > Arthropoda > Arachnida > Araneae > Araneidae > Argiope > Argiope argentata. The sequence continues at coordinate 934,928 of JAOUZG010020001.1, forward strand.
TTAAAAATTCAAAACTTGAAGAAGAAAAAATCCAACTCATTCCTATTTCTCAAATTTGCATATTTCTCTCAAGAATGTCAATGATATATAATTATTAAATTTTCTCAAAATCTCACAAAAGTTTTTAAAAACCTATTAAACGCAAGTAACGTATTATCGAACTCAGGTAACATCATTTTTTTTTAACTCTCGTACTTTTTGTTGCTAAGCATTCATTCTTCTTTTTGCGGACAAAAGTGACTCCATGTTACTCTTATATGACAACATCATTTGCATAGTGCTATTCAACCACTTTATTTGCAGCTGAACAGAAAAGAAAACTTGTGAATAAATAAATCTACAAACGCACCGATTCGCAGTTTTCTGTTACACGTTGTAGTTTCTTGTAGCGGCAACAGTGTTCCTGAGCAACAAAAATCAGTTCTTTTCCTCTGGTGCGGAAATTCCAGCTCAGTTTTAATTAGATTTCTCTTTTTGGCAACAAAACAAGGGTCCTGCCACAATCCCCGGAAACATTTTCCGACACACGGAAAACTTACAAGAAAATGTTTTCGTGCCATTTTATCGACGTCAATTACTTCGCTATCGTACGAAAACGACGTCAAACAAAGGGCTCAGAAAAATCTTTAATTTTTACGTTGCCAAAACGGAAAAGGCAACAGCTGTTAAAAGTGCCGCATTACCCCCTACCCCCTACTATTTCCATCAAATCTTCTTTCGCCTGTTTCCCGACCCACCCCTTCCCTTTTACGACGTTTCCCCTTTTCCTTTTAATTAAGAAGTCATTACTCGGCGACGTAAAAATAAAATAATGAAAAAATATTAAGATATTGTTATTATTTGACAAACTTTACGTGTCTGCAAACTATTTGGGTATCAAATTCAGCGAAATCGGGGCCCGCGACCCTTTGAGGATGAACTGATTACTTGCTGCCTTTTGAGGTGTTACTTGCCTGATGTCGTTACAGAAGAAAATAAAATAATATTTCCAACATTTAGATGGAGTGGCATCAGACGCTAATTATTATTTTTTCCCCCTCTCCTCGTGCGAGCAGTCATGCCACACTTGTAACTTCTGCAGTGAAATTTTATTAATTGGACTGGAGTGAATCTGATACGTTGTAATTCCCTGCAACAAACGCGTAGGGGAAAAGTTTTAAATCTTTGCAAAGAAACGCATGGGGAAGCTTTTCCTGGTAAAATTATAAGGTAAATTTGTAGTTTTGGGACGCAGTTTGTCAAAAATGACAGAGATTTTAAAATAAGGCTGTTCCCGAAGTAGGAGCTTGGCTATGCAGGGTTGAAGACGTTAATAGGCTTATTTTTGAGTTTTTATTAATCGCGGAATTAAAAGAAAATTTCACCTTCTTTGATGTTTCGTTTAAGGGACTATAATTTAAGAGATTGCATGATAAAAAGATACATGTTTAATATTAATTTTTAAATACAGTTTAACAATAAATGTTTGCATGAAGTTGAAAGATATTAATTATACAGAAAAAAAAACTATATGTATATTGAATAATCAATATTTTTTCTGAATTTTCTTTTGTAATTTTGTATTTTTAGCCTCTTTTTAGCGTTTCTTCAACTGCGCTTTTTGAAAATTTGTTATAAAAAATAGATATCATATATATAACGCATATCATTTGCTAGAATATCATTCCTGATACAACTCTGACTCGTTTTCTCTTCTTTCGTTTAGCTGTTCAACTGTTACTCTCAAAACCCTCTTAAATATATTTGGATTTCGTTTCTTCCTTATACATCCACGAGTAATTGGACCCTGCTGTCTAAATCTCGTCTCAGAATTTGAAAATCTTAGGTTCGAGGCAAAATTCCGTTAAAATGTTCTTATATGTGAGTTTGGGGTGCGTTAAACCTGACAATGAGGGTAAAAAATTTTCAAATTAGAATGAATGAAACTTTTGTGGAGTGATGTTGGTAAAGGATACATTGTCAACTTCTAACATGAAATAATTTGGTAAGCAACACTAAATTTTAGATTTTAAAATAATTTTCAAAATTTTTGAGTTCATGATTGAAAGACTATAAAAATCATCCTAACAGTTTTTTTAAAAATATAATTTGTTGCGAGGTGAACAACAACCTCTCTGTTCAAGATGTCATTGTCAAATGCCTGTATAGCATATTTTGTCAGAATTCCCAAATTTCTGTACCCAGTGGTTACAATTCTTTTAAAAACCATTATATTTCCCGCTTGGTAAAATACATCATGTCAACTCTTTTCATTTTTAAAATCCATAAATGTTTATCTATTTATTTGAGTTATATTTTAGCTTCTCCGCATTTTCCATTCGGTGAATCTTTTTAAAATGATACAAATTTATACATTGTTTGGCGCAGTATAGTCAGCATCATGACTCTTGCGACAGAAAACCCCAAACAAATCAAAATAAAAAATGTAAAGATAGTTGAAGTTGATTAGTTTAGAAGATACGTTTAATAATTTTCGGGTGAAACGAAATATATTTTCTAATTCATTTTCTTTTAGGATGTTGGTTCCAAATTGTGTATTGATATATAACACAGAAAAGTATTTTTAAAGTATACAAACTTCAAATCATATTAGTGAAAATGTTTATTATTTTGTAAAATTAAATTATTTTTAGTTATAAATGTTAGCGTTCTTGCAAGCGATATTTTGCAGCCTCCGTTTTACCACAAATATATTCTAATAACTAATCAGATTATAAAATGCGGAATTTTTTCAAAGCTTTTTAAATAAACATCATGAGAAAATATTCCTTCAGATATTGCAAAATATCCTGAGGATATCAGATATTATTAGCATAAATTTATCGATGCAAATAAAATAACAATTTGATAGAGTTCAAGGCTTTGGTGCTGCTGGATGAGAACGGATTGAAATACATTAATAACTTTTGATTGCTCTCATCAACTGAAAATTGATCATCTACCCAATCGTGTTTAATAGAATCTCCCATCTCTCCTTTTGGAGATCCAGATAGAGTTATTGAAAATTAATAAAAACAAAGAAATTGTATTTATTCTATTGTCGAGAAAGTTCCCATCAAAAAGAGAGCTGCGTATGTTCGTGCCATCCCATTTACCGCCTGGCGAGTCATTCGTTTGTCGCCAGGTTCGAGACTGACATTATAATCCGATCCTTGGCCGATCATGTTTGACAAAACATAAAACTCTCACCGATCCCGGCTGTGTGGAAACATTGTAAATTTAGAAAAAAACAGCATTAAAAAGAAGATTGTATAAATTCCATCGGAGGGAAAGAAAGTTGCCGTCATGGACATTTAGACAAGCTAGAGTGAAAGATAAGAAGAAAAAAAGAGGGGACGTTTTTTGAAAGGAAATTTGCAAGATTCGAAAAAGGACCGACCGAGGGTACTTAGTAGCCCAAAAGGGTGGAAAAGCAAGAGTCCGTGCAACGATTCGTCACACTTTGAGGGATCTCCGGAAAAATTCCTCAGATTGGAATAGAGGATAGAATTGAGGAGAATCACCTGAAGGCAGCGATTAGACGGTGAGATGATTCAGACTCAAGGTCGTCTTTTCGGCTAAGGCGTCCTTTAATAAGGGGTGCATGGTAAAAATGGACAAACGGAAGAAGGGTTAAGGAACTGAATTGTCTGCTGGTGGGATGGATTTTTGTATAGGAGCGTGAGGAGTGACGTCTGAGAAACGTGCGTTCTCACACATTTCACACAACTGAAATTTTGGATCTTATTTCCTGTTAGATGAGTAATACGGGAATATGGAAACATTTTAGGTGAATTGCTTATTTTTAAAGTGGTTAAAGTTAAATAGAAAATGAAAAAGATTCATAAAGTGTATCTTAATATCGTGCTGTCTAAATGACACTGTAATTTAATGATACTGATGTGATGAAAAAATGCTGATAGGACATGGATAAATTTTCCTTATGCAGTTTCTAGATATTTAATTAATAAATATTTAAATATTTTTCCAATGTAGCAGGTTTTATAGGAAGTCATTTTTTACACAAGTTTAAATAAATTGTTATCGATTGTACATAAAATGCTTTTGTTTTAACTGCTATCCAATATAAGGCATCGCATCGTTAGTAAAACAATACGGCAAATGAAAAAATAAAAGTAATACTGAAAAAAATGAAAGTAAGACACGAGTAATATTATATAGTGATTCTAAATAAATATTCATTAAATAAAAGTTGTGATGGTCCGATAATAAACTTAATCTAAGTAAGACAGAATTTTTTAATTTATGTGTGTGTTAAAACAACGTTTTTTTAAAAATTATTTTCATGTATCTCTCTGGACATAAAAATGTCAAAAATAATTTAGTCTAATTCCTTAAAGCAAGAATTATTGATTTCACAGGGAATAAAAATTCCATATACAAATTGAGGTAGTACAAGGGTATTTAATTCCTCGCAAAATAAATGTTTCCAAAAGTCACCAGAGCAATATTTTTTACAAAGGGAACTAGCATGTTTAAAATTCTTTTAATTCACTTAGGAGTTCTAGCTTTAATTAATAAAAGATTATCATGTGTTTTCATACTGTTTATACGTACTTTTATAAATGTACATTTATTTCTTTATATGGACTTTTTATTATTCAAATATAAAACATATTTTCACATATTCATTTTTAATATTGATACTTGTTTTGTTCCAACCTTGATAAGATTTTTTCTGTCGTTAAATTAGATGAATTTTTTTGTAGAATTTATCCTTTTATGCTTTTGATAATGTGTATATAAAACTTGGTTCCTCCTGATTATTAACTTCAGCTGTAAAAGTTCTAAAACAGAAAACTTTTTTTGCGATCATTCTATGATTTACTTTTCTTTACTGAAATTAAAGGAAAATTTTCAATATATGCTAGGCTTGAAAAATATTTCAGAATTAATTTTAAAAACGTATCATTAAAAAAATATATTTTATATTTTAATTACTTCCCATATCATAAATAGATACCTTAGGTTTTGGAAATTGGAGAGTATATAATATTAGGAAGTCCATCTAGATTCAAATAGTGTAAGTTAAATGCGTCTTATTAAAATTTTGGGAAACACTGAGACTTTTTCTTTTATAAAAATGATAATATTATAACACAGCAAAAGGCAGCATGTAGTTACTTGTTATATAGTTTGCGTCATTACGTGTAGCATGAGACTGCTGCTTCATCTTATAAAGTAAAATTGAGAGTAATTTTTGCTTAAATTCGAACTTTTAGATGGCAAATGTATTATTGAATAGAAGCACCATTATGAATAAAATAGTTTTCTAGTTTTAAAAACTATCATAAGAAGCGTCGTATTTTTCTAAGGGTGATGCAACTATTGAACTTGAATTGATTTTAAGATTCTTCTATAACTTTGGCAGAGATTTGTCGGCATTCAATGAAACTTGAAGATCTTGACCGTGCATACAGCATGTAAACGTGAAATTTAATTTGCATATTCAAGCGAAATGATGATGCTCTTTGCAAGTCATTGAGTTTGGAGATTCGAATGTTAAGATAGTTTATCACAATTGTTCTGTTTTCTTGATTCCTGAACTTTCTCCAATGGTCGGCGGTTAAAGTTCAAAGACAGAAGACGCGATTCTTGGGGGAGATTAGTCCACAGCTCACACCCTGATTAGCGATGCATCACGAAAATGTCGAATCTCCCCCTGCCTTCGATCCTTTTATCGTTTCATTTCCCTGGCAAACATCTGTCATTAGACACATTAAGGAAGCAAAAAAATATACGAAGCGACGAAATCATTGCTCTCCGCAGGGTCATAGACGAATGGCGAGCGAACCACTGGGAGAAACGGATGATGGACCATCGCACACAGGCAAGAGGGATGAGAAAACTTGGGAGCCTGTGAGAGAATTTTCTGTCAGATAATCAGATCGTTCAAGCATTTCTTTTAACCCTTTAGCGCGAGTTAAAGGAAAAAAAGAGCCCTTCGGGGGTGAGTTTTCCAACGACAGATAATAGAAAGTTCAACAATCGTTTGATACCTGAGGGCTGCAAGCGAGCAATTGATTCGGAGGGATTCTTGGACGACAAAAGGTATCAATAGCTGCCGCTGGTCCATTTTGTAGTTGTCACTGCCTCAGGTCAGTTATGGTCACAGGTATTATTCGAGATGGCACGCGTGCGGTATTTTGCTGGTCACAAGCCTGGCAATCAGCCATGCGCGAACATCAGACATCCGAGAATGAATAATGGCCGTGGTAAATTGTTGTTTGGTTCGGTATTATTTTACGATTGCCCCTCGATAAAGAATACACCATCGCTGCTTCTGGTAACGATGCGATGGGATAATTTGGGTAATTCGATACAGTGGCTTGGAAAGCTGATAGCATAATGCATGCGCCGAGACGGATTATGGAGTAGTTACTCGCGGAAGTTCCTTTTAACCTATCTATTTAAAAGTAGTAAATGGATTGCAAGAATGCCGACCGATTCCTATTCCGCATTTAAAGAACATTCAAAACAGTTTAAATCGGGGCTTTTTGTTTTGCTTTTCTTCGTGCGGAGCTTTTATCATCAAAGCAATTGGGATGGAATGATCCCTTTCGAAATTTGACAGAATATCTTTAAAAAATGTCGATTCTGGAAGCGGCAGGGATCTTTTGAAATAAATCTCCTCAGCGAATTTTTAAAATCTCATAATTGTCTGGTATTAGCATTGCTTTGATGCTCCGTTAGCTAATAACTAGGTACATTCTAACCGAAGTACAATAAACTGCCAGAAAAAAAACTTAAAAAAATATTAATATCAAAGGGAATCATTGGCATGTATTGCTATCAAGTTTTTTTGTTTATTTATTTCATATGATGATTCCAAAGGATTCCGATCTAAATTCTCGGGATAGAAAACTTTCTTTATGAATTCTTAAAAAATTTTAAAGTAAAAAAGGGATTAAAACAGATAAACAATTTTTCTTACTTTTTGTTTGAATGTTATAAGTCTATTAAATACTTCTGTTTTAGTTAAACTTCAAATCTACAGTAGCCTTATTAGCCGTTTATTTTAATTTTATCCTTTTCCGAGTTTTATTTTTTTATATTTTTGCATAAACACCATGGTTGTGCATTTTTGGCTAATTCGAAAAAGTTATTATGATTTAACCCCTGATATATAAATATCATAAACAATGGAATGTGTGATACTCATTAGTTATTATATATCAAATTTGTTCCTTTATAGTTTTAAAACAAATATTTTAACAATAATTTATAGAATAGTTTCATCATATTTGACATATTATCCTGGAGAATTATTTTGTATATCATTTAACAAACGGCTTGAACAAGAATTATGAAAATATTTATCTTCATGTTTAAATAAAAATGTAAAATTCCTACACATAAGGAGGGAATCAGTTGATACAATTCCTATTTAAAAATTATAGCGCTTGGTTATGAGCAATTTTTTGAATAAATTCTGTTCATAAAATTCTCAATGATCAGTTCTTTGTATGATTAGGTATAACTTATATTCCCGAAAAAGATATTTTCCCTAATAAATTCTGAAGATACATTTCACTAATTAATGAGAATTTACTAAAACATATTGAATCATTTTTGTGATGAATAGCGTTTCATCTCTGTTTGTAAAATCAGACGCCTCTTTTGTTACTAAAAGAATATTTTTAATAATTAACAAATTATCTCAAATTTTAATTCAAATTAATTTTTTTAAGTGGAAACTCAAATTTATACAAAGAAATAGAAAGGACTCTTTAAAACAATTATCATTTTTTTTTAATTCAATGAAGTAAATCGCAAAATTAAGCTTAAAAAAAGAAACATATGATGCTCAAATTTTCATTTGCCGCTTAGTTTTTTTTTTCAGTTACTCAGCCATCCTATTCAAATAAACAGGCCCGAATTCTTACAGAAACCATTAGAGATTATTGACCTTATCTCCAAACCAAATAATCCACAGCCAGAGCAAATGATTTCCAAATATTTTGAAGAATGTTTTTAGAAAACTTTTCTTCCTTATCTGCCAGTTTTTTCCAGTCCCGAAATTCTCATGCTTGGTGCAGCACTATCGCAGCTCGGGCACTCGCTTGCAAATGATGTAATCGCTTCAATGCTCCTCCAGTAATTAAGAAAATGGACACCTAGGGGCTGTGTTACACGCTGATCGCCGAGCTTTAATCTTCCCTACCCCTCTGCTCTTACACGAAACAATTTATTTTTTTCACTCCTGCAACGGTCTCAGATGGGCAGCAGTGTTTGGCGATCCTATCGCCAACAAAGGCGTTACTTTCGTTGTCAGTGAAACTTGTATCCTCTTCCAATTTAAGGTTCTTCGAGGTTGTTAGTGTTTACTTTCCGAAAAGCTTAACGGCTGTTTTTGTAATGAGAGTTGGACACGCTGTTTAGAGGCGAATGCGCAGTTGGATTTAGCGATATGTATGTTATATTAGAACTATTCTTTTTAAAAAAATGTACATTGTATGAGAAGTAGTGAAAATTAATCATTCATAGCGTGGCAATGTTATCGGCTTTAGAACTAAAAATAAGGATATTTTAGTTTATAAAAAAACTAATATCATTTATAATTAAGTATAATCTTTCACAAACTGTATATATATGCTTAAATATTTACTTTTTTACGATAGAAAAAATTAAAAACCACGTAATTTCAGAATACCTGTGACATAATGTACTCGATAAAACTTCAAACAATGTTCAATTAAAAAGTAAGAACCGAAAACAGAAAATATTGCAGTTGAAGGCCAAAATAAAAATAATCTTTATCTAATACAATTATTTTAATAGTTTCGTTAACAGTAACGCCAATGAAACGTCATATAATAAATTTTGAAAGAAGTCTAATTTGGAATTAAATATTTTCTTGGACTTTCAACTATTTTTTAAATTAAAGGGATGATTTAAGCTGTGCGTAACGCCTTTAACTACTTCCATAATGATTTTGTTTAAAAAAAAAGAAATATTCCAGGAATAAAATATTTCTTAAATAAAAACGGCGTAACTTATTGTTAAAATTCTTTTTTTTCATGCAAAAAAGCTAATAATTGCTCTCATGAAATGGGTATTAGTTTCCTTAGAAATTATATTATCTGTACGATGAACTAAATTTTGGACCCAATTAATAGCATGATGACCAAGGTGTCTTTTGCATCAATGTCAATCTTAACATTAAATATCACAAACAATAGAAATATCGGAAATCAGTGAGCTTGCTTTGAATTTATTTTTTTAAATAATGCATTTTTTTCCTTTTAGTCCAGCTGATTGACGACATTCAAAGTCATTGGTATGGTATATTTTCTTTTAATAGTTTCACTAAGAACAAAATTTTTTTTTTCTTTAAATTTTTAGAATGACTGGATTACCGTGCAAATTAAGAACCAATTTTGCTTATCTTTCCTGTTGAATTCATTCGCCGCCATTACAATAATGATCAAAAACTCAAAGAATAATCAATCAAAAATCGATTATTCAATCAAAGATATAGATTTTCACTATTCACTTAACTGTTAGTAGTAATGTAATAAATCCATAAATAAGGAAGCATAATAAAAAATACAAATGTTAAATGTTATTATTAATGTTTATAATAAAGGACTAGTTTTAAATTATAGATTTTTAATACTTAAAATGCCAGCTTCCTGCCACAGAGGGAGCGCGTCTTCCTCGTGATATGGGCGTCCCAGGTTCAAGAGTGCCGGTTAGGGTATGGTTGTTCTCCTGTGTAAAATCTGTGAGTTGTGTGAATGTGCCCCTCTGTAAAAAGGGGCTGTGCAAATGAATGTGTGTGTGTCATTCTCATATGAACTAGAAGTCGGACTCCTGCCCTCGGTTGTTCAGGGGTCGATACCCTCAGAAGCTGCTACAGCCTCTCTTTCCATTGTAAAGTGGACACGTGATCATCATTATCATCAATATTTAAAACAATGATTGATTTAAAAGACAAAATTCAATGATACATTTACGTCTAAATGCAAGTCTAAATCTTTATAAAGACTGAAATAACAGCTAATGCTCTAACAGAATGCTCTGAGAAATTGTAAAATTAAATTATTCCTTAAGTCAAGGAATTAAAAAATGATAGGCCTATAGTTGAATTAGTTATAATATCTGAACAAATGCTTGAAAGATGTTCAAGCAAATAGCTTTACTTTTTTGATATGATTCGGTAATTTTCTTAATTACTTTTTTATATGATTCTTTTCCTCTGTAAGAGAATAAATCCAAACTTTTCTTTAAATCAACAGCGGAAACTGGCCTTTACGCTAGAAAAAAAGTTGTGTATTTTAATCAGCCAACAGTATTGTGGGATAATTTTTGCTTCAATATAAACTCCCGAGTCCAATTCTCTCAATCCTAGTATATTCAGACTGACCCTTTTGGCGACAAATCTTTTGAGTAGCCCCCAGTGGTGAGTGTGACGGGGTCTTTTTTCACGCAATGGGTAGTTAGGTCGAGAAGCGAGAGGAAGAGGCAATTTTTTGACCGTACTTTTCCCGACAATCACTGAAAGTAATCCCACGAGTCGAGCCGAAAGAACTCGGGAGAGAGCTGGTATATTTAGTCATGGCTAACAACCCTCGCCAAATCGCCTCGATTTTCACCACTGCATAAAGAAAAGAGGGAGGGGGGGGAGGAGGGCTCTTCCTGAACAGTTGTCTGAGTAGCCTTTCATGGATGACCGCACTTTCGTGGATCTAATGCTGTTTTTCTTCTTTTAGTTCGAACTTTGGTAGGAAATGAGAAGATTGAAAATACACATATTGAATTATTTTTAGATATAATGACATTTCAAGAGGTTACTAGTTATTCATTTAATGCTTAATATAAAACCCATTAATTCACTGTTATTTATTTTATTTTATTTTACTTATTTTTGTTCGAGAGATAAGGGCATTAACTAAAACAGAAGAAGATTGAAAACGTATATTTAGATACGTGTTTAAAAAGAAAAGAATGTAATCAGTATAACTTCACATGTAAAGTAACTTTTAACTTCATATGCCACAGAACATTTCGCCATTATTCCAAAACTTAGAGCATCAATATAAATTGTATAGCTGATTAGAATTTTAGAAATTTTTTAAACTATAATCAGTTCTACATGTGTATTTCCCTGTTTCTCATAGCTTATTCAAATTCAAATAAAACTAAATGCTAGGTATCAATACATAATATTGATAATCATGCCACGTTTGTCTCATAACTGTGACATTAGATTACAAGATATCTTTAAATAGAAAGTGCGAAATTATACACAAAATTCGAGGAACAAATAATGCTGTAAACGGAGTTATAGCATTATTTATTATATTTCCCAAATCCAATGTAGTTATACAGTGCACCGAAATTTTAAAGGCATGAATCCCATTGAAGTTATGATTACAGCCGACACATACTGCACATGCTAATTATACCAACTCTTCACTGTCTTCCACCTAAAAAATAGATTCACCAAATGCTTTCAAATTGAAGCATTTGGCGCATTTCAAGTTGAGATAGAATGTCCTATTTGCCACGTTCAAGGTAAGCTTTCATCCATATACTAAATGCCCTAACTTTACTATGAAACGTTGTTGAGAGAGGTACTGATTATTTTATCAAGGATTATCTTTCATATTCGACATTTTTGGAATAAGAGTTTTATAAATTAATAAATTGTTAATTTTTTTTTTGTATTCTTCATCACCTGCAAATTTCAAATTAAGCCAGATACAATAAAATTTTCTACGTTTTAAAGTACATGTTGGCTTTTCTATAGCTAATGAGAGTTATTTAATATTGCATAGCCCGTACGAAAACTATTTACAAGTGCTAAAATAAAGAACATGAAAAAAGAAATTTTCCAGATAAATAAAAAGGCAATCTCATGTAAAAATTGCTGTGTACTTTGATTTTTGCTTTTCTCTTGAAATCATTGCCTCAATAAGTATTTTATCAAGAATAGATCACATATAAGCCAATTTCTATGATGTCACTTATTTTAATTAAAGCGTTAGATTACAACACATTAAAACATCCTATTATTTTCCGGGTTTCACTAAGACCAACAGATTTCAAAAAGGAATTCATAGCAACATGTTTTTCCCCGTTAATATATAAAATTCGAATACACTTACAAAAAAAATAACATTTCAAAGTAAAGAATTTTTTTTTAATTAAACTTTTATTATGAAACATCACTTATTGTCGCTCTTAAATCTCATGGTCGAAAAACTGCAATTATTCTTTTATTTGTATATGTATATTCTTTCTTAAATGAGTGTAAATGCCTCCTTGAAAATAATCATTTAGCTTTCGACAGGCTATTTCTTCTCTCAGTAGGTTGGTTTCAATTTCTTATTTCGCAACATTGGAGATTCGGTTTCATTGAATAATCTATCACGCTTTTCATTTCTGGAAAAACCCTTTTTTTCACACTAATTTCATTGTCTTCTCCAAAAAGAAGAGGTAAATTTCAAAAATCTAATGCTTGAGGACATCATACTATTTTCTATTACAGTACTCTTGTATCTACCTGTAAATTGCATCAGGTGACAGGCATGAATTAAAATTATGCAAGGTTCTCTATACATCAGTTAATTATTTATTAGGAAGTTGAATTTTTTAAAAGAATTTTTTAAAATGTTGACCAATTTTTAATTAAAAATTAAACATTTTCCCCCAAGAATTACGGAGTACATAATTACACAAAAATTATCTTAGCATCATTTTAAAACACATATAGTTACTTTTATTCTGATATTAAATTTATTTCCGTATCATTTTCCAAAAATGTAATAAATTTTTCAAAATTTGCTTTTCAGTTTTATTCAAAACAATATCTTTTTATTGTTTTGATTTCGTTAGTGCGTTTACCCAGTTCATACGCATTCGTATTTTAAAGTTAAAAAGACATAATTTTTGTTTGTATGCTAACATTGCTATAATTAAAAATAATTTTAATAAAATAATATGAAGAAAAATGAATTGAAGTTAAAGCATTGCCATGCTAGGGTGTTTCAGATTAGAGTTTAGATTCTCTTTTAATGGTTTTTAAAATTATATGCTATGGTTACATATCCTAGTTATATTAATCTTTTAATTTTTAGAATATTTTTAAAATATGTAATTTGGTACTTTTATCTGCTTTAAGATTATATTATCAAGTTATTTTTGGCAGAAAAAAGGAATATGTAAAATATTCTTGTTAGAGATACCAAAATGGAGTTCAGTTTTAATTCATGGTCAAAACACGGTTTCTCAGTTAGATTTATTTTATTTTTGGTTTGATATTTGAAATTAAGATTTTCTCTTTTTATGGAGGAAACAGCTTGATTCCTGTTTATATGATTTCTATTTTAAAATGTTGTTGTTGTGTTGTTACTTATGGCACTTGCCATTGGACAAGCCCCTCTGATGAAAGCATCAGTAGATTTAAGCCTAATGAGCGTCTCTTGTTTTCGAAGTAGCCTCAATTAGGGCCAAAAGTACGACTTAGCTACACACTCATCACACTTTCGCTTGCACAGCCCCTTTTTACAGGGGGGCAGAGTGTCGCATATTTCAGATAGTGCACAGAACAACCATGCCCGAACCGGGACTCCCAGAACACGAGTAAGACGTGCTACCTCAGAGCCAGAGAGCCGGCTAAACTTATTAAAGCCAAGAAACGTTATGAATAAAAAAAGCTGAATTCATGCCGTATATATGAATGTTATAACGCAGTGACTCTCTAACCTTTAAGCTTTTTTTCTATAGAGGGAAAAAAGAAGAAAAACAAAGAGTACAACGTAAAGAGGAGAGAAAAGAAATGAAAATTATAAAAATATGATTCATTCAAATAAAATTTTAAAAAAGTATTATGTAGCAAGAAAATTAAATTGTGGAGTTTAGTAATAGATAATATATGCAAATATTGAAAAATAATACCCCCAAAAATAAATTTTTAAAATGTTATCTATTCAGTTTATAGTAACCGATTTGGCATGTTGAATCTCATACCTAAAAGAAGGAAAACTAGTGTCTTGAAGTATAAGAATCCTTCAGCATCCAAGAAAAGGAAGCAACAGACCAATATTCAATATTTAGAGTCAACAAAAACAAATATCTCCAAAGAATAGGAAGTTCGGGACAGATGTTACGTATCATTCTGCATTAAGAGGTTTAACTTTCGTGGAAAAAGTCCCACGCTTTTGAGAGACAGCGTTGGGACACTGAGGCTTTCGCGTGACTCCTGCCAGTTGCTGTAAGCGCGAATCGTTTTGCTATGGGGTCCACTCAAGAGGAAAATTGCCTAAAAGGCGAAGACAGAAATTATGTCTGTCTCACGCCTGTTTATATCCATTAAATCATTGAACTGTATTAATTTGGCTGCTTTAAATGCTGCTTAGATAAGCAATCGCATGCCGACACCGGATTCTTGAAACGCTAGACGGAATTTTTTTTTTGGTGATGTTTTTTTAAGTAAAGGGGTGTTGGAGTACACTAAACTTTGAGCTATTGATTTGTGAAAGAAAGGATAATCTCTGGCGTACGGCTCATTTGAGATGAGACTTTACTTTTCTTATTAGAAGGGATAATTTCTTTTGATCTCTTTGAGATAATACCCTGCTTTGGAGGTGATGAGCAGTAAAAACGTAAGCCTGTCAGCGTGTGAAGAAATAGCAGACGTTCGATGTTTTAATAAAAAAGAAAATTCCTTTTCAATAGATGCACCATAGATTCTACGTTGGGTTAGATTCCTTGAATAAAAAGTAATTAGAAGAATAAGAGATGTTTCCTCTGCTATGTAGTTTTTAACTTTTTATTTAATTATACCATTCCTGAGTGAACATTCTTGGGGTCATTTTAAAATTCATGACACATTTCTTATTTGTAACAGATGTTAAAGTTTCTAAGTGTGGTTGTATTCCTTTAAAAAAAAGTAATTAGTAAAAGAAAAAGCTCTGTGATAAAATATTAGTTCTTATATGTTTCATATGTTTATATAAAATGCTATATAAAAAGACAACTTTTAATCCCTAGTAGCATCAGTCAGCTTATGTATGCGTTAATTGTTTAATTTTAAGGGTTTTATTAAAATCAATTCTTTACAAATTAATGTCATATTAAAGATTCGACTCAAAAATCAGCTGAGATTATTAAGTACAAATGTTGTAATTTTGAACTTAGGTCATACATTCGGTAGTACCTCGATCTTATAAAATAGGCTGAGATATGACTATTTGACTTATAACAAAATCCAAATTACATCACTTTTATTATTATAACAATTGATTGATGGGGGAGGACTTGAGTTCATTCTCATTCAACTTCGAAACAAAAAAGAAAAATACTGGCAATGATATACAAATACCTGTATTATGCCAACGAATCTGTCAATGTTATAAGTAGTATCGCTTTCTTCCATCAAAAGTTGAAGGTACACGTCGCTTCCAATACCCACTTACTAAGACGCATTTTGTATTTAGCCCCGAAGAAAGTAGTGCGTTATGAACTTCTATGCCTTGACCGACTGGATCCAAAATTTGGCCCATGCAATTCTGGCGCCACCACGTACGAAATATATTTCTTGATGCCATGGATATATAATAGGCAGGAAATTTATTCTCACAGCAGTATTTATTCTCTGATGAAATTGGTTCAAAATTCTATACATATCGGCGTTCTTTGTCCTAAAATAAATCCTTGAATTTTTGAATGAACAGAATCAGATGACCATAGATTGAATATCAGGCAAGCTTAATTACAAAAATGTTTATATTAGGATTATTGGAGCTACTAAATGATTTTATCAGTATTTCGCTTCAGAATATTTTGTTTAGAAAAATATTTTTACAAAAAAATCTTACTCAAAATTAGTACAGAAGAATGGGGGGGGGGGGGTATTAATGCCTTAACTGTCTAATTATCGGCACCCACCGGCAGCAACACTTTCTTCCAAGCTCTTCCATCAGTGTCAATATCCGATAACTCCTCCCACCTGTTTCCCCAATGAACCCTGGCAGAAATTCAATTAAGCTGAAATATCATCGACAGATCGAGTCATCAATAATCTATGACGTTCTTACAAGTGAAGTAGTTCAACCCGTCATGATACGGCAGCAGTGTCAGCTTATGTAATGAACTGACCCTACATGGTAAAAGGTCACGAAGACGTCGGAGCGATCCACCCCACCATGAGCAAAGCATTCGAACCACACACACGCCTTGGCATACCGAACTTTTCTTTCAAGGGTCAGGGTGGGAACCTTTTTTTACCACTACCAAGGTGAAGAGGTTTCAACCCAGGGCTAGACTGAAAGGTCTGTTTGAGTGCAACCGCATTTGAGTGGTACACGCCCCACGGTCAGGTGGCGTGTGTAATCGTGGATGGTATGCCCACTGGATGATAGGTTAGTCCTCTGGTTTTGTCTCCCTTCCGACTCAGGGTGTAGGTCGAAAAATGTAGGGCGAGGTGTAAATATGAAATTCAAGGTTAAGGAACCTTAACTGTGACCATGGGTGGAATTTGTGAGCTTTTTTCAGAGCCACGTTTATTTCTCTTCATTTGAGAAAAGTAAACGTTTTTGATTTAAATAAGTCTAGAAAACCTTTAATAAAAAAAGGGTCGTGGACAATTAGTTGATAAAAAAAAAACTCGACAGTTTTGGAATTCTTTAGAAGAAAGGAGAAGTTGAAAAAGTATTTGGAAAAAGAATCATAAAAACTTAATTTGAAAAAAAAATAAAGTTTTTTCTTCTTCTTTTTTTTCTTTGTTGAATGTTTATTCAAATGCTCAGAAAGTGAGATTTCAAGAATAATTAAACAAGTTTTAAGACGAATAAAGAATGTTGGAAAAAAAAAAGAGCAAAGGTACAACATTTTTTGTTCTTTTTTTATTTTGACATAGTTTTTATAAAGTCATTGCTTATAGGGCTAATTTGCAAGACTGTCGATTTTTTTTGTTTGGAAAATTATATAAAGTAGTGTTTGTTTGCACAATTATAATTAAAATCAACAATAATTAGAATAATTTTTTTTAATTCTTATGATATTAGTTCTAGAAATTGTGATTTCATTTACTTATAACATTTTGTTCATAGTAAATTTATGAAAAAATAATTCGAAAGATACGTTTTTTAAATTTAAGTCTGATATTTCAAATGTAAATAAAGAACAAAGAGTCTATGCTCTAATTTAATCGTGCTTCTCTCTTTATCCTCCCAGAGGTCTTAAAACTGTCTAATTTATTCGGACGAATGGAAAAGAATTTAAATGCTAAATTAAAATGCATATATCACTATTTATTGCATCGTAATTCAGATTTCATGCACAGAAGCCGGAGAAATGCATTCTTATGTTTATAAATCACAGAATATTTGAAACTGTTTTATTTGAAAAATAAGATTAGAAAAATTAGATTTAAATTTTATGATGCAAATTACTGCCTATCCATTTGGTTTTGGAAATGATACAGACAAACTAAAAAACTGGAAAACTATCCCCCAAATAAATTTCATTGTCTGCAAAAATTTATTTACATGAGGCATCATAAATGTGCATTATACGTATAATAATCATCATTTATATAAAACATAAAAAACTAGTCACGTCGTTCACCATGCAAATAAATCAATTCTCTTTTGTATAAAGTCTTTTTAGTTCCTTTTTAAGACTACTGAAAAGTGCGTTCACTGACAAAATTTATTGCATCAAATTAAAATTAATGAACAAAATATTATTAAAAATCAACAAATTTCAAAAATGTGTGTTTTTCACATACTTCTTTAAAATTTAAATGATATATTGCAATGTTTAAAAAAATGTCCATAAAAAAATCCATCATAACAAGAACCAGAAATATAACGCAAAAATCAAGAAATATTGATCAGAAATATAAACCAAAAATAGAATGCAAAAATAAAGAAATTAAAAATAAATATTTATAAAAATATAAAATTGTTAGTTTTATTATTCATTAATAGTTCAATAATATTTTTAATTCAATTTTTATCCATAAATATAATTTGAATAACAAAATTTGTTAAAATTAGGCTCATTTTAATTATGTAATTGTTTCGTAGCCTTTCTTACTATATGATCGATATTCTCTCTCTCTCTCTCCCTCCCTCCCTCCCCC
>JAOUZG010020001.1:953124-980160 GCA_026289955.1 Argiope argentata
ATATATATATATATATATATATATATATATATATATATAAGATGGATATGCTTGCATACAAAGACATTTTTTATCCCAATTTTTGAGATGACAAGAATCCTCGTGTACTTCTTCCAAACAAATTTATGAAGTGATGCCATTAAATTAAATTAAATAATCATTAGTAAAATAATCTTTTAGAAAATCACGAGAAAAGAAAAACATCATATTGAATCGAAGAATTAGAATTGAAGCGAATTTATCTGTTTACTCAGTTTATTTTCTTAAAAAAATTTGCTTTACAGCCAAGCGAGAGATAGAATGTAATTTTATTTCATTGACATAATCTTTTTCTTCCGCGTTTTCCTCCCTTCTCTCTCAAAAAACCGGAATCCGATCAACTGAAGAAAGAAAAAGAAAAACTACCCGTATCACACGATTCATCGGTTTTACTTAATCCGAAATCTAAACTTAAAAAAGTAATGAAAATAACAATATTTCTTATTAGTACAAAATCAAAAAATTCTATTGAAGCATTAAAAAATGAATTGAAAATAGATAAAGTAGATTTACATTTAAAATGACTGATGTAGTATTTATTTTATATCTGTGACTTTTATCTTCAACGTTTCCTAATCTTTCCGAAAGATGGCTCTGCTACTCCGCTCTATCGAATCGTTGGAGGAAGAAAAATTCGGAAGTCGGAGACGACTCAGCAATTTTATAAAAGTTTTCACTTCGATCTTTTATCTAGATTTCAAAGAAACTGAAAGAAAAAAATGTTACATAAACTCCATTCGATTTGAAATCTATATTTGTGTCTGTCGTTTTGTTGCCATGCGTATTTAATAGCGTTGTTTCCTTCATATCGCCTAAGAATAATGTTCCTTACGAATTCTGCACCAAAATAAGTTTTAAAAAATTGCAACTATTTTCATATTTCTAATTGTAATAAATAAATGACATCAAATTGCAATTTTTATTAAAATTAATAATTGATATTAATAATTCGTTATTATTAAAATTGGGATTTTTATCACCATAAAAAGATATACTTTAAACTAATTTATAAAGTATGGTAAAATATATGGTTTTTTTCTTTTTTCCCTTTAAATATAAGTAGAAACTATTTTATATAAAACTGCAAAACAACAACAACAACAACAACTTTTACTTGACAGACTATTAGGAATGATAAAAAATATGTTAATCAAATTGGCATTCTGTACAGAAGTTATCTGAAAATTCAAATATGTTATTGTATAAATAAATACAATAATTTAATAAATTGTTGAAATAAACCTGAATTGAATTCGTTTTAAATAGATTCTTTTTATTTTTCAAAATGTTATTTAAAAAATGCTTTAAAATCGTATCTGCTGTTTCTTCGTTTTTAGGTACCAGCAATCTTTTCTTTACATCTAAAAGATTTGCTTGTAGAAGGATAAATAAAAAAGTATTTTTTAAAAAATAAACAAGGATTTTAGATTTATGGTATTAAATTAATAAAAGAAGAAGTTATAGAATTAGGAAACAAATTTCAAAGGAATAAATTGCCATGAAAATTAAAATACAAAAATAACTTTTTAAATATTATTGCAGTAAAAAGTTACCAGTCTGATAATTCTCGAATTTTTATTAAAAAAGATTGTTAATAAGTTTCTAGTGAGAAAATTATCTTGATTTACTCAAAACGGATCTTTGACGAATCAGCAAAATAATAATTATCATAATTCAAAAAATATTCATCAACAGAACTTCCTTTCCCAACATATAAATAGAAAACTAGGAAAAGTTGAACGACTGATTTCCCTTAAATATCAATCAGTAACACTTTTCAAATTAAGAAATAAATTAAAAAATTAAAATTAGTTAATACTGAAACAGTTAGGAAAATTGGAACTTTTAGCCATCTCTTACGAATATCTTATAAGTCAACTGATCGTATCTGGAATTAAAATATAAATTAATTTTTATTCAGATAATGTACTAAATAAAATTTAGGAAAATATTTCTTAATATTTTTGTCATTTGAATTTAAAAAAAATAATTTTTAAATCTGACTTAATCTTCAAATGAAATGCTTGAACTTAGAATAATTTCATAAATACTTAATTTTCATGTATAAGTATTCTATTTAAAAAATAATGTGCTTTCTTTATCAATTGATTTTCTTTACTTTTATTCAATAAAGCTTATTGCAGAAGAAACTCAGAAAAACAATTATTCAAGAATTAAATGAATGATATTTTTTTTGTAAAGTTATCGGCAGAATAATCTATTTAACAGAAAATGTTAATATAATTTCTTCTACGGACGAAGGAAAGAAAAGCTTTCAGATTTTCGTCACTCCGTAGCAAATATCCCAAATCTTTGTTCAAAAAGAGCTATTTCCTTTCTGGAAAAGGTAAATTCTTCTTTAAAAGAGCGAATAAACCCTCGCGAAATGGTATTTCCATACAGAATATTTCAGTTCTTGGTTTTGTTTTGTCCAAATCTTTTCTTTTGTATATATTTGAGTATTACAATCGATAGAGTTACATTCGTTCCCTTGTGGTCAAGAACTGGGAGTCCGGACTTCTTTCGGAAACAAATGTTATTCTGAGTTTCGAAAGTAAAACGTTTTCTCAAGGCAGTTCTCTCCAGGATTTTGTATTTGATTTGTAGAAAAAATCAAAATAAATTTCTTGAGATGTTGTGTATTGACTGTTATTTGTGTATTTTATTTAGGATATCGCCAGAGATATATTGAATCTGTTTCAATGATTTTACTTTCTACTGCTCAATGCACACAATAGAAAAAGAAATGGTTTATTAACATTTGAATTGTTCTATTTTGAAGCTGCTCGACATTATTTCCAAACCTTATCATTTTGAATTGTCATATGGTGACGACATTGAAGCTAGCACCCCTCTTTCAAAGCTTCATATTCTCATTAGTGAGAGGAAATGAATTTTATATTGTTTAGTTTAATGCATACTGGGTACATATATATGACGATTCTTTAGTGGAATAAGATCTGAAACTCAAGATATATTTAAATTTTTGCATGGGACTCCCAATAATTCCTTTTATTAGAATTTTATCTTAGCATTTTGTTATTGTATGTGAATATAATTTTACTTTAAAAAAGGACTTGAAAAAAATACAGTTTTAAAATAATTTCCTGGTTTGCTACTGAATAAATAAATTTATTTTTTCTCCTTTTTTGTATACGAGGTACACAAATAGAAAGTATTGGAATCATTAAAAAACTGGAAATTGAGATTTTAAATAATCTCTAAATTTCAAAACTTCCCAAATGTACAAAGCCTAATTTTAATACTCTGCCTATCTGTTTGTGAATGAACTCGGTAGCTGAAAAGCATTTTGATCTAAACGGATTAAATTTGGTTTATAAACTTTACATCTTATTTGTATGTTACAAATTTTGAATGAAATCCATTCAGAGTCTATCTGATTGTCCGAATATAAATTAATCTAATAATTACACTAAAAAAGAAAGCAAATAATAAAATTTGCTTAAAATGCGTAGATTTATATCAAATTTATAATGAAATCCGTTAAGGTATTGACTGTCTAGCTGTCTATCCTTCCAGATAAATGCAAATGCAATGCCTCAAAAAGGCAATAATTTAAATAAATGAAATTTGGTATGCGATTTTATGATTACAACTTTAATTTAGCGTATAATTTTAATTTAATTGGCCAGAAAGAAAATGCCAAAATACCTTCTTAATTTTCTGCTACTTTGTATTAAGCGTATCGCAACGATTTATTGAGAAAGATCTCACCTTACTAATACACTTACTATACACAAATAAACCTTTCCTATACTAATACATACGTATGTTTATTAGAAAATGTTCCGATGAGGTTACTTCCGTTAGTTTCTTCACAAAAAGTTGTTGCTTATTTAACTGAAGGGTGAAATGCCCAATTCAAACTTCGAAAAGGAATAAAATACTTCCTTGGTACTTATTCAGCTTCCATGTTAAGTGCTCATTAATTTAGGAATTACATTTATATCGGCACACAAGGCAGTTAACTTTGAAATAGTGACGTTGTAAACCACCTGCAGAGTAAAACCGAAAAGAATAAAGAGCAGTAAGCACGCGATATTAAATAGAAAAAAGTAAAATAAAAAGGATGTTTTGGGACGATCAAGAAATGATAACTACTAATTCTTTGTAGTCACCGATTTAGATTGAACATAATAATAATTAAAGAAAATGGTAAAAACAAAACCCTCTTTTTAAAAAGAAACGTAAAGGAAAAGTATCAAAACTATTACGTTTATTTCGTTAAGTCTTTTCATTAAAGAAATTATGAAGATTTAAGCTTCCAATAATAAAATAAAATGAAATATATGAGGACTAAAATATTGTAGTTTTTGTTATTAAGTTTGGAGCATTATAGGCCTTAAGTTCATTCCGCTACGGTTAAATATCAAATGTGAAGCCAATTTTGCTTATTAAATCTGATTTTGGGGCTCAAACATTTTTCATTGGTATTTCTAAGAAATTAGAGAGAAGAGACCTGATCACGCGTGGTTTTTGTCATCCGGACATGATTTAAAGGTAAGACCATGTTAAAATCTGATATTAATATAATTAAATTAAATTAAAATAAACTTACAGATTCTTCGACATTTGTAAGTAGAGAGGCTATAGAACCAAATTAATTCTCAAATCGGGACTCCTTTTGCTTGCTACCAGATAAGGATTATTTTTGTCAAATTTAATTTTAAGCAAAAGACTATTTTTTTTACTCAAAACAGTATAAAAATATGACTTTAAGAATTTTAATATCAGTGAACATCGAAATATTTTTTCCTCACTTATTTTTGCACTTTCAAATGCTTAGCAAAAATATTGCTTGTATTTGATTATTTAATATTTTTTAATATTAGTGCATAGAAATAGTTCTTATAATAATTTTTTTTTGTAAATTTTTGTCCTTTAAGATCTAGAAGCTCTTTTTTTATTTGAAAATAAAATGTTTTCTGGTTTTTTTAACTCTCTAATTAAGTATTACTTTAAATAAATCCAAAAATCTTTTGTTCAAGAACTATATGATATATATTCCACATTCAATATTACTTATGTATATATATGTATTCTTACACGATAAATCCAACAGTTTTGTTAAAATTCTACAACTGAAACGAGTTTCAGACGTAGCCACATTCCCAACTGCTTTTCAGAATTTTGGAAAGAAAAAAAAAGTCTGTCTCCTGGCTTCAGATAACTTTGACTGTACCTAGAAATTCGAATCTTCGGACATTACAAGAGGCGACCGTGCCCTTTGGTGGGCCTCAGATAACGAGATTTCGTCCACACCTAGAAATTCTGATGGCATTTCAAGGCCACCTTCATGAGAGGAATTACGAATGACCGAAGGGCTCCTATTGAGAAACCTTACCCACTCGATTGTGGTTTGTCCACTGTCGTCTTCAGGTATTTTAAATTTTTTGCCGAAATCATATTTTTTTCCATCTTCTTTTTAGTTTTGCTCCTTTCCACGTTATTGTTCTCGCTAAAGCAGTCAAACTGCTTTTAACTTTCTCTACTTTTCAAAAAAAATTATATCAGTGTAGCTTTATTCTAATTTTACGTTAGATAATGAATTAAAAAATTATTATAGAATCATCATTCGGTAGTTACGCACTTTTGGCTCCCACTTATTTGCTGGTTTGGTGAAAATTGAGAAAATATACTTTTTTACAGCGAAAAATTTGAAAGTTCAAATGATGCAATTTTTCGTATTCAACTCGATGAAAATTAAACAATAAACGTACAGAAAACTGTTAATGATACATAATTTTTGATTGAAATAAAAACGATAAAGGGAATCAGAAATTTCTTTCTGAACTTGAAGTAAAAAGATAACATTAAGAATTGTCTCCCTTAATAAGAGAAAATACTGTATATAATACAATAACACACAAATACTTTATTATTACTGAATACTTTGTTGGAAATCAAAGTTTTATAAAAAGAATTTCCCATGAAAAATGGGAAAGCAAGCCTTCTTCATTCAGATCCAAAAAAATTCTAGAGCATTCTTAAGTGCTGACCATTATAAATAGCATTCCTACCACAGGAATATTATTTATGATGGACATTTCAGTGAAAACGCAATTAATTTGCTTCTTTATTTAAAAGTGAATTTTTATGAGTTGACATCTAGTTGCTAAGAAACAAAACTGTTATTTCTTTAGTTCTATATTCTCGAAAACGATTTCAAGAATAAAGGTTTTTTAATGAGCATTTGAATGGACGTATGATTCTAGAAAGGGCAATGAGCTCCTGTTGATCACATCCATTTGTTTTCTCGGCCAAATGTCAGGAAACAAAATCATTATTATAGATACAGAATTATTGTGAAATAATATATTGGAAGGAATTATATAATTATATAAACGACTTCTTAAAAGCAAATAACTGACTATTTATGATGCCTCATAGAATTATTGTGAAATAATCCATTGGAATTTATTATATAAACAACTTTTTGAAAGCAAACAATCGATTAATCTTTATAATCCATTGAAATTTATTTTATAAACAACTTTTTAAAAGCAAATAATCGGCCAATCTTTGAAGTCTCAGCAATATTAAACGGCGCAGTAAGTTGGTGGAGGAAAATCCGTCGCATTTCGTCCCAAAAGTGCATAAGAATGGATGATGAACAAGTGAAAATGCTCTTTGAGAAGTTTAAAAATAGTTGAAAGACAGGGGGCCTTACCTTCCTGACTACTTGTCTCTTTAAGGTCAAGGGAAAATCGAGGAGGTGCGAAAGTAAATCCTCGTCAGTCTGAGGCCAAAGTTCTTGTTTGTCTGCTGGAAATGCTCAAGGTGACAAAGAAAAAGTGCCCTTCCGCTTTTACAAGTCTAGTGCCGGCTGCTAGCAGAAAACGATGTTACCTAATTTGGGGACACAGACAAAGCTGCGAGAGAAAATGGCTAGGAAACAATTGGGACATTTTTCATAGATTTTAGTTTGCTTTTAAGAAAACAGTGTTGTCTAGTTTCGCAATTGGAGATGAAAAGTAAAAATAGGGGAATGATAGGAATTTCTTCAGATGTCGCAGAAGGTGGGGTAATTCCGTCCCCGCTGTTTGTTTTGCTGCCTTTGTCAATCTTTTTTCTTCCCTCTGTTGTTTCTTTGAAAGCCTTTGCAGACCAAATTTCCTAACTTCATGGGAAATTTAAAATAAGGAAGATAAAGAAACCAGAAGTATTTGAGAATATTAATATTTTGGATAAAGGCAAATAAAACAATTACATTTATGAAATTACGAAAAAGATATCGCTCCAAGATCCCCCATTCCCCCCCCCAAAAAAAATGTAAAGAACACAGTTATAGTTAATGAAATAACTGTATTTATGACTCAGGATTATTTTTTAATCTAAAATTTTCATGTTTAAGTAACCGTGTTACGTATTTTACAGTTCATTTTCTGACAAAAATATAATTGTTTTTAATCACAGATTTCAAAATATAATTTTGTCTCGAAATATTTATCTCGCAATTTGGTAAAGAAAGAAATTTTAATAAAAAAAATATTCAATTTTGTCTGTTAAAAATTTTTTTGTTCCCTTTCTGAAAAAGAAAAACAATTCTTTGTCAGTGCTAAGGTAGAGTTTTGAAATGAACATTACAATATCAGCCTTTTTTTTTTATTTTTCTTTAAAAACAATTAACTTCTTTCAAATTTGTCGATATAGGAAATATTCCATAGTTAATAAAATACCAACAAGCAACAGTCTCAGTAACAAAATAGAAATATCTTTATCTTAACATTCTCATTATTTTAAATCGAAGGATAGATAATGATTGCCTGTTACAAATTTTGTAATTTTCTAATATATGTATAATTTTGCAACTACAGAGAAAAAAAAATTTGAAATTGATATCACAGTATTTTTTTCCTTAATTTTACTTCCCCCCAAAATGAAAACAAGTTGAAGAAATTCGATTTCAGTTCAACGATTAGAGCATTGGAAGCACGCTTTTCAATCTTTATCAAAAGAAATTGGACAATTTGGTTACTATTTATAAAACAACTGAATTTTTACAAGGTGTTTTTCAAATCTTCTCCATGCACCCACGCTGAGCATAACTATCACAACAAATAATCTCTCCATCGCATATACCCACGGTGCTGCTCAACAGCGTGACAATAACATTTAGCTCTCCAATTTAATTAGCATATCGTCCCTTCACTCCACCGAGGAAAAAAAGAAACCGGGTACTCTTCGGACCGTGGCATGATCGAGGCAAGGACGAATGTTTCAATACCTCTCCCCCCCCTTAGTTGCCAGACCACTAATTTTAGATCTGCTCCCGAGATGAGTCTCGCTCGCCGAGGAAAGATGCACCATAGACAAATTGCGTAAGCGGTGACAGCAAAAAGGTTCCCACAGCTGTTGCGGAACATTTCTTATTTCTCTCTCCTGGCACCCCCTACCTATTCCATTTTCTTTCACTTAACCGTGGCGAAGAGAGAGGCCTGCATGATGAAAATAGACAACGAACGACCCTTGTTGACGCCTTTCTCTGCTTCACAGCATCAAAGGGATGAGTCGGTAAAAACCGTGCGCCCTGTAGTTGGTTATTCCACTGACTAATGGGCAACTATCCAGATAAGAGTGGGCTCTCGATAATCCGATACTCCCTGTAACTCGGCATTCGGGGGGGGGAATTCAAGCGTTCTTTCTTTCTTCGTCCCTATCTCCAATTCTTATGATTCATTCGTCTCCCTAATTGCGCAAGCCCCCAATGTAGAGGAATGTTTATAAGATTCGAACGAAAATGTACATTAGATGCATTTATAAGAATTGTATATCTGCCTTGGATATATATTTTCTATCTGAATTTAATGACTACTTAATCACATTAAAAATGAAAAGTAGCTCAATTTTTTTGTGCAGTAAAAAAATTAAATTAAATTAAAATGAAATCTGCCATGCCTATTTCAATGTATCCTGTCAGAACATCATTTCTTGAACGACCAAGCACCACCTGCTCGTGCAAGTCAAATTATATTTTTATTCATTTTAATTGTTTCTTGGAATCAATCACTTTTGTATTGCAAACAATCTAAAAAAACTTTGTCTCGCATTTACTGTTTAAAAAAATATCCCATTTCCTATTTATTTTATTTCATATAATCACATGCTCAAAATGACATTTTTCTAGGTTTTATTTACTGCAGTCGTTAACTTTTTTTTTAAATCAGAGCTTTTGTAAATGCAATGACAACGCATTATTAAAAGCTGATTTTATGCGATGCTCCTTCAGTTAATTTTTTATTTTTATTTTTCGCCAACGGATTTTTGTTGACGCTAAAAAACCTCATCCCCCCAAAAAAAACATCATGTTCTGACATGGTGTAAAAATCATTACTTAAGCCTCAAAGTAGAGGAATTTTTATATGATACGAACGAAAATGTACAACATAAGATGCGTTTATAAAATTGTATACCTGCCTTGCATATATATATTATATCTGAATTTAATAACTACTTTATCACATTAAAAATGAAAAGTAAAGCAAAATTTTCTTCAGTGCATTAAAAAAAATTGAGGAATTCTGCATGATTTTGTGCAATATTTTGAATAATGGTATTCTTCCTGGCTCTCACGATTCATTTATCGCATTAATTAATGAAAAACTAATCTGGTGGAATATTTTTTCTATGTTATGAACAAACCCACCGTATTACTTGGCATTTTGAATTATTATATTACATATGATTTCTATAATTTTTTAATTATATCAGTTATCCAAGATTAAAAATAGAGCAAGATTTCCAATGATACAAAGTTAATAGTTTAGGTTTTGAATTATGCAATAAATATGTCATATTAATAGCTACCGAGACAAGAAGATTTATGAAAGCCTTGAATAAGTAAATGGACAAACACAAACACCCATTTCTGAAACGCAGATGATATATTTCCGAAATACTAAATTTTCTGAATTAGAACTCAAAGATTTACATGACAGACAATTATTTTTCAGCAGTTTACGTTATTTATTCTAATAATATTAACGTTTTGCCTTAGGGCTAAAAGAAATTTTTCTGAAACTGACATTGTAATTTTAAATTATTGTCAGGTCTGCCATCTGAATCAATAATTTCTGTTAAACCTCTGCATAAATATACATAATAAGGAAAAAATCATTCGACTCCAGATGCATTCAGATGCCTTTTAGAAGAATGTTATTCAAATAAATAAATTAATGTTTTGAACAGAAAGATTTCTAAAAAAGGAGTTTAACATGGAGATTTTAAATAACTTTTATACTGATTACACGAAAATTCGTTTTTCTTGTTTTTTCTCTCTCTAAATTTGCTAAATAGCCGTACGTATTCGTTACTTTTTAACAAACTCTGTTTTTAAGGTGCACCTAAATAGATAGGTTTTATTTTCAATCATATACAATGTAAAGTATAATAACATTAAACTTACGTAAAAATTTACATGATGTCAAGTCATTTTCCATAATTTCGGTTTCATTTCGTATGAGTTTGCAGTGCAACAAACCATAAAATAAACGTTTATCGCTGTTACATCTATTCACTGTTATCTGAATCAAGGGAATATCTGCTATCTGACTCAAGGAAATTCATGACAACAGAAAACATTACGCTTCAATGACTAACTTTCTGAAGAAAGAAAATGTTTGCATCAACATTTATTTCAGCTACCAAAACATTCATAAGATGAATTTGTACTGCATTCATTGGTACTCTTTCTGAATTTCTTTAAACTAAAAGATTAATAGGAAAAATATTCATTTCTGATTTTTTTTAGTCACGTGCTTTATTAGACAAGATAATTTTACTGAGAAAATTAGAATTTTACTGTGTAAAATTTAAAAATTTAAATCAAAAGATATTTATTTTTCTTTGAAATTAACCAATAATATAAATGCTTAAACCATTAAAAATTGCCACATCATTTAATTGCTTAATTTTCTCGATTTTTTACTACATGACATTTATGGATTTCGAAATGTTTTAGCTTGATATTAGCTAGAAGCCCATAAGATATTTGAGATGCTTACGGAATTGATTCAATTTTGCATCGAAAAACAACGTCTAGAACTTAAATATCTTATGGTTTAAATTGTTTTGTAATTATAAAAATAATCATTAAGAATAAAAAGGCAATACTTTAATACATAATTGATTAAATTCAAAATTATTCTTATAGTGTTTCACTGATTAAAAAAAACAAAAACAAAAAGAATTTAAGACAAATAACAAGACTAAAGAATTCCTGGATTCTGAGTTAATTTTCAGAAAAATTCAGTTGATCCTGCTACAACAATTTAAATTCCATAAACAATTGTTCGATTTAAAATTTTCATTTTATTACTGATTTTATTAATAGCCATTTAAAATGTTAATTCAAACATTTTTGACATTTCTCCCATTTAATACTTAGATTTTCATTCAAACTTTTGTCTTTTTTTCTATATATTCTATGCAACCCCTTTTAAACATTTGAAGCGTGATTTAAAAATATTATTCCTCTTTCGTGTTCTACTCATATTAGAGTAAAAGGTTTAGTCATTTATTTTAATAGTCAAAGCTGCTATTCACTTAGATAATATCGTAATACAAAGCCCTTTTGAAGAGGAAAATCCAAGACGTTATTCAGAAGCAAATTTCGAAAAACACCCTCTGCATCACAAAGAATAATATGAATGACATCAACAATTCTCAATGGTGATGTTCTTAAATAATACAATCAATTAATATAATTTGAAGTCGCATTGATAAAGCTTAATATGCCAAGTCATGGCTAACTGGTCAAGTCTTTAAGCTCCTCTCCCTTCTAAGAAAATGCATAAGGAAATCCAAACTTAAATTTATGTTATGTATTTTATATGTATCACATATGCCAAAATTGATCATTTTTTTCATAGTTACTTAAAAGGCTAATACTTAAATATTAAATATCAAATTAAAGATAATTTTTATTATTAATTTTTTTGATGAAGGTATTTCGTATTAAATCTGTAAAAAAGGTATTTTTCTCAAAAGAATGTCACTATTTGCGGATCTTGTGATAATTATGTTGAAAAAGTATGATTATCATATTTCATTCTGTTTATGTTTGTTCAATCAGCTTCGACTCCAGCTCAACAGAAATTCCGAAACTGAATCCAAACTTTGTCCATTAATACATAAACACCGTATGCTTAAATCTTCAAAAATTTTGTCAACACTTTCATTTGTTGTGGCTTATCAAAAGCTAATGCCAAAATATGCTCCATTATCAATATATTTGATATCCTACCATAAATATTTACTTATTCTTTTTATCGATCGGGCATGTTGTCGACTTCACCAGAGTGGATCTTAATTTTGATCGAACTCATTACCTGTACTGAAGGAGTGTCAACAGTGTGACCTGACGGGTACACACAATGCTAAAGACAGCGGGATAGAAAAAAAATAAGAGGAGGAGGGTGGAGGGTATTTCAAACTTTGTTACAGAAAAGTTAAAATTTAAAATAATGAATTTACTCGCGTTCCATTGCGGATCTGAGCATCTCTGACGCTTCCATCTCATTTGCCCAAACAGACACCTTCTCTCTAAAGAGTCTCTCAAAAGCAAGAGGTTCGGCGAAGCATGTCTTCGCATTCGCCGGTGCTCCTTCAACATCACAAGAGAGTGGAACAGAAGAGCAAACAAGCCGTCTTGAAAATTACCTCCCCGTGCTTTTCGCGTCTTTGTGCTAGCAGAGAAGGGTCTCTTCTTTCAGACGGCGCATTTCTGCGTGCGTACGTGTGTGTGTGACTTTGAATTATGCGAGTTGTTGGCAAAGGGCTCTTTGAAGATATATATGCTGCTGAGGTGCATCCAGCACGAAACTGAGAAAATTCGTGTTCTCCAGCAGTTTTTAAATTGGGAAGGGAAGGGGTTTCAGTCAAAAGTCCCAGCTACGAGCTCAACAGTTAGAAACACTCGTAAAACAGAGAGATAAATAAATGTTTGATTTGGGTAATCAAAGAACACGTTTACCTATTGTAGAACTAGTTTAACTAGATCAGTGTGAATATTCCCCAAAGGAAATTTGGAACGTTTTCAATTAAAACAAATGTCAATACTTCTGTTTTACTGGGTTTAAGTAAAGTTTCATGAAATGTAATTCTCACCTTTTGAAAACTAGGAGTTTCTTTGCCTTGCGAAAGGCAATTGAAACAATTAAGATTTCGAGCGAGTCGACTAATTTCATTCATTTAAACTTGCTGACTATCTTATTTATCGAACATTTTTAAGGAATCAACATCGTTAATCATCAATCCATTGGTGTCTATTGAACAGCACCATCATAATCTTGTTTCTTAGAAATACCTATTAAATAAAATATAACTTCCAGCTTAATTTTAACGAAGAATAAAAATTCACGTCACTAGTTTAGCCAGATGAATGTAAACATCGTGTAATAATGCTGGAATCATCTAATAACGCTGGAAGGTTTTCAATTAAATCTGGGTAATGCTTCGATTTCTTCCAAAACACACCTATTTCAAGCCTAATTTAACCAGATAAATATAAAACTGCAGAAAGGATTTGAAAATATTTTGCATTAAAGCAATTGTCTGTACTTCTTTTTTATTGAGTATCAGTTAGGTTACGATGTGTAAAAACCTTCGAGTCTTGCAAATATATGTACTTTTTTTCCTCTTGTCCTTTGAAAATAATTCTGCACAATTTAGATTTCAGGAGAGTTAATGAAATTCCCCTATTTAAGCATATGAATTATAAGATATGTTTAATAAAATTATCTTTGAAATTCAAAACAGTTAAACTTTTAATTATTCCATAAATTTGATATCTTTAAATTCTACTGAACATTAGAAATTTTTAATTTCATATTGTTTTAATTTACATTCGATAATATTCCAATTTTTTTAAATAGAATAATGCAACGTTCAAAGATATAGGAGATAACAATATTCTATTTGAGAAAAATATCTTTATATTTTTTTAAAAAATTTTAAATTCAAAAATTTGAGTCTGTGACCATGTGATTCAGAACTTTTGTTATATCTTTAACATATTAAGATATTATAGATACAGAGATTACTATACATATATTTCATAAAAATAGTTAAATTGTTTTCAAGAAAAACTGAAAAAAATCGTGATTTAACTCTGTTTTATTGCGATTTCTCATTTTTTAAAAAGTTTATTGTGGGAATTTGGTTATTTTTTTAAAAAAAACACTGATGCTTGTTTAATTTTAAAAAGCAATAAAAAGAAAATATTATTAGAATAAAATTGAAGTATGTCAGTTGAAAAAATTTTGCTATTAAAATTTGTTGCTTGATTTATCATCTAATCATACTAGTTGCAGTAAAAAATTGAAACTAATGCCTCTGCCTCAATATTTCAGTTTAGAGTATTATTTTAAAATTATTTTTATCAAGAAGGTGCACAAATAAATACCTTGAATGGAATACAATGAAACAATTTCTCTCTTCTTGTTATCACTTACAGAAAGGTAAATCGCTCTCAAAAATAAAATAACGCTTTGAAACCTGTTTCTAAATTATTTATGGAATAAATATTTCTTCTCTTTAACTACATTAATAAACTCATCAGCTTGAACAGTAAATGTTTATGTATAACAATTATTTTGGAAATACACGATGTACTCAAACATCAAAGAAAACAAAGTGAGAACCCGTGAATGAAAAATCTACAAATTACACACTGACCACAAACATCTTTTGTTTGTTAATATAAAAGGTTCGTTCTACAAACATTAATATCTCTTTAAAAGGGACCCTTTAAACAATTAACCAGAATTCTCAACTATGCCATTCTCTTCTCCGTTTATTTTGTAACGGATCACCAGTTAGCACCTCTGAGACTTTGCAGTGGTGTCAACGATCTATAACATAAGCATAACCTCCAAAATCAAGTGAATTCGAACCCTGCTCCAATTCATTCCTTGCAGCAGCACCTTGAAGGTCAATGACATGAAAAAAAAAGCCCCCTCAAACGTTTTCGAAGGGCATGCACTCCACGGGACATCCCCTTAACTAACGTCATGTGACTTTGGGGATGCCAGCAGGTGCTCCGGAAGTGTTAGGAGGAAGTTTTCTCCAAGAGGAAGTGGCGTAGGTAAAGGCAGGTAAAGACCAGTCGATGCATTTTTATTTTTTTAATCAACAGGATGTGTTTATTTGCTTATCTTTCTGATGAATCGGTTAATTCTGAGAGGAGGATACATAACCTTATCGGTGATTGGACATTGATAGGTACAGCAGTGAGTAATGTGTGTCATCCAAAGGAAACCAGATAAATTCTCTGACAGTCTATTTTTATTTTCCATTCAAAACTTCATTTTCACTGACGGCATTTAAAGCTTCATTATATGGCAATAGTTTAGCAAACATGTTTTTAGAGCTTAAGCCAGCTATTATTATTTTTTTTAATTTATGGGTTGCGGTGGCAATAGGAGTCTTGTTCAAGTATTTTGGGATCACTTAAGCAATGAAATTCTTTTATCTTATTGACACTCTGAAATTAATGCGAAAAATATCTTAATTTAAAATATTTCATTGCAAATTTCTCAAAAAATTATTTAATATTTTCAATTTTAATTAAGTAATGCTTTTGTAATTACTTTATATTTTTTTACCTAACCCTTCACTGCATCAAATTTGATAAATAATTTATTTTTCATTTGATAAATGACTACACGTTGTTCAATTTAGAATTTTAATTTTTAGAATATATGATTTTTTTTCAGAATTTTTAAAATGGACATTTTGAATAAATGTTAAAATAGAAAGAAAAAAAATCAGAACAAATTTTTTAATTGATTTTTTCCAAAATTGTTTGTGTGTGTGTGTGTACTTGAACTTCTCATGTTAAAAACATTTTCTTTTAATTTGAAATATAAAAAATGGCGCACTGAAGGGTTAATTTACATACACGATTGCGATATTGAAAAAAAAATTTCATATAAAATATATTTACAAAATGGTAAAATGAATAAAATATTGCTTTGAATAAAAAAATTTTGCTTTGAATAAAATTTGAAATAAAATTTGCTTTGCAATTTTTCTTTAAATTGAAAATCCTATTTTAAGTAATAAATACTAAAAAAGTATCTAATGAAAATTATATCTAGGTTTTATATTAATAATTGCAGATACTCTTTTAGAAAGTAAACACACATGGGAATTAATTTCTATTTAGAATTTAATGAACATGAATTTGGTATTCTTCGAAATATTTTTTAACTAAAAATTTTACCTAGCACTAGAAAATTTCATTTTACTTATTTTTATTGATAAAACTGCTGTGTGTTAGGCTGAATGGTTGAGTTAAATTAATTTCCGTGCATAATTCTTAGATAAGATTTACAAAGCATTATAAAATTGCCTATTGATGTATGACATTTTTGATTCATTTTCATAAAACAGCCAGTTATAGCTAACAGCAACTGTTAATTTTCAATGAAACAATTCGTTAAATTGATATAAATTCAATAAATAGATTTTATTTTTGAAATATTCTTAATTTTTAAATATTTAAATTTTAAGATTACAATTAAATCTTCACTCTCCAATGCTGGTTTTTAAAAGAGTTTCTTTTTTTATATGTTTTTTAAAAAGAGGAACAAATCACTGTCTAACAGACATTAATACTTTTGCTATGAAATCGAAAGTGTTTCCTGTCACAGATTGAAAAGCACATGCCCATTAGAAAGAAATAGACAGTAAATGCCTCAAATTTATTTTTCTGCAGAAAAAGGCATAGCGACAGGAGATTTCAACCTACTTAGGAGCGATAAATTGGAAATTGATTACTAGCTTCGTTTGGGTGTCAGTTTGGGACCTAAGGTACCGTGGCTAATTGAGCAAGACGCATAACAGGCTCCTCCAATTAGAGTTTGTCTACAAAAGGAGAGATAGCTAGACACGTGGCCAAGCAATCTTAATGGACCAGGGGCGGCGGACAATATTGGCAACTTTATCCCTTTTTGATAAAAATGGAAAATAGAAAGCGACAAGAAACCGTTGATGACGAGATACATAAAAGTATAATTTTCTGGTTCGTTGAATTGGTTCATTGTCCTCTATTTTTAAAATTAACCTTTGAATATAAAGAGTTTCATTGAATAAATATGTGTGTTATATAAAATAATGCAAACAATTTAATCGATATATTTAGCATCTCCTTCAATTTTAACTAAGTTAAAAACTACTTAAAGGAAAATGGAATCCCAAATAGTGCCATTTGGAACACTTTGAGGGGTAGAAGACAATGTCTACTGAATTTTTCAAATATACTTAATTTGAAGAACATATTTTTAAAAACATTTGTTCATAAGTAAAAGTTCATATTGTAAAATTACTTGAAAATCTCATGAATAAAACATAATATCAAATAACTGTATGCTGTTTTTTTAATTATTCCTTGGCCAATGTCTATGAGAAAAATTTGTAAAAACCAAGTAGTGGTTTATAGTACAAAGGAATTTATGATGCTCTTTCTAAAATAATTAATTTCTTGATTTATTAAATTTTTTTTCAATTTACAACTCTTCTTTGAGTGTGAAGGAAATATTTCGAGAATTAAATAGTGAAATAAATCAAACACTGTATTAATAAGGGTCGATAAATATAAATAACTGAATTAGAAATAGTTATTCGGGAAACTTCAATGAAAATATTGAAGTCAAAATAATGTTCTCGTCAATTTTCTTATCAAATAGAAATATAAATCAATAGACAAATAAACAAATATTGAAAAAGAAGAAAGAAAAAAATATTTCGGAATTTTTTGAGGTTATAATGGTGAGATCAAACTGCCGACTGATCAATTTTGAAGTTAGATATGGATTATAAAACAACAACCACGATACTACTTAAATTGAATTTAAGGTAAGGATAAAGTCTTTAAAAATGATTTCTTTAAAGGCGAATTTTGCTTTTAATTATTCTTACTGAGCAGACAACTAGATAATGCACGCTCATTATCTATTTATTAATAAGATAAAGTATTATAAATAAAGATTTAATAATAAAAATATGTATCTATTAGTTTGTAAATATAAAAAATTATCATCAATCCTATCTACATTTCTTTCCAATTCATAAAAAAAGTATTACTTTAAAGGTGTATTGAAAGAAACCGGAAGAGAAATTCCCCCTCTAATAAAATACCGCCAAAATCGCCAAAGAACACGAATGGTTATTTTGCATTTTCCTCCTTTTTTTTCTTTGGCGAAAAAAGTTGAATTGGAAAGGGTAACCCTGATGGGAGCTATTACGTAAAATAAGATAGCCCGTTAATCCTACCCTTAGGAGTCCATTTTCCAACATTATTATCCTGGCAATAATAGGAACATTTGAATATTTCTTGTAATTTTTTTCTCTCCATTTTTTCAATAAACCTCATTCCGAAGGATTCTTTTTATTAAATTTTTATACGTGTTCCATGATAAAAGAATGAAAACTTCAAACTCTTTTTTTTTTTAGTTTTTTTTCTCCTCAGAAAATAATAATGTTAATAAGATATCTACATTCTTAACGTGATTTTAGCTTCTTCGAAACTTATTTGTCAAGGATTAAATTTTGCAAAGGATTGTTTTAAAACAATATTTGAAATTGGCTTCCAAAATCATTATATTTTATTTCAAATGAAAAAAAAATTCTAATTAGGATGCAGTGTTTATTAATAAAAAATATTGAAATAATGCTGATCATGTTTTTAGAACAATGAATTATCTAAAAAATAGGTACTGAATAAAATTCAGAAGAATAATTGGATTCGAATAAGAAGACGAGCAATATAGTATAGATAATTCTTGTAAGTTAAAAGGAAATGTAAAAATCTGGGTTAAAAAACTCAAACTAATTTCAGAATTTAATTTTAATTTCAATTATTTAAAATTTAAAGCTTAGTAATAAATTGAATAAATAATGTTTAAAGAGGGAAGAAAATTCTCAAACTAAAAGTTAAAAAAGGAATTAAAAAATGCATAAAATACATCAACTATTTCTATGAGAACTAGTTTGGAGTGACGAAACTTCAGAATAATATATATTAATGAATTTCAAATACGAAAAATTATAAATGTTGGGGAAAAAATTATAAAATCGTTTATTACAAAAAAAAAGTTGTATATTTTTTTGCCTTCACTTTTTAAAACTTTAAATCAAGAATATTTTATCAATGTTACATAACGATTCAGAGAAAGGTGCTTTGGTTTTTTTTCCAACTACATTTTAGATACCTTTTGATGTAATTCATAAAAAGTAAAATTATATAGCAGTTTTAAACTGTGTTATTTTTCTTCTTTGTTATTTTATCTTACCAGTTTACGATTGACATATGTTTGAAGTTTTAAAAAGTCCAATTTAGATATCAGCGGCATTGAAAAAATGTTTAAAGTTTATAAAAAACATAGCAGAGTGAAAACGTTTAACTATATCTTACAACTGAAAAAGAATTTGTCTTTTTTTTTACATTTAGAATTTCTACGACTTCATATAGAAACTAAACAAATTTACTTGATCTTAAACAAGAATTTGGAGCTTTTTAAGATAAAAGTAAAGCAATAAATTAAAAATAGAAATCCACTTTCGCAGATTTCAAGATATCATGTGAGAGTATTTATGTTACGCAATATAAATTGTAATAAACAAAAGTAATAAACCTTGTAGCCAAAAATGTAAAAAAATAATCAGTATTATAAAAATTACTTTAAAAACATATTCTGAACTAAGAACCTTCATCAGTATATATATAATAGCAGACCAGGAAGATATTTTCAAGAATATCAAATTTATTTAATGAATTTTTCTTTGGTCCCATAAATTTTATTTTTAGTATTAGACTAAAATATTAAGCAAATGCAGCATTTTTTAATAAAGAACATATTTTTTGCTATTTGAAAAAATATGTATTCTTAATATTACACATTTTCCCCATCTATTTTATCTCTGAATACCGAAAAAAATTGCATAACGTCCTTATTGTTATTGCAAAAATATCATTTAATAAATTTGTACATCATTTTTCATTAAAAAGTTTTTTATGATTTCCATAATTGCTATTATTATTAAAATGTTCTTAATTCTTTTAATTTTCTAAAATTGATAATTAAAGTAATACAACCTTATATATATATATATATTCACATTTTTCCCAATTAAAAACTTTATTTTAAATATTAGTATTCTCTCAGTAATGGTTAAAAATACATAACAATCTTTTATTAAAATCCCATATTCATTGTTTTTTAGTGACTGAATATCTATGCATACTTCTTCTGACTTAATTAATTCCAAGTTTATACAATTAAGAAGTCCCAAACAGAAACACCAAAAAAAATATTCAGGCATTCTGTAGAAGAATGCGTAACTCCTCTCCATCAATCCATGATGTCTACTAACCCTTCTGAACAAAAACTAAATCCCCTCCGTACACAGTCTCGCCATCTATTTTAAAATCGTCCTTCCACAGAAAGCGTGCGGACTGAAAGGGATGGAGAGCTCCTTGATGAGATCCCCTCCCTCCCTACCTTCACGCGTCCCCAACCCTTCCAATGTGAGTCACCCCCTATGGTTGTCAACCGAAGCCCCGCCCACAGAATGGTATCAAGCAGAAGAAAGAAGAATGGCAGGTGCTAGACAAGACAGACATTGACTGTGGCAGGTGGAAATAGACATTTTCTTACGGCGACGGTTGTGCCACTAGGCAGGGGGCAGTCCATGAAGTGAATGGAAGTGATTTGCCGCAAGCAGGAGGGATTCCTCAATATCTGCGATACATTTGTCAGAAGGTTCATTAGATAAAATTGTACTGTAGATCACAGAAATTAGCCTCGGGGAACGACCGTTTTGTTGTCGAATTGGTATTTTAAGAGGGTGAATGTTATGCGTTTGCTTACATTGCTACACGTGTGTCGTCAGTTTTTGATAAAAGGTAGCGGCTTTCGAATAAAATGAAAATCAGTAGAAATGTATAAAAGTACAACCGGATGTTAAAAGTGGTATAATGTATTTGAAAGTTTTAAGAGAGGGTGAAGAACCATTTCTTTTTCTCGCACTGAGAAGAAAAAAAAAGTTGTGATTTTGTTTTCATTCAAAAGAATTATGAACACACTGCAATGACAAATGATAATAATAATAATAATAATTTGAATTGCAATGAATTGGCTGGTTAGTGCTGTGAATAAAAAGGTTTTTCAACATTTGCAATGGTTTCTAAGATAAAATAATAACGTTAATGGTTATTCAAAAATCATTTAATAATGATATTTCATTAAAAAACGCATAGCAAATTGTTAAGTATTGATATTATGCTCTTGCTTTAACTTTGGCAGATTGATTTATTTTCTTCTTTTTGTTAAATAAGTACAAAGCAAGCCACTTTTTGAAAGGAACTAAATATTATTTCAATCAGTTAAACTACATGGTATAATGCAGTTTCAGAAAAATATATCCCGACAAGTAACATTTTGTTATTCATCTACAGCTGCATGCCAAGTAAACGATTGGCTTTGATTTAAAAAATGCTTTATCTAGATAAAATACATATCAGTATAATTTTATTGAATCTGAATTTGATTGAAGTAGGACGATAAATAGCTATTCAGCTTGATCTGTTTCATATTCAGAATGATAAGAGCAATAATATTGAAGAAGGATAAATTTAAAACCTAACGTTAATTTCCAACGAATTTTCTGATTTTTCTTCTCAAAAAAATTATTCTGTTGACCTACGTACTTTATGCCATCTACAGTTTTATTAAAATATTTATATAAATTCTATACATATTTAAATGGATAAAATTGAAAACTTTTCCGTCTCCCTGCATTATAACTATGTAGTTTGGTGATATAAATCTGTAATTGAAGTTACATCTTATATTAATTTTCTTTTTTTTTTATTTAAATGATTCCTAATATAATCGAAGGTCATTTGACTTATAAAACCTAAGTATCCCTGGGTCATCAGAAACCTTCATTTCGCTTATACATAATGCAGGCTATCCGTAATCGTTACGAATTGAGCCTCTCACCCCCAAATTATCACTACTGGACAAAACCTGCGCAGGAAATATTAACCGCTGCAATTGTGCCTCGCGGTGATTTTGTTTCAGTTATTACGCGTGGCTACTAATAGAGGTCATTTTATCGACTTCCGCTCATTACAGAATTTGGTGAGCAGCTGCTCATAATTTTGACACACGCAACTTTTATCTTACCGACGTTTAAATAACCATTTTTCCACAGAGGATGTTTTGTTGGTAAAGGGGGAAAAGCATTAACGTCTGAATTTTATGACCACAAAGGACCATCATCAAAATTTGGAAATGAGTATGGTGTATCTCTTCAAAGGACAGCAAAGATTTTTCCAATGATATCAACGAATCGAGAATTAATAGCTAATTATAAATCCCGTGAGTTGTTCTGTAGTTCATCCATTAAAAAAAGTTGTTGCATAGATTATCAAAACGTTTTTTTAAAAAATGCTTTTAAAATTAAGAGGATATTTAACTCCAAATAGTAATTAAAAGCTTAATTATTCCCGAACAGATGTTAGAGCGGAGTTCAGTGCTCCAAGAAAGGCAAATTATAATATATGACTGATTTCATTTCTTGAATTTAATTTTTGTGTTTGTAATCTCGAAATCTATTGGGAATATTAATATTATGTATTATTAATAATTGCTTATATTTATAAGAATCATTAATCACAATAAATTATTACTAAGCATTCGTTACAATTTTGAAATATTATGGTTGTTACTGTACTAAATTAAAATGTGAAAACTTTAAGGATAATTAATGATTTTCTGGAAGTTAAATGACTGCAATACGAATATCTTCGATGGGAAAAGACAGTGGCCTTTCATGCTAAGAATTATAACTTATGCGATTATAATTGAAACGGGAAATACTTTGTATTTTGTAGTAAATTTTCATTATGGAATTAAATATTAAATAAACAAATTTTTCAGATAATGATAAAGAGAATAATAAAA
Organism: Argiope argentata; assembly: GCA_026289955.1. Classification (NCBI taxonomy): domain Eukaryota; kingdom Metazoa; phylum Arthropoda; class Arachnida; order Araneae; family Araneidae; genus Argiope; species Argiope argentata. The sequence goes on from JAOUZG010020001.1 coordinate 976,158, forward strand.
CAAACCTTTACAAATTATAAAAGGAAACAGTTTCAATTTGAATGTTTATGAAATGACCTTATGATGTTTAATATATTGTAAGAATTTCATATATCTTAAAGAAAAAATTCTTATTGCATAGTTTTTATATAAAAAAATAGTTTTATTTTAAAGGCCAGTGATTTTACTTCTTTTGATTGAGCCAAAAGAATTTTTTATTTGGCCGTCAGCTCTTACATAATTACAGAACTTACAAAATTCAAGAATGCACTTCAATGTTCATCATGACTTCCCTTGAAATTTTATTGCACTTGCGCCTTAAAATGAAGTTCACGGAATATTTCCTGTCTTAAATGACCCTGCACTTACGCTTTACTTTGACCATTACTCTTTTAACGCAATCCATTAAGAGCTGTTGTACACTTGCAAAAGGCTTACATAATATCTACACAACTCCGATGTAATTTAGCGTAGATATAATTAAGGATGATAGATTTAATTCAAGTGCAAGAGACATTTCTTAAATCTTGTTATAATTAAATGTGGTAGGACTAGCTCTATTAATGTCAATTCTCTAATTAAACGCATTAAAACTAGACTAACTTAATTCGTGTCTTTGAAATATCCTCTAATTTATCTAAAACTTCAAATGCTGAATCACGATATGTGCGCTTAAAAAGGGCCATACTTTTACGTTACCTTGACCACTAGACGTCTAATACATCACACTTCGATTCACTCACACAGTATCAAAAATGGTTTTTATGAATATTTATGATGGTATGCATCATAAATTTTGAAACCTGTCTTTTGTGTATGAAAGGATACATTTCATAAAAAATGTAACAAAAGACAAACTTTTTTTCTGCTATTCTTGCTAGAGAAGCATCTTTCAATATTTTCTATTCCTTTATGTAAATAATTCAATAAGGAAAAGGAAGTTAATTAAAAATAATAAAAAACTCCTTAGTTAATTAAAGAAAAAGTATGGTTTAAAAAATTACTCTACAGAAATAATTATTGTATCCTAAGAAATGGAATTATGCAACTTCAAAATTGTACAAATAAAGGAGGAAAATTATAATTCATATTTTTAGTTTTATATTTTACTATGCAACCCGTTTTAAATTTTGAATACATAATTTCAAATATTATTTGTTTTATAGATTCACATTTCTCTTACCTATTTAAAAGAAGAAAATATATATATATATAAAAACAAATTAAAAATGAAATAAACTAATAAAATAATGTATTTGTTGATTTAAAAAATCTTTAATATTACAAGGGTATTAAATAATTTGCTAAAAGAAATATTCCTATCTTATAAAAAATGAATAGTCAAATAATTAAAAATAATAATTATTAGCTATATCTGAAGAAATCTTTTTGGCCTATTAGGGCACACATTTTATCATCAGAAACAGATCATTTCTAAAATGTTTATATTTATATAAATTACAACTTAAATTTTAAGATCAATTACCTACAAGAAAAGATTCATTTAGTGTTGAAATAATTTTCAAAAAAATGTCTACTTCTAAATTCTTTGAATTTTGAGTTATAAAAAAGGATATATTATTTTAGTAGAAAAACAAAGTTTAAAAATAATAATTGTGAGCTGGTAATTGTACTTTATCCGTTTTTATCTTTTTTTAAAAAGAAATTAATTTGTTTTTGATAGAGATACAATAAGCCTCAATAAAAATCCGTAAGTAAAATATACATACTTCTGTAAAGGTGTAATTTAAATTGGGATTTATACTATTGGAAAGAGAATGAATGATTTTTATTGAAAGAGATTTTGTGAGTCATTTTTTCAAGCATCGAATATTTTAATATTTATATTTATTTGAAATATTGCAGAGTTGTTAACAAAGAAAGGAAAGAATGTCTTTTAAGAATCATGTATTGCTTTCAAAGAAAAAAGATCACTTACTTATTTGTTTATAAATACAATGTTTGAGACCTATCTACAAGACTCAATTTCTATACGTTATGAGATATATATTGAGGGATATAAAGTAGTAATGGGAGAAAAGGTAACACTAACACGACGAATAAAAGAACAACAAAAAGTGAGATGATTCGAGTCCAAACAACTGCCAGATACGGTCGGCTATTCCTTGAGTTCAGATTCTTTATTTATGCATGAAAGTTTGATTCCTGAGTACTGACGGTGTTGCGGAAGCATGTATCATCGAAGAAAATGGCCGTAAATTATCCGAAAAGAAATCGAACTAGAGGCTGATCTCATTTTTCTTGAAGAATTGAGGTGAAATGTATTTTTTTCTCTTTTTCTTTTTATGGTAGGTAAAAAGAACTTTCTGGGAAATTCATTCTGAAACTACAATGGCTTCCAAGCAATATTATTGTGGAACTTTATATACATGAGTTATCTCTGAATTATAGTTTATTTCTTAATTATTTTGTTATTGAAAAATGATCTGTAAAGGAACACACACACACACACACACACACACACACACACACACACACACACACACACACACCCACACACACACACACACACACACACACACACACACACACACACACACACACACACACACACACACACACACACACACACACACACACTGTTATTATAGGATTTCAAAATTACACAGTGTAAAGGTCTTGCATATTATTCGAAAGAATGTATCATAAAATTGCGTAACCTCTCTTCCCGAAAGATTAAGAGACAAATACAGAGAGACAGACAGACGGAATCAAAATGCTAAATTGAAAACTTTGAGTCGAAAATAACTTTTTAGAAAAATTAAAAGAACGACTGAGATCTAAAATATGTAACTTACAATTTTTTTAAATCTTAAAATATCGCAGTTGTCTCCTACATATATAAATATAAAATAGTACATTTTAAAAGTTTTTACATATATATTTCCTGTAATGCTTGTGACTGTTAAAAATTTTAAATTTGAATTTAGCTTACATTCTGTTACATTAAATATACAAGATATGGATTTTATTTCGCTGTTGGGAATGTCATCGGCGGTTATCTTCCACTTTTAAGCAAGAAAACATCTATTTTTCTGAAATAATTTCTTTTCAATATCGTTGGGAACTCAGAAGGTGATATTAAATTTCCACTATATTCCTACTAATTTTTTTTCTAATACTACAATTATTATTTTTCTTTTCTGCTCTGATCAATAAGTAAAAGTTAGTGACTTCTTGGCAAGATTCTTCCTCCCTTTTCTCCCTTGTTGTCAGTGAATTCAGGTAGAATGTATCAGCCCGTGTCAGACAGTGTTGTAAAAAGTGATAAATAAGAGTGCAAACAAGATGAAACCGCCTACCCGGTAACGAGTTTGGCCTATGTGCCAAATTATGGATATTACCTTTGCCCTCGGGTTAGTAAAGTAACTGATAAGGAAAGGGATCGCCTTATTGCCTTTTTATTTGTTGCGCAGAAGAAGGGATCTCTGGCAAAGTGTTGAAATAAATTTACAGGTCCTTTCTACTTTCACTTTTCATATTTATGGCACATAAAAAGTCTTTTGTGCTGTTTTCTTTGTTCCCTAATTAGAAGGCATTTTAGTTTGGAAAGATGTTGACATATTTATACAGCTAAGAATCTATAAAATACTTGAGATATTTGTGGATTCTACATAAATTAAGCATCATATTGTAATATCTCTCTACGGTTTAATTTTAGCTTATTAGTTAAAAAATATGGTTATTCGTTGCAAGACCATGGTCGGGCTCAACAGCTGTGAGATTATAAAAGTTACAAAATATAAAATATTTATATTATTCAAGGCACTGTTTTACTAGATATTTGTAGATAAAAAGCAATTTATTTAAAATTTAACAGATGTTTTTTTTAATTGCATATCTGGATCTCAAATGGAGTAGAATAACATGAATATAGAGTGCAAAAGCTCTGATAAATTGTAATTATATTTAAGATATAAGAATGCATATTTGAAGATACATTACATAAGATAGATTTAATAAATAAATAAATAAATAAACTTCTGTAAAACTATATATATAT
>JAOUZG010020001.1:980560-1032299 GCA_026289955.1 Argiope argentata
TGTGTGTGTGTGTGTGTGTGTGTGTGTGTGTGTGTGTGTGTGTGTGTGTGTGTGTGTGTGTTAAAAAATGAGATGTAAATCAAACATTATCTAGTTTAGAAAATTATCAATATTTTAAATAACTTCAGAAATATATTACTCTAAATATGTACTAAGATGTAAGTAATCCTTATCTAATCTTTAAATGTAATGGTTCGACTAATAAATTATATAAAATGTTTTTTTTTAAATATGAGACATAATTTTTACTTGAAGCTTATGATCTGAATCCTACTTTTTAATTTAGGAACAATAGAAATTTTAATACCAAATTTGAACAAAAAAAGTATCATATTTGTTTTAAGGGTATATATATATAGCATGCATATTGAGTAGCAAAACATTTTTATTATCAAAAATAATACGGTGGTAATAAAAATACGGTGTTTTGTAATAAGAATATAATCAATATTTCTATTCACTTTGTTTCCCCCTTTTTTTGCTTTATATAATTTTGAAATCTCCAGAAAAATTAACAGAAGAATTTAAACGTAGATATTATTTATCAAGAATATTAAAAATTAAAATTACTTCTCCCATATTTTACATTTCTCAACTAATATATATATATATATATTAAAAAGCTAAGATTACTTTTGAAATAAACTTATCAAGAATACAAATTATCAGAGATCTACGAAAAAAAAAAAAGAGCAAGAACATTGACTTAACATTTTGCATGTTTTTTCTAATAAACAACCACTAGTTTCATATTAACACTATAATCGGGGGGAAAAAATAAGGATTTTATTTTGTTTAATTCAATGAAAGGTCAATGTCTTATTCTATTTCAATACTAGTTTTTAAAGTTAGTTGAATGTCTTTCGATATAAATACAATGATTTTCAAACTACGGAATTGCAATCAAATAAAGGCATTATCAAAATATATCTGTAATATAAAACTTATTACTTAAAAAAATAATAAATTAATAGAAGCAAATGCATGAATATGGTAACATTCCTTAAACTCAAAATTACTAGGCAAAATAATTTTTGAATTAATGATTTTTATAGTTTAAGATAGTTACTTATTTTAAGAAGTTCTTTATCAAATATTTCCGTGTTTTTTAAAAGAGATGGTTTCTATGCTTTTAAAAATAAGTTTTTAATTTTTTCCCTATTTTATCTCAAAGATAATTCAAAATTTCAAAGACGTATCTCCTTACTATAATTATGATGTATTTTAATTAAATTATTTTAAGAAAATTAAATGAAAAGAAAATCTTTTCTCATTAAATGAGTTTCTTAGTAAAATATAATTTCTACATTGAATTGTGATGTAAGGAAAATTTGAAATTCAAGTTCATAACTTTAGAATTGTTTCTAAATACTTCAATCTTAATAAACCAAAACATTTTTGCAAACCTTAATTGGGCCCAATTATGAATAGGAAAAACAACTCTAAATTAAACATATTAACACGTGACTGCTTTCACCAAACACCATCAGAAAAAATTCTACTGTTTCACTATCACAATACTAATTAATCACTCAAATAAATTCTATTATGAAGCTCACTAGAAATTGGCTCAATTTTTTTCGCAGCATACAATGAACCCTCAGGTAGAGTCTGCAAAGGTAATCTTTTAAATGATGTTTGATTACTGACAGCATAACTTTATCTTTTTTGTAAGTGTTAATTAATTGTGCTTTTTTTATTTTCTCTTTATGTAATCCTTATCGTAGGAACGAATGTGGAAATTTCAATGAAGAAAAAACCTTTTTTTATGAATAACTTATTTCAGTGGACGTTTTCGGGATGATCTGTATGCAAGGTACAATTCCAGTCTAGTGGCCTGCGGATTCTTCCACAAGTACGTTATTCCGTACAAAAAGTGGCGACTTTAAGGCCACAAGCTATCGCTATCTAAATGGCAGTCCATCCATTTTTTCTTGACCCAGGCTAGAGACAATGACCTTGGTCAGGACTTTGATAGCTGGACTTGTCAGATATCTTCACGAGTCTCATTGATTTATAAGCAAAAGACGGCGTTGTTGGGAAAAAATAAGAATAAAAGACATCTTGAAATGACAGCGGCGAGCACGATGTTCAGATATTGGTATTCGGATGTCGTGTTGATACTTACGATGGTTCTTAATCTTCTAAAATCTCTTAATTTTTGCCCTTTGTCTATCTTTTTTTATGGATATTTTGTGTGGTTACAAATTGTCACATTATACCTTTTTTTGAATATATTTTCTTCAATATCAAATGTTAGTGATGATTACTAAGAGTTATCTTGATTTTATATGTTTTTGGGAAATGATAATGCATGTTGTTGTTTAGCTGCGTATTCATTCACCTGTGCTGTAATTTGCTTAATATAGATTTTAAGCAAGACTTGTGTCTAAGCGTTTAATTATGCATCATAACATGTAAATATTTGATCCAGGTCCCCACCTGTATTTTGAGATCTAAAGTATAGGTTGCAGCTGCTTTGTTGACAATGTCAACGACAGATAATTCATTTCAGCTTTGAAAATTAAGTCTCCAATGGATGTTTTAGATTACTTTACAATATTTACTCATTAGGAATATTTAAGAGGCAATGTTGAGCAATTTATAAAATTTATAACTGTAAGTGATTCTGCCCCCCCCCCCAAAAAAGTTTTACAATTTTTTCACTTAGATATTTTGGATGGAAATAAAACACTTTTTTTCGATTTTTTTTCATTTGTTTAATTTTTTCTTATCTTTTTTAACATTCAATATTCTACGCAGTTACAGACATTATATTACATAAAAGGGTATTACACTTATTGTGTTATTTTAACAATGCCTGATTCCGATTTTAATAATTAAGAAATATAAGTTATGAAAATTTTCAAAGGGTGTTTTACTATAATTACTTTTTCACACATATATAATGGAACAAAAACAAATTAATAACATCTATCTTGGTAATAAAATGATATTTTTTATAGAAAAAAAATTTATTGTGAGAGGAAAATAAGCTTTAAATTTTTGACAATTGATTGAAAAAAAATAATATCTAACAGTACATAAAGGATTTTAAAATATTCTGTTAACAAAATATTCCTAGCCTTAAATTAATTATCTACAATTCATTTATATTAATATTATCATTTAATTACCGAAGATATATAACATGTATTATGCTATTATGAATAATTAAATGTAAATGAAAAGTATTTTAAAACTGCCTATTGAATTTTCAATAGCTACTATGATTTTTCATTTACATATCACATCAGTGCTTGGAAACAACAACTTAAAGAAACATATTTGTTTTATTGAAAAATTCGGCATCGGAAGGGGAAAAAAAGAAGTCGATTTTACAATCCCGGCAATTAACGGAAACATGAAACATTTAGAAAAGGTGTCACTCGGATGACTTTTCCTGACCTAATAGTGATTGCGACGCTTAGTGTTAATTTACATCATAATAACCTGCCTAATAGTTCTATGATAATCTCATTTACATCTCTTCACCAAAACTCCATCACATATTAAAACATCCGGATTCTTATGGTCTGCAAAGCATTGACAAAGCTGGACGGAGTAATTATTTCGGTGAACTCGCAAACACCAGAAACGGCAACACACAACACATACCATTCTATTTTCTTTAAAAACGTTTAACAACTCCTCGCTCCCCACCTTTTACAGCCTTCGCTACCTTCTTTCTTCAGAGAAAACGGGGCTCCCCCCTTCTTAATTTCCACTACACCCTCCTGTAGCCCCTCTCCTTTCCTTCTTCTTTCCTTTAACGTTAAGCTAGAGACTTATTTCCATAATAGTCTCCTTTACCCAGGAATAAAAATGAGCTCCAGTAATCGAGATCATTAAGGTTGGCCCTAACTTCATTTTAAATTAATTTTTGAAGTGTAAAGTATGAGTCTAGGGTTTTCGTTCGCTTTTCCCACGAGCTGCGAAATTTTTATCGTCTTTATTTTTATCTGGCTCATTTGAAGATCGGTTTGTTGTTAAGTGAAAGAATGAAAAAGAACGGGGAAATGTGTAGAAGAATAATAGAATTGAGAAGGGGCTTCTCTAGGTATGCGATGTAAACAATTGCGATGAAGGGTTTGTGTGAATGTTAACGCTTTGGAGAGAGAACTAATTTAGTGGAATTTTAGTGCAAAGTGCTCTCTTGAGGATGTTGGGAGGCTCAAGAAATGGGACGAGACAAAACGTGTAAAAAGTATAAATAGAAAAAGGAAAGCATTTGTTTATTTTCTGAGAATATGTTTTTTCACCCACTATAATATTATTACATGTTTTGTTTTTTTGGAAGCTACTTGTTACGTACGTTTTTTTAAAAACTAAATACAGTTTTTTCCCTCTCTCAATTGAGAATTCTGGAACTAAGCATTTGTTGTATAAAATATTTTACATTCTTTGTTTAAATTTAAGTCAGCTTAGAGCAACCAAATAAATAAACTTACTTACTGGAATTAAAATATGCAGTTAAACATTTAAAAATTCCCCCTTGTGATATTATATACTTATATTTTTATTTCAAGACTCAAATGTATAAAAAATTTTCTAGTATCTTAAATTCTTTAATATAATAAATCTCATAGAAATCATGCTACAATTTTAATATCCTTTGAGGCTAACAGTTCATTTTTTATAGAGGACAAAAGAAAAAGACAAAAGAAGAATAAGAAAAGGGGGGGATTTAATATTAATTTTATAAGAAAATCTACCTTAGATGGCTAATATATATAATTTTATAATAATATATAATTTTAATATTAGTTTATTTACTTTCTTAAAATTTTCGTTTGTTTTTGTTAATTTTGGAGTTTTTGTCCAAGCTACATTTATATGAATTAAACATTATCTGATGATTCACAAAAATTACAATATGCTGCTGAAATATGTGTGCATAAAATCATTTGGAAAGTCACAAAGAAATAAAAGTTTTGTTCATTATTTTACTATATTAGTATTTTTTTTCCTAATGTCTTTTTTTAAAAAAACTTTATAACTTTAAGAAAATTATTCACACTATAAAATTTCCTATAATCTATGACATTTACGCGTTTGCATTCCATAAAGAAAAATTAAATAAAAGACGAATAGAATTCTATCACAAAAATTGTTTTTGCTGCCCTAAATTAGATTTTTTAAAAAAATGATATTTATGCAATAGAAACGTAATGCTGTAGGTTCAAAATGCAAAATGTTTTAAGATGTATTTCTTAATTTCAATATATTTTTAACACATAAACAAACAAATATAAATTTTTTCAAAAGCATATATATTAGAACTAGTTAATGTAAAAGAATAATTATACATTTTTATGCATATAAATATAAATAACTTTATGCATTTATTTGCATATATAATAATAAAATACTGAAATTTATTTAGTTGTTAAAAGTTTTCAGTGGGCTTCATTTATGAATTAAACAAAAGCTAAGAATAAAGCCTTCAAAATAGAAGCATATATTAACGACGTTATTCTATAATGTCATAATGTTTTACAGAAGAAAATAAATTGTCATGAAAAATTCTTCTAATTTTGTTTGCTTTACAAAAGTTATAAAGGTTATCGAATAAAAAGAGATTAAAAACAAGTTATTTTTAAGTTATAAAATATCGTCAGTCATAATTTATTCTTTAATAAAAAAGTACCTGGCCAATTTATTCTATTTTTTAAAAAAATTACAATTCCATTAATAGTTTCTTTCATGCTTGTTTAGCCTGAATGTAATTAGATAAATAAAATATATTTAAATAATTATCAAAATTCTTCTTAATTTTTAAATTTAATAATTCTAAAAAAAAAGCTTTATAAAAAGACAATTGAAGTAATTCCAAAGCCTTCCATTTTGCGTAATGATAGCTCTTGGAAGCGCGCAGAGATGGCGCTGTACGGATGATCTATTTCGACACCCTCATTTCGAAGTTTGCTTTTAACTAAATACGGGATAGTTTATATTGACAACTAACGAATTTCGCAGTCCTTCCCGATGTTTGTTATGGTGTCTCTGTTAAATATGGAGGTAGGATATATCTAACAAAAGCGAGCTGCTTAAGAATTCATAATTTCTCTTAGCGCCAAATTCGATGGAGAAAACGAAGAATAGGGGCCCTCTATAAAATAAATAAAGATTGATTCATGATTGAAATTTTGCATTGTGATATTATCTGTGCAAACATTCGCAAGCAAATTATTAAATTCAACAACTCGTTATTAAAAAAAAGAATAAAATGAAGTCTTTTTTACCTTATTTTCACAAGACGAAGAATACGCCTGCCACTTTCCTAATTTTTAAAAATAATGTTCCAAAACTTTTAATGCTGCCATTCATAAAAATAAATTGACTAAAGATGAATAAATACAAAAATCGTTTGAGATATCGTAATTCGTTTTCATAATATAAACAAGTAAAGAAATTATTTTCAATGATTCATTTAATATAATAAATAAATAAAATCGTTTGCAATAATATATTAGCTCATAAAAAATAACATAAATAGATGAATAAAGAATATTTTAAATAAATTACTTAATCGATGTAAGTTAATCGATATTTTACTGTATGAAAGTGGTAAATCATAAAAGAAATTTTACTGAAGTGAATATTATTTTTCTTTATAAATAAAGTAATTACGAAAATATTTTAAATACATCGGATTTAATTTCAATTAAATTTGAACTTGCTGCAAAAATATGAAAAAAATCTAGATTTATTACAATAAGAGATCTTTCAATCAAATTATTAATTTATTAAAATCAGTTGTCTAATTTATTAGTTTAATAAAACTTAATTGAAATTTTAATTAAAAAAAATTTTTTTCTGTTTATTACTTTTTTTAGTTAGGAATTTTAGAAGTGGCAACAAAAAAATTAATTTATCAATTAAAAACTCAGTTTTTATCTTACTGCAATAAATTTTAGGTTAAATTCTTAGTTTCTTGACTGTTACCTACAAAACTTTTGTGTAAACGAAACATAAGGAATATGCAAGCATCGTTAATGCATTTAAAAATTATTAGTTAAAATAAATATCACCAGATAAAAAAAAAGATATTCTCGGTATTTCGTTAAAAAGTAAAATTAATTTTTATTTTCATCCGAAGAATGAAACGCGAGTATTTCCCCTATATTTGTATAGAAAAGTAACTGTAACTGTGATTTAAAAAATCATCAAAACTTTTTATTTCTGATAAAAATTTGGCTAAAATAAAGTTTTTTATAATTAAATTATTTTTAGTTAGCACAAATATCTTTTAAAATCATGATACCATTAATTATGTGTATAGAGATAAAGAGAAAAAATAGATTGAGAGAGAAAGATAATATTTAGATGGTCCCTCGAAAAAGGCAGATATAAAATACAGGAGCGCCGAGCCATGAGGTGATTGTCTTTGAGGTAAGCAACAAGCCCCTATCATTACAATATCATCAATTATGAAGGTAGATCTCTTCTCTTTTTAAAAAGGACACTCCTCGCCTAAATTAGTTTTCTTAAGATGATAATCGAAGAACAACTTGATAAACTGATTGCTCCGGAATTGAACCTTGATTTTATTACAATTGTAACGACATTTCGAAGAATCTAAGCGCAAAAAATATTATATATGAATATTGTAGTAGAAATTCAATTTAAAATAAAATCCCCAACAGTTATTTGTTTCATTTTAATCATATTATGAAAAGAAAGAAAAACTGCGATTAATTTTTATTTTAAAAATGAAATTATTTTGGAACGAATTTTATCAAACCAGATTGTTTCGAAGATGAAAAAATAATTTTTATTGAATTAGAACTATGCTTGACATTGAAAGAAATGAAATGTTCTTATCTTTGAATTTATACTAAACGTTGTAAACGGATCTTCATTTATATTTTTCTTTTAAAAAATTAAGTTTTGAATATAGTAAGATATAATTAATGAAATAATTTACAAATGACGTTTGATTATAATCTTAGTGAATTTTAATCGACGAAGTTATTTATTTAATTAAATAATTTCAATGAAAAAAATTATTTATATACATATATATAATTTTCTATTTTGATTCTAATATACAAGATGGACGTAGGGAAAAAATATCATGCTGAGTTAAAAACAAATGTTATGGGTGTAAAAATAACAATTCACCTTTTTATAATTTCTCAAATTATGTTTTTAAAAATTATTTTAGTTTGCTGATACAGTTTTCAAAATGTCCAAATATTATTTTGATAAATTTATTCATGTACATTATATCGAATTTTTTAAAATTAAAATTATTTTAAATGTTAATTAAAATAAAATAATTTTTTAAAGTTTTTAATTTAATTTTATTTTTGTTCTGCTTCCATTGAAAAATCAAAAGACTGATGTTTTGGAAATTTTAGGCTTCTTTTGAAACTTTGAAAGAGATTTAATCTCTTGCAAATTGCTTGGAACCTACTTACAACTTCTGCTTGAATCGTTTCAAAAAATTTATTTATTTTGGAAAGGAGTTTTTTCTCCAATTGGTTTCGAATTTGAAACTTTGGTCCACCTTTCCTTTAAAATTACAATATTTTATTTATTTTTTGATAACAGTAAAATGTATGAAATTTCTTAAAAGTTAATTGATCTTTTGACAAAACAATTGAAAACAAACTATTCAAATTAATTTGTTGTGTCAAAAAATTTAAGATTTTTTTAAAAATATTTAATAACAGTTTCCTCTTTGATTTTTATATGATTATCTCATAAAGAAAAAATAAAATTTGGATTACCTTCATAAGCTATTGTAGATAATTTATGAAAAACAAATGTTGGGTATGAAATATTATTTTACAAAACTGATTTTTCACTTAAAACAACAATCAGGTTTAGGGAAGTGGTCAATTAAATCTATTTGTAATTTATCGTTTTAAGTTCACTTTAAATTCAAAAGCACTCTGTATTCTTGAGAGGGGGGAAAAACTCAGCGCAACTGCTCATTATACTTTTCTTTTACAAGGAGCGCAAATCATTTTTTATAGTCTTTCAATCTGGACTTTAAAAAATTAAATAACAAAACGCCACCCAGTTTTAAAAACGCAAAGGAATGCTCCCTGTTCCAATTAATGAGTCGCATTCACTGGCACCCCTAACTCCACTACCTCTACACTGAGAGAGAATCTCCAATTGCCCCTAGACTTCCCCTCCACCCCTCCACCTCTTTTGCAACACAGAACTTCACTAATCTAGAGAATCCTTCCTCTGCCCCGACAACGTTCCAGCAGCATCATCAAGCGTTCCCAGCGCCCTATAGCGCCAAAAGAGAAAAGGTACAATTATCGATCCTTTTTAGCAATCAGTTGAGCGGACCTCTGGGTCCGTTCGTCCGTCGGTCCATTCCTTTTACAATTTCGGGAGTGAGAGAGCGATTCCAATTTATGCATGACCAACCACAGTACGGCTCTGTTTTCACTGCTGGAGCCCCCCTAAAACCTCCCCTCGTTCAATCCTTTCTGGAGATATTTGATTCAACTCCCCCACTCCAACCCCTGCCTCACCTCGTTCCCCACATTCGAACGGTTGTTCCTGCTCAAAGGGTGTAGGTAAAGAACTAAGGCAAGAGGAAGTTTTCAAAAGGATTGGGGTCGTTACCAGCACATGAGATTTGTTTAGATTGTTTCTTCGCATTTTAATCTGTGGAAAACTAAGAAATAAGAAGAGAGACCAGAGAACGCCCCCTCTTTTCCCTGCTCAGCCTCTGAACTTATATGTAAGGAAGAAATATTTTGGTTATCTTTGAGCTCTTTTTAGGGGCAACATCTATTAATTTCTTCGAGTGTTATTATATTGTTTAAATTTAAGAGGAGTTCAAAATACTAATCATAGATTCAATGGCGCTTAGGCTCAAGTGCTTTTGGTTCATTGTACAGTATCCGTTTTTGGTCATCATGTTCCATCGTTTTGATATTAATAGAGAAAAAAAGCGAAGAAGAAGCAAACAAGACTATTTTAATGAATTTAAGATTATACTTTTCTCTATAAATAAGAGGTTTTGTACAGCCAATGGCATTGTGAAGGTTAGAGCTCCTAAGGTAAATGATAGCCATCCATCCCCCATAGCTAAGCAACTTAGTGGAAGCAACTATTTTTCTAATCATTTTTACCGTGATTGACTTTAAAAGTAGTAGAAATGAGTTATATTTTATACATTAAGACTGCCTCATATGGTAACTGCATTCCTTGACTCTCAACCGATAGACTCTCAGTAAGGGATATTTATGCCCTGGTTTCTAGACTTAAAAACCCTGCAAAATAAAATATCAACACAAATATTTCATTTTTTAAAAATCATTTATGAATTATTTATGTTGCTGTTGTTGTTACTAATGGCACTTGCCATGAACAAGCGCTCTGACGGCTGTCAGTGATTTCAAACTGAAAGAAGCGTCTCTTGTTTTTGAAGTAGCACCAACTAGGGGCAAGAGTACGACTTAGCTACACACTCATCGCATTCGTTTGCACAACTCCTTTTCAAAAGAAGGCACATTCACATGCCTCACAGATAGAACACAAAAGAACAATTACCATACCCTAACCGGGATTCGAGCCTACCTCCACGTGCTACCTCTGTGCCGGGCTTGAATTACCTATTTAATTAAATACAAAAACAAGAGTATTTGGTGTAAATTGCAATATTCGAATAAAATATGTTAAAAGTTTAGAAAAAAATAGCAACTAGATATTTATTTGTGTTTAGTAAATTTAGTTGTTTCCACGCATATCGTTAGAAAATAATCATCTTCTTGTATAGTGTCATAAGAATTTAAAAACTTTTTTTAAAAAATTTTAATATCGTTGTATCCATCAGCCATTATTTTAAAAATCCTCCCATTAGTAATCCGAACTGTCTCCTTCTCTACTTTTAAAATATAAAACGATAAACTATCCGTAAGACCAATTACAAGGAAAAATAAATACTTGGTTGAAAAAAGTTTAAAAGTGGAAAGCAACGACCTTTTCTATAATTACAATAATAAATTCAAAAGTTTAATGATTAATGAAATTTCTAAAAAAGCCTATTTATTTTATTTCCAAAAACTCTTGGTTTTATGTTTCCAAGAACTCGAAATTTTATTGAATTTTTTCACCGGTGGAAAAAAACCACGTCACCCTTACATCTACCGAAAACCGACAAGCTAAAGAAAAAATCAAAAAGTGATCCAGCAGCAGATGGCAGACCACATGTCCATCACGATAACGGACATACATAAAAAGTAGGATTCCAACAAGTGTTTGTTGCCCAATATTTGACAGCAGAATGCCTAGAAATTGTTTTCGTTTGATTTGAATGATGTTCCAACCCAATGGAAATGATTTACGACATAAAGCATGTTCGCCTGGCCACTTGATCCGAGACTAGGCAACCTCGGCAGAGAGATTGTTCAGATGAAGCAAGCTTCGTTGGTTTTCTGGAAATGTTTAGATGTTAGAAAGGATTTCATTTATTTTGAATACACTCGTGTATTCTTTATAATAAATGGCTATAATCAAAGAATATTATATTTCATAACTATTTGATGAAGGACAATGTAAATGAAACGTTTTAAAGTCTGCAATTTAATAAATTTTAGAAAATTAAAAAAAAGTGTTAAAATTTCGAATTTAGCCCCCTTAACAGTTTGGCCCGTATGCCGTAAGTGCATTGATTTATTGAATTTTGATAACTATAAGCGAAAACAAACCATTTCATAATGATTATAATTCAATATGAAAATTACTTCGAATACATAGATAAGTCATGTATTCAATGGATTTTCATTTGAAACAAAATAAGAAAATATTCCTAAAATAGAAGATATAATTTTATTAGATAGTAAAGGAAATAAAACAGTTAAGTAGTTAATCATCCCTTTTGCATTATTTTTTTGGTCTTATCAATTTGTTGAACTTTTATTTACCGCATTCACCGATTCATTATCAAATTACATAATGCATTCTTTTTTGGATTTATTGATATGTTTTCATTCAGAAATGAAAATTGAATATTTGATTGTTGTTTATAATGTTAGTTATCTCACTTAGAAACCTCGATGACACAGTCAGAGATTTTAAGCCAGGTTTGTGCAGTAGCTTCAGAGGGTGAAGGCCTCTGAACACTGGGGGTAAGGAGGGAGGAGGCAGAAGTCCGAATTCGAGCTCATATGAAGATGACACTCACACACTCGCTTGCACAACCCCTTTTTACGAGGGGGAAGGTTTTTCACACACCTCACAGATAGAGTATAGGGTAAAGAGCAATCATGCCCAAACCAGAATTCGAAATCGGACCGCCCAAATCACGAAGAAGGCACACTATCCCTAGGCCAAGACACCAGAATATTTGCTTCTTTTAGTTGTATGCCATATTGAAATATAAAGATACAATGCGCATAAGTCATAATAAAAATTTAAAACCTTTAATTTTCAACCGAAATCATTGAAAACTGCAACCAATGTTGTTAAAAATAAATTATGTATTTCTAACAAAAACTTTCTGAAGTGAAAGATTTTTTTTTTGAAACGCCTGTTTCATAACTCGAAACACGGCTGGATGTTTTAATTATAAAAACAATAAGGCGAAAATATTTTTCTAATCAATAACTAGGACAACTTAAATTTTCTGGTATCGAGAAATATTAACTGCAACTTAATTTCTCCTTCTATTTGACAAGTATATGTGATTGCTCTTTAAAAAAAAAGAATTATCTTTTTTTAAGCATAAGATTATGTAAACTTTTTCGCAATGATTGCACATAAATAAAGATAATTTTTTAAACTTTATACCAAGAAATAAAAAGAAATCGACTGAGATTAGAGATTGTTAAAGCATTCTAAACAATGCCATTCCTTCTATCAAAACTAATGGGAATAAACTTTCCCTATACTTATAAGAAAACCTAAGAGTTCTTACCCGAGTTATTTTTAGACGTGGTTTTTACGTATAGATGTTTTGAAAAATTATGCAGAGAAAAAAGACCAAAATTTTATGTAAAGTAATATTTAAGGTACCATATTTTATCTTCAACCTCAAATTATTATCCTATATACCATTTCATTATCTGGGCAACAGTTCATCTCCTTTGCATTCCAGACAACACCTCATGCTATCTCCCTGGGATTATTCTTCGTAAAAAAACTGGAAGTGAACCAAAAGCGAGGAAAAAAAATAATAATCTGCAAGACTCTTTTTCTGCTCCGTGACTTTTGACCCCTGGTAGCTGACTTATGTGTCTGTCCAGCGTGTTTAGATTAAAGATCTGGATTATAAAAAGACAAATCTGGTTTGTTGACCTTTCGGTTGTACCTGTCCACATTCGGGAGGCACGCTTTGGTATACGACCCACGTGGGTTGACCACGCCGGAGGGGGGGACTAGTTCATCGACCCCAAGCGTGATTTAGAAGGGGACGAGGGTAACCTCCTCAGGGCAGGTCGCAGTGACAACACCTGGTCACGTAACATAGAACAAACCGAAAAAAAAAAAAAAAGTCGGCGAACAAAAGCCACCTGCCTTGATTTTTTTCGTTT
The DNA here is from genome assembly GCA_026289955.1 of Argiope argentata. Lineage (NCBI taxonomy): Eukaryota > Metazoa > Arthropoda > Arachnida > Araneae > Araneidae > Argiope > Argiope argentata. Next base: position 994,072 of record JAOUZG010020001.1, read on the forward strand.
TACTATTCATCCATTGCAGTCTTTTTGTCATCGAGACGCTGTTTCAACCCTTTGAACACCTCACTCGAGCTTGTTGGGGGAACCATCTGCAATGGAAAAGGGGGAGGTTTTCGAAAGGATTAACGGAAGAACTGTTGGGATGCAAAAGTGGGAGGTATGGGTGGGAAGGAGTGAGGTCGTAGCTACCGTTACAATTGTAGGGGGAGGAAGCTACTTTTTTTTTATATATCATTATAGTTATTATCTTATGCTGTGTAATTGATGCAGTATTTCTCTTATTAATAAAGCGAAAAGATATTTTTTTGGTGAAAAGAAAAACTACCCACTCCCAGTTAGTGCTGATAATTTTTTAAAAATTAATTAATATAATGATGTTTTCAAATTCCACTCTAAAGTTTTTGAAAGTTCAAAAGGGGTTAACCAGATGGTTTCGTTAAATATGGGTCAGTCACCTCAGATCACCCCCTCATTGAATGAAATTCCCACTAACATAGATCCTAAATGAAACGCGATGTTTCGCTCTCTATGCGATGAAATCGCGTTTATGACATCGTTGCCTTCTGTTTTATTGAAAATTTTTAGGATGCATCTTTTATTCCTTTAATAAATAGGCATAATATTAAATGTACTTAATTTTCATCGAGTTTAAAAATTTAATTTTTTTTTACGTTCAGTAGTTTCAATTTAAAAGCGAATGGATTTTAAACGGATTGAAAAAAAATTCGGTCAGACAGATAATACGATACAAAAATAATTTTAAAAAATATATTTATAAATGGCAAGGAATCATAAGTTTAAATTTAAAAAAAAAAACAGTGAATGCCAATAAAGCAAACCTAATTTCAATATTACAATTAGTTAATTGGGTACTTTTCCGTTAGCCGGGCGCCAGTGAAAAATCGCCAAAGAAGTCTGGCGGAATTCTAAATTATTTGGCGATTTTTTACTAGTATCTGGCTAACGGAAAATAATTGTTAATTGTTTTATTATAATTCTGTCTCAATATTCGCATTGGACGATGTTCTGGTACAGGAGTAGTGTGTCTTGAGGTCCTAGGTTCGAGTCCCGGTTCGGGCGTGGTTGTTCTTTATCTGTTCTATCTGTGATATGATTGAATGTGCTCTCTGTAAAAAGGGGCTATGCAAGCGAATGTGATGAATGAGTAGCTGTTCTGTATGTGATGTCTTTATGTCATGGATTGCTTGCTTCTTTAAAGCCCATGTTATACTTAGTATAGTTTCAAAGGGAATTCTAAATGTTCCAAAAAATACAAAATTTCTATTCTGTTTAGTCAAAATATATTATACATTTAACATTAAAAAAAACGTATCGTTTTATCTATAATTTTCTATACTATGTTTTTTTTATTATCTTAATACAAATAAAAGTTATTGCAGCTATGTTTATATGAACCATATCTTCCAAACAACTGTACCTATTTCAATCAAACTTATTTCAACACTTATTTTAAAAGACGAGGAAGGTTGACTTTGGAAGTAAATTTTTCAAAGTGAAATAGGTAATTAATATTCTGAAATTTTGCTGTTTTTCAGAAATTACTTCGGATAAATTCATTTTACAAGAAATGTTGAAATATCCTTTAAGAATTCAAAATGTTATCTTTTCAGAGCTGCACAGTTCTTTTATCTGCAATTTTTCCTTCAAATGTCATAAATTCTTTGAAAATTTAAAGCAAACGTTTTTGAAATACAGTAACTGTTAGACTCTGATATAATGTACCACTACTTTTTAACATTTCTGCTTCATATATTTTGGAATTTTTTTCGTCGTTTTAAAGAAATGATTTAATATTGCTTAAAATATCTGTAAGAAAGAATTAATATAACTTCCATCATCCTAAGATTACAATTGACCAAGATTCAAGTCAATAACTTAGTATGATGAAATAAATAGATAGTTTGTATTATAATAATTCGCACAAAATTAATTTTAATATTTGAAGATAATTTATAGATGAAGATATTTTAAATATGAAAAATCTCAGCATAACAACTAATTATATAACAGATACGAGCTAAAAGTGATATTAATATAATAGTGATAAAGTGAGCTAAAAGTACAAAATACTGATCATACTGTATTATGCAACAATCAAAATGCTACGAGGAAATTTTCGTAATTTTCAAAGCCATGACGAATAAGAAATGACGTTTTTAGTAATGTTTGCACTAAACTCCAATGTATTTAGTACAGGCTTCAGGTTCAGTAGCAATTGCATCAATTATACCACCCTTAGCAGTTAATTACATGTCTTAAACTCGATTGCTAATTATCTATTGAAACATTTATTACGCAAGAAATGTTTCTGTTTAACCTGGCGACGCCCCTTATTCAATAATCAAAATGATGCTCATTATTTTCTCCCCTCCCTTCTAATTTGTCGTATTTATTCTTTGGAGGTTTCATCAATAAGTTATAGATGTAAAAAACAATCGATTTGGAGATGTTATTACAATTTGTGGGATAGGCTATTTGTCCCCCACACCTCGAATCAAAAGAAATGAGAAGTAGTGAGGATATTCACTGAATATATAGGATTGTTCGAGTACTACAGAGAGAGAGAGATAGAGTAAGGAAAATAATTATGGATATTTCTGTAATAAATATTTGAAAAAAGGCAATGGAATGGAGGATGCAATAAGTAAATAAATGAGTATTTTCCAATATGGTGGTTGGTTCTTGCCCTTCAGATAGGATAAAAAAATAATGTGGTTTCAATTATCCCAATCCGATGACGGAGTATACTTCCGACAGGAAGGACTGCATCGTGGCTGGTGATGGTCCATATAGTTCAACCTTAGTTCTAGCCAATGCAGTCATGGATGTGGTACGATTTTATCCATGTGCCTCGGAGCGGATCGGAGTAATCTGTGTAAAACTCTTATATTAGGATATTAAATGTGACGAAATTTTAAATATTCTTGTTAGTTACTTATTTCTGTTTGCATTTTTATTTAGTTGATGTGCCAATAAGATTCAATGCTAGCATCCTAGCCCAGAAATAATGCGTCTTCCTTATGATCTTGGCGTACCGGGTTTGAGTCCCGATTAAGGCATGGTTGTTTTTCTGTGTACTATCTGTGAAATGTGTGACTGTGCCCCACTGTTAAAAGGGGCTGTGCAAGCGAATGTGATGAGTGTGTAGCTAAGTTGTACTTGTACCCCTTGTTGGAGCTACTTCAAAAACAAGAGACGCTCATTCGCCTTACAATCGCAGACGGTCGACAGCGCGCTTGTCCATGGCAAGCGTCATTGGTTACAACAACAACATAACATTTTAGGGTACTAACAAAAGTTTTGGTGGTTTGCGCCAAAAAGCAAATGCTTTCTTTTTATCATGCTGCAGTTTTTAAATGATCAAAAATACATTTCTTCGTGTTATTTACATGACTACAATATGACTTGTTTTCTAGTTGCTTAATCGCTATAACTGGCCTATTTTTGAAGCATTCTGCTGTTTCACATACATATTTACCACCTAATAACGATCGTGACGACATACTGCGTAGTATTGTGGCATGCTCAATCCTTCGGAACGATACCCATTCGAAACTTATGACCCCAGCATTTTTTTCCCGTTCTTAACGAATGGTGTATGGTCATCGTCGAAAATTACCCAGAAAATCGGTTGGTTGACAACTCGTTGCAAAATGCAACCCCAATGTGTCTAACTTGCCAAGTCATCGCTTTTAATCCGTCTCATTTTCTTTTCGAATAGGAAGGAAAAAAATTGCATTTGATTTCACACAGACAGACAGACAAATGAAGACATCACAGGTGTTATGGGTAAGATGGGTGTCGCTGAATAGGCGGAGACAACAAACCATCCCACTCTTAACGAGGCCACTCATTGTTATTAATGAGAATCTCATTTTTGGGTTAATTGGCTGCAGTAAAGTCGAGGAACTTTTGCATGAGAGGCTGTAGAACTTATCTCCTTCCCTGTGTATTTTTTTTATTGGTTTGTTTCTTTTCTGCTTTTTCCTCTAATGTTTCTCGTTAGCGAGGCAGCAGGATGTAATAAACGAAATTTCACGGAATCGTTGCAAATGAGTTTCGATTTGATGGAGGACGATCGTGAGTGATTCATCTGACATTTAGTCCAAATGATATCTCTGAAAATGGGATTAAGAAATAGAGGAAATTCATTAGGAATAAGTTGATATTTTCACCTAAAAAATATTGATATTAGTGTTTTTTTTACCTGAAAATAGTTTATGTAATAGTTTGTTGCTGTTATATTGATTACCTAGTACAATCTTTTCTGTTTTCTATTTTGTTCGAAATGTATTTGATTCTTTGAAGTTGGAAATGGATTACTTTTAATATCAACCAAAAATAATAGACAAAAAGTATCTACAACCCGATTGTTGCAACTGTAACTGTTCTTATACCTATTCTTTGGTATTCATTACTTTTAACAGATTTCATCTCCTTGGAACTGTCAACGTCTACGAATTACCAACTTATAAATATATGCATATAACTTCACTTTAATTTATATTGAAATCAAGAAAACTTACAATAATAATTGGAAAGAAAGGGGGTAAATTGTATAAAAATGGCACATTTTTTTTAATTTTTTATTTTATTTGAGCTGAGACAAAATGTGACTAATGTCCAACTGCTTTCCTTTAGAAAAATTTGTGGTGCAATCTTAAGACACTAGTTATTAATAGTTAAAAAAATTACCGGCTTTAATTTCATTCAATTGATATTTTAAAAAATAGAAAACAAATTTTGATATAATTTTTAGCATTGTTTTTAATTATTAAAAAATATTTGTTACTGTAAGTAAATTTGATTGATATATACAAATAATAAAATGGAAAATGTGAACAAGACATATTTTAAATATTAGTAAAATAAAATAAAAAAATTATACAAAGTGAAAATGATATTCACATTTTTATGAACTAAGAAACACATCAATAGAATACAAATAAAAGGAATTAAATTCGTTTTTCTCTGTAAAAATTTTAAAAAAATTCCGCCTAAGTTAAAGCTTTCTTAAAATTATTCGTTCACTAAAAATTAAATATTCGAATACAAAATGGCTCATTATTTTTAGAATTAATAAGATAGCATTGTTTAAATAACAAATTCCATTCAATTTGAAGTACGAATTCCTATATCCTTCTTTTGACAGAATAACTATAATCTTCTCTAATATAATCTTATAAATATAATCTTCAATATAGCTTTTGTAACAAAGCTATGAAAATGTACAAATAAAGATAAATAATAAGTTTTTATAGCATAATTTAAAAGATGCGTGTGTATTTAAATCTTATGAAAGGAACTTGTTTATAAAATATGCCTTTTCTGCAAATGTTATAACTCTTTTAAAATGAATGCACCTTTTAAAAGCCTCTGCAAAGCTCATCGGGATCCATTGAACAAACCGAAATGGAATAATATCGAAAACCCTTTCAAAAATTCTGACTGTGTCATACATAACTGCATTTTCAAGCAACGAGTCAATTTCTACATTCTAGATCTTCCTTTGGGTTACACCGTTTATCCCGTTAAACTAATTACATTGCTAAGATCTTGTCGAATACTCGGCAAAAGAGGAACAAGATTCTTTTCACGCAAAACTGTTTCGTCTTTTGTCCTCCGGAACGGAAGAATTCCGGGACCCTAATCCCAGAATCACTTCCCTATAACTAATCATTCTTTGCAATTGCTTCAATCCACCGGCGAGGGATTTGGCACCAGAATACGATTCCTGGTTGTTGCTTTGGTGAGAACGGGCTCGCCAATTCAATAGCCGAATTCAGAACCATTTCGTTTAATTGCTTTGCAAACTCATCAGAATTCAAGATTCTCAAACAATATTAGCAATTTTCGCCGACCAGTCTATTGAAACACATAGGATTAAAATCCTTCCTTTGGCTCGCTATTCATTGTTGTCGCAGAGCCGCGGCTTGTGTCTTCGGTTTATACGCCAGGATACGAATTCGCAGCCAAAAGCAGCAGGGGAGATCCAACCTGGTGAGGAGGGGGGCAAAAGCGAGCCGTTTTGCATATGCAAAACGGAATCAAACCCCTTCGCCAAAACTCAGGGATTTAAACCTTAATCCTTCCCCCTTTTGCTAAAGGCTGTTCTCCGCGTGTGTTGAAATCTTTAATTAATTATCAAGCTGAGACGGGAAGCAAATAAAAATCACCGCTTGAAAATTCGCCATCGTCTTAAAATAGTTGAAGAATATATACACGAAATGCAATTTTATACATGCTATATATGTATATGGGGTGGAGGCAATATTCGTGCGATTAAAACGAAGATGAAAATGCCAAAGATCAATGTGCCGCTGTGCCAGGAAGAGCTTCAGCCCTTCTTGCTGAAGATTAAAAATCGTTCCGATCCAGGTAACAATGTTTGATGGATTAAAATCTAATTAAAGAAGAAGATTGTGTTTTGCGACAGCGACTACCGAATGTTGACACGGTTTCTTTTGTTAAAAGTTCTCCGGGAACGAGAGTTCGGGTAGGTGGAGTTGAGGAAATAAGAAAACGTGTTCTTTTCATTAAAATCGTCTGCACAGGGATGATTTTAAAATCTCAAAATCTTGGAGAGCTCTCTTGTATCTTAATCTGACTAAAATGAGTGTTGTTTTTTATGAAATTTATATTTAAAGCTTACTTTATATGATGTTGGAGGAATTAGGTGTTTATGTTTCAGGATTGTTTGGACGAGCAGTATCCTCGACTAGAATGGCCTGGAAATTTCTAAACTGCTTTTGTGTGTATTGCATTATCTTTAGAAATAGCAATGGAGTTTTAATTTTTATTATTACATCCTTATTTATCTAAAAAATTCATTAGTTTTCTAATTTTTAGAATTCACATTTATTTAATATAGTTTAAGTTGAATAATTCTACCTATTGTAGCTTAATAACTGACATTTTAAAAATTGATAGTAAAATATAAAATCATTTATTTTGCTTTTTTTAAAATTTTGTATCTTTTGTTAACATTTGAACTTAAGAATTATGCAAATTCTTTGTTCTTTATACATGAATGACACTTTTTGAGATTCGGTATTAATTTTTTTACCCTTGGAGGTATTATTTTCCCTAAAGTTAAGAAAATATTATTATCAGTGCACAATCAATTTATTGGAAAGAAAAAAAAATCATAAAAAGGCTTTATAAATAGAAATGGAATTTGATTTTTTTAAAAAATAAATCAATGCAATTTCTATGATTTGTTTTAATATCTTTCAGCGTTTAAAAAACTTATAAAATAAAATATTTAAAAAATCGCCTGGAACAATTTCAAAAATGAATTGGTATTTAATCCATATAAAATATGCAGATTTAAAAATATTATCATGAAGACGTACTTTCAGCTTTAATTGCTATTAGCGATGCAAAAAGAAAAACTTCTTAATAATTTTAAATTAGGAATTTAAAACTTTACGACTATTGTTATTACTCTTTTAGCACAAACCATTATTCAACTTAGCCAAACGTCATTTAACTTATTTTTACCAAAAGGACCAAAAGGATGTCCCGTAATTCCTATTTAATTAGCAAAAATTACTAGTATCTGAAAATGAAATTTCGCAAAATTATATATTTATAATACAGAGATAGACCAAAGAAATTCAAAGTTTCTATTTTATAAATTTATATATTATAGAATTCATCGTTCATTTACAAAAACTATTAATATCTGAGAATGAAATTGTGCAAAATAGTATATTTATAACATCAAAACGGACCATAGTTTTCAATTTCATAAATTTATATTCCTTCGTACTTCATTTCATTTCCTTTGGAATAAATATTAATATCTAAAATTGTGCAAAATTGTATATTTATAACACGAAATGGACCAAAGAAATTCGTAGTTTAAATTTTATAAATTCATTGACTATGGAACTCATAGCTCATTTGCAATAACTATTAATACCAGAAATTGAAATTGTGGAAAATAATATATTTATAACACCAGAAAGGACCATTGTTTCAATTTTATAATGTTATATACCATGGAATTCATAGTTCATTAGCAATAACTATCCATATCTGAAACTGAAATTGTACGAACTAATATATTTATAAAACCGAAATGTTCTAAATAAATTCATAATTTCAATTGTATAAATTTATATACCATGGAGTTCATAGTTAATTTGCAATAACTATTCATATCTGAAATTGAAATTGTGCAAGGTAACATATGTCACCGAAATTGACCAATGAAATCTTAAAATTAAATACTGTTCGCTTTCAACTCGCCGATGAAAAATTGTCCTGTGTAAAAGCAATATTTACAAACATCTTTAAATACATCGGGCGTTGATGTATTGGTATTGTTAGCATGCGCGTAACACTGATGGATCGGATGCTTATCTTTATGAAGTCAGTGTTTCAAAAATAATCCCGACTCCTGACTTATTGAGATGTTGGGCCGGTATTCCTGACAGTGAAAAATTACCTCCTGGAATTCTGTTCTCGAATATCATCTTCCGAGGGAGGAAGTGGATGCATCTGTGAACTCTGTGCAAGGGTTCAAAGTCACCTATTTTTACCTTATAATTATTCCTCGGCACAGAACCTGCCGATTAAGCAGAAGCCGAACCATGCCGCAGAAAACATGGATTCAAAAATAGGGCCGCGCTCACAACGGACTGGAAGTAAAAATAAAGCAATCCCCTATTTCCGGATACCTCTGGGGAAAAACGGGGGGTTTCTTAAGGGGGAGGCCCAGGGTTAGGGTTAGCGGGAGGAAATGGGTAAAAAAGGGTGAACAAACGAATGGGTTCTCTCCTACCTGAGGGTGGTAAAAGGGGAAGTGGAGCGAAGGGTTCAATGCCAATGACTCACTGGCAATGTTGCGATTAAAATAATGTCATCAGGGCTGGGCTGGAGTGGAAAGGGGAAGACTGGAGTGCTTTAAATCGAAATATGTGTCGCTTTTATACGTTTTTAAATTTATAGATTGTTGTGAGCACCTTATCTGCTCCTAAAAGCTTGCAAAAACATGAATTAGAATAGCTTAAGCAGTGTATGAATACTGTCGAATACTGTCTGTAGTTTATTAAAATCGATTTTTGCTGATTCAGTTGTCTTCGATTAATTATTGCTCTATCCTTTCGTATTACAGATTATCTTAATAACAATTATACCGAATTATCTTATTTCATAAATATAATTTCAAATAAAATCGACAGATTTAAAAAAAAATCAATACTTTTTATGGTGAAATGTGTATATATTTTGTGTCCTAAAATAAAAGAGCGATTTTTAAGGTATTTATTTCACTTGAAGATTTTGGAGGCATAGGTTTTTTTTTTCTCAAAAAACAGTATAATAATAAAAGTAAATGGGGGGTTCGATGAGAATTCGAGGTTGTTGGATTTGAATTGCTCTGGCGATTTCAAAATTATTTTTTGAAGTTACTGTATTTTAAGTTTTGCAATTCTTTTGTTAAAATTATTTACTAAGTTAATGAAATATTTTTAATCATAACCAATTTTTATAAATATTATTATTATGCTATTTATAAAAATGCTGCTTTTTTGTTTTCTAATAATGCATTATTTAACAAAACTGTTAAATACAAAATTAACTTCTACGGGTTTTTTTCTTCTTTCTTTTTTTCCCAAACCATAAGTGTTGGATTTTTTTTGTTACGTATATTTATTGACTAGTTTTTCTTCATTCAATTATTTTCTTGCTATTATAAATTTTATCTTGAGGTGGCGATACGGACGAAATTTTGTTACCAATTATTTTTTTAATGTACCATTTTCGTAGTTATTTTTCATTGAGAGCAAAATATTATTCCTTTAAGAGATATTTAAAAAAAACTTTGCCTTTTAGAAAATTTAATTGAAAGGATAACTTAAATGTATTTTCGGTACTAAATGCATTATTATGAAAAATGAATGAATTCAGAAGAATATTTCTAATTTTTTCAGGTTTTGAGAACGAAATATAAAAAATTTGTTATATTTTTAAATTATGGAAATATTTATTCGAGTTATTAGTGCTCCTAGAATTATTAAAATGCAATCAAATGGCAATTTCAGACAAAAAGACTATAAATAAGAAAAAAAATCAGTTGTTGAAAGATTCCAAAATATGTTGGTGGTTTTTTTATAGCAATACAAGAAGTAATCTTCCAATAATAAAAGTATTTTTTAATATTTTTGTAATTTTCATTGATCCATTGAATATTATTAAAACAGTTTTAATAGCTTTTAAAGAATATTTGCATTACAAACTCGTTTAAAACGTGCATATTAAGTTAGAGGGTATTTTAAAACTAGAATCAACACATTTTAACATTAGAGTTCTGTAAAATAAAGAATTTCATTTTATTAATAACGGCATTACTACCGTTAAACAGAAACAAAATAAAATGGTTACTTAATCCTAAAGAGGTACTTATAAATTATTACCAAAAACTGTAATACAGCGTTAAGAATGAATCTCATAAGCGTCGAAAATCCTAGTCTATGAAGCTCCTCGGAGAAAATTTAACGTGTTTAAATTCTCAGTAAGAAGACGTCTCAGCCAAGCTCGATATTAATGGAGCGGCAAAATTCCTCCCCTCCAACTCAACTCAGCTTGTCAGCTGTCTTGTGCTTAATAATGGAGCCCCCTTTACTAGGATGATCAAAACTCATTAAATCAACCTAGTGACAAGCTTTTTTTCCCACTCCTTTTTCTCAAAGCGCATTTTCATACGTAATTAGATAGCAGCTTAAGAACTTAAGTGCGAGACAAAGGAAGGGTAAATAAAGCGCGGGAAGGATTTATATTGTTGTTTTTCCCTAGATAAACAGCGGGATGAAGGGTCGAAATAGATACGATATGAAATAACGTTTTAAAAGGTTAATGGTGATTTATTTTTTATGCGGTTCATAACTTAGCTTTTTGTATATTTTACTAACGAGTTTCAATAAGGAACGTACATAATTTTCAACATAATAATAAAAATGAAGGATGCCGATGTCCTGGCATAGGGGTAGTGTGTCTTCCCCGTGATCTAGACACCCTGGATTCGAGTCCCGGTTCGGGCATGATAGTCCTTCCTATTTTCTATCTGTAAGGTGTGTGAATGTGCACACCTGTAAAAAGGGGTTTGCAAGGGAGTGAAATGAGTATGTGTAGCTAAGTAGAACTCATATCCCTGTTAGTGTAACTTCAAAAATAAGAGACGCTCATAAGCCTTAAAATCGCCAAAATAAATAAGCCAACAATATAAAATTCTATGGCACTATGGCAAAGTCGTACTACAAAATAAGAGACGCTAATTAGGCTTAAATTCCTGACTACCTCAGCGAGTTTGTCCGTGGCAAGTGTCATAAGAAACAACAATAACGACGCAATGAATAATATCATGAACTAGAAATGGAAGTATCGTGGATTTATTAATTTTCGACATAACTGTCATGCCTGATGAGCCGTATGTTCTAGCGCTGTATCTAGTAAGGTTTCCTCTTGAGAACAGGAGAGTTTCACAGTAGAGACTCGTTTCCACTGAAGAAACGTCGAGTAAGTGAGTTTGGGTCAAAAGTATGTCTCTCACTTGATTGGTGTGGAGCTCGAGAAAGAGGTGTCAGCTCAGGCATCATCCTCGCCATCTGATCATTGATTAAATGAAGAGATCCCTCTCAGTTTAGTTTAGTTACATTAACATCCCGTTGTAAAGCAACACTATAACTATTTTTGGATGGACCTCATAATTTTGAGCCACGGTCAGATGACAAAGATGACATATGAGCTATAGCGGGAGGATGTTTGGCCCTGGCGAATTTAAGGGGTAACAGACCTTCTTAGACGACGGTTCTTCGGTGGAATCGGGTTTTGAACCTAAAACCCTAAGGCTCACGAGCCAAAATTTTACCACCAGGCCAATGCGACCCTGAGTAATTCGTCTCAAAACAGCCCTAGAGTTGCTTTAGGAAACGGATCTTTAATATAAGTGATCCGAATCCAGCCATATATCAGTTTAAAAAGTTTTTCGTCAAGCTGGAATACAAAGGAAGATTCCTTTTCATTTAAGTTAATATTTTAGCAATTCTAACTTCTAAGATATAGCATATATCAAAAAACTTTAACTACAAAAGTGGTTCGTTTTAATGAGATGGCAGTTTGGTTATTTTAATTTATTTTTCTATCTTCAATCTTAAGAAAGTTATACTGAAATGAAAATTTCAGCCATCCACTATTTCCACCCCCTTTGTGCTGGATGGCCCACTTAGGAATTTATCTGAGTTCTCTACATTTTAAAAATCATATTCCAAACTGCTTAAAATCCGCATGCGCACACACATACATACAACTTTCATATAGTCTTCATATGAGAATCTACCTAAAATCCAGGTATCAAAGAAATATATCAGTTTTGTATAGAGCCATTTCCTCACGTTCCATTTGTAATCAGAATCAGGCTTTTGACTTCTACATGGATCCAAAAAGATGAAAACTGATTGGTGACAAATCAGATAATGTTCTAAAACTTTCTAACCGAATCTTTGCAGTTTTGCAATAATGGGGAAAAAAACTGCTCTTAAGACTTGTTAGAAAACAACCTGTACTTGGAACCTTAGAATTTTCAGTTAATTAGGTAAAAAAAGAGGCTTCTTGGCAGATAGAAACTCGATTCCGACGGTGGCCTCAAATGGATCATGTGACAGAGATTCTATTTTCAGTCGAAGACATTAATGAGTCTTGAATTTCCAAATTGATCCATCCTTGATACAAATGCAGTTTTATCGGAAAGTAGTTAAAAAAGGGTCATTATCGTTTCTATTCTATATTGTCTTTCATTGTATTTTTTAAATAATATTGACCAAAATTATCTGAGTATTTATCGATACCTTTGCTTATTTTTTGTATTCAGTGATAATTTTTTGATTCATTACAAGGAGCTTTGATTCATTACAATGGAGCTACTACTTTTGAAATATAATTAGTAAACAGACAGATTAGCATCAGAAAGAGCTAGCAATTTCCTCTTGATCTGGGCTTCCCGGGTTCGAGTCCTGGTTAAGCCATGGTTGTCCTACTGTGTAATATCTGTGAGGTGAGTGAATGTGGCCCCTTGTACAATCGAATGTGATGAATGTGTAACTATGTCTACTCTTGGACCTAGTGGGGGCTACTTATCTCAAAACAATATTAAAATGCTAAAACTTGACACGTAATATAATTATGAGGTAGAAGAACTTATAAGTTTAAGTTAAAGGTCAATTTTTAATTTTAAAGATAAATTTAAAAAATTAACTGTTTGAAATAGTAAAATGAATTTTAATTAATTTATAGTATCTTTGATGTATTTAACCTAAAAATGTGATTTTGTCATTTAATTTTTTTTGTGAGTACTAATACAAATAATATGTATATTTTTATTATTTATTACATTATTATATTATTTATATTATCCACATTGCAAATAAAACACCATTTTCAGCCGATGGACTTACAATTTAAGCTGTATTACAAAAATAAAAATCAATAAATTGATGACTTTAAATTAATTATTAAGCTAATTTGACGATTTTCCGCATTTATACTATTATTATATAAGCAACTATTGCATCATTAATAAACGCAACAGCTAATGTTCAGCAATATAAAAAAATCATTTCTACTGAATCTGAGAAAATTGCAGAGAAATTTTAATTTAAGTTTTTTTTTAATGGAAAATGATTTCTAATAAATATTTTATTTTAAACGCTTTACTATATTTCGAAATAGTTTGCTTTTTTATTTAATTGCCAATAAACAAATCAGAAAATTCACATGACAATTATTTTAAATAAATATTAAAATTTAACAATCGATAAAAAAATCATTCATTAGATCAAAGAAAGAGTGTGTAATCTTATTGAAATAAAACAACAACACGAAAAAAAATAGGTAATTAGAATGCCAAACTGAAAAGAAAAACGAAATACGAAATGTTTCGAGTAACTTTACGTTTGTGATATATACAAAAACCATGCTCTTATTAAGGACTTCATTAGTTTTCGATAAACACAAAAATTAAAGAATAGAAATAAATTTCTCTTTTGCTTTTAGCTATTTCCCATAAACTGCTAAAGTAAGGCAGATATTAAATGTTAATAATGCACTTGAAAGCAAAGTGTGCTTTCTTTGAACGAGGACGAATTAAGTTAAGTTTGTCAAGTTCTTAAAAGCACGGAAATTTAAAGAGCTTTAAAGATATATAAAAAGAAAGAAAAATCTCGCATTTTAGCGAATGCTTCTTTCTTTTCTGTTTCAATTAAAAGTTGGTCTTCACAATTTTTTTCCCCTTCTTCTTTTAATTTTAAAGTCTTTAAAAGCAGAAACATATTTCAAAAATCTTATTTCAGAATTCTAAAATCAAATGGTCTCTTAATAAGATTATAAAAAGTTTTCCGGAGAAATTATTTCATCATGTTATTCTTGAACCTTTTTAATTATTATGTGTTTCAAAAGACGTGCCTTTTAAGGGGTCTCTAACAAATATATTCTCGGATAATCGAGCCGAATAAAAAGCTCTTTTTTCTGAAAAGAAAATGGAAAATACTTAATTTGGTAAGGTTAGGATAAAAACCATTCTTTCTATGCTACGTATTTTGAATGAAATCCTTTCTATTTACTAAAATACCATGAATTAAATATTTCAGTAAATATTTTCATAATTATGCTCATTTTAGTATGAAATAATTGATGTCAATATTAAACAATTTCAAATTTTGTTTTAATTCTCTTAATGTAGTATAGTATTTTTCCTTTTTATTCTTTTGTTAAATAACTGTGATCTTCTATTAATTTAATAAGAAGTATTTAACACTTCATTTATATCGAAATGATAATCGTGGTAATAAATTATGGAAGAATAGATAATTCATCGATAAAATAAAATGATATTTAATGTAAAGCAATTCGTCCTATGTTTCATATTTGGAATGAAATCTTTTCTATTTACAAACATACCAGTAATTAAATCTTTTAGTAAATCTTTTCATGTTAGTGTTTATTTTTGTACGGAATAATTGATGCCAATATTAAATAGTTTTAAACTTTATGTTCTAATTCTTTTATTTAATAACTGTGATCTTTTATTAATTTAATAAAAAGTATTTAACAGTTAATTTATATCGAAATGATAATCGAGGTAAAAAATTATATGATAGTAGATAATTAACCGATAAAGTACAATGATATATAAAGTAAAATAATTCGTTCTATGCCACAAATTATGAGGGAAATAATTTTAATTTACTAATATACTAGGATTAAAGCTTTTTAGTAAATATTTTAATAATGCTTATTAAAATATTATTATTAAGCTTATTTAAGTGTGCAATAATTGATGCCAATATTAAACAGTCATAAATTCTATGTTCCGATTCTTTTAATGTAGTATAATATATTTACGTTTTGTTTCTGTTAAAAAATTGTGATCATATATTAATTCAATTAGAAGTATTCAGCAGTTCATGGATTTTAATAATTAGTTTTAATAAAGTTTTACATTGTTAAAAATTATAAAAACTATCCAATCCAATTTTAATAATTGTATGTTAGGTTCGATAGGTGCAAAGTACTTGAAAATGTCAAAAGAGGTTAAATGACATTATCATTGAATAATATTAAAGTAATAACTGGCCGCCTTCGGTAACCAACTTTTCTTACAATGTTGATAACTTTAAATTAGAAACGCCAACAAACTTTAATGAACTTCACACAATATAAAATTAACATGTTGAATCGAAATAACAAAGAACATTTAGATTAGTTAGATATGCAAGTTAAGACCATAGATCTATTAATGAATAAAATTGGCGAGATTGGTCTGGTTTTTATGAGCCTTATTCGGTCTAGTTTTATCAAATTTTTTGTGTGATATCTATAGAAAATGCAAAGCTTAAGAAGAAATATAGATCATTTAAACAGCATGAAATAAAAACCGACGAAATCGGTACAATAACTCAAACTGGAGCATCCATATTTTGGTATTCTTATTTATTTTAATTATATAGATAATAAAGGAGTATAATAAATTACAGTACTGAAAAAAATTAACTATTTTTAATTTATTTATGATAAAAGAATGATGTTTTGATGATTTTTTTAGCATAACTCTGCTTATTTTCTGCCATTGTTTTTTCGTTTTATAATAAACAATGAAATATATAATCTGTTCCAGCTTTTAAAATCCAAAATTTTTTAAAGCTTAAAAAGAAAGACTTAAAGGAACAAAAGGATTTAGAACTGAAATAAAAAAATATATATATAAATTGGCATTTATTTAAGAATACCTATGTATAAAAAAAGAGATAAACTAAAGCTGTGAATTCTAATATGTTTTTTTTTAATTCCTTCAAGATTTAATACCCAAGAACACTGTTCTGACATCTAATTCACACTACAATCAGCTTTTTTCAGTCACTTTTTTAATATGAGCCAAGCCCCTTTTCCCACGCTGGCGTGCAATTATTATTCAAGCGCCGACAATAAAAAGTCAAATTGATTAAGCAAATGAATTGATGCTCGCTGTTAAGAGGCGTAGCGCAAATAATCACGATCGGATTTTAGCAAGTCCCCTCTCGTTTTTTCCGCCCCCCTCTAATTCTATTTTAATTTCTAAGAACAATGTTTCACAAATCATAAATTAAAAGAAGATAAATTATCAAATAAGTCGTTGACAATCGAACTTCATCGTGGGGGTTTTAATTTTTCGCACACAAATCTTCGCTCCCTATTCTTTTTATTACTTTTAAAGTGATTATAGAGTCAACAACTGGAGCCGTTAAAAAGTGATAATCCTTTGTGTTATTTTTTTTACCTCGCTTTCACGCTTAAGAAGTGATTGAGTGCGTTTTTCGTATTTGTTTTAATTAATGCGTTCCTTGCGCAGTTTCTCTCTTCTTTCTTTCTTTTTTTTAAATGTCTTCTTTTACTTCTTTTCTTATTCCTTGTTTCACTTTCAATAAACTTTTGCGCGACATCCATTTTTTCTCCCTTCTCTTCATTTTATTTTTCTTCTTTACTACTTCGGGATTTTTCAGAAACTTCCGCTACAAAATAATTTATCGTTTGCTGAATTGGGTTTTGAAAAATAACCTTGGATTTACAATTGAATTGTCAGTAACGGTGTGGAAAAGGAAAAGTTTAAATTTTTGTTATTTTTTCCCAACATTTTAATGCAAATAATTGAAAGAACTTTATTTGATTTCTTTTTTTATATATAATTTTATGAAAAGTTCTTAGAAATCTTTTGGCAACCATGAAAAGAAATACATATAAAACAGAAAATTTAAAAAAGTATTATTTTTAATATATTCGTATTATTAATAAGCTGATATTCGAATTTTTAGTAAGATGGTTTTTAATAAAATTCCTAATCAATATATTATTATAAGATTTGAATCGAAAAGGGTTTTTAAGTAAGCATTTCAAAATTTTAATTTTAAAAGTCGAGTGCTTTTAAATACGTCATTTATAAACAAAATAAATGTTTAATTCTTAATTATTATAATTTGCAACGATTTATCCGATAACCTGTTTTATTTAGAAAAAAAATAATAATTGCTAGCAAATTTGAAAATAAAAATCTCACATGCATAAAAAAATAGTGAATTAAATCATTTTGGGTATTTTATATTTATCTGCATTAAAAGTTACTTGAAATTAGAAGTTTCAGTAACGTTAATTTTCATAAATTTCCTAATTATATATTTTAATAAGGATAGAATCAAAAGGAATTTTTTGTTGCACCTTTCCAAATCTTGGTTTCACCAATCAGATGTTTTCAAATACTCCTTTAATTAACAAGAAAAAATATTTAACTTTATATTATTTTAGATAAAATATTTGATATTTCTTGTTTTTAAACATTAAGCATTTGAGAATTTTTTGTCGTTCTTTTTTTCAGGTGGCAACGATATCATTAATAAGAAAAGAAAAGATCACATCAATAATGTCTACGTGAAGAAACAGAATAACTAAAAAAATTAATATTAAGCTATTAAAAATATGGATTTTTATAACGCTATTGTTTAAGAAGCATTTATTAATGATATTCCGTTTTTGAGATATTTTTGAAAGTGGTAAAATATAAAACACTGCAATATAGTTAGAATTATCAGTTTTAAATTATAATTACGAAAATATTTCTACAATTAATCAAAAATTTAAAGAGGGAAAAAAAGAACACTTATTTAACTGAAAACTACATTTTTACACTTTTAAAGCCCCTAAAATTGAAATTCATAACGAAATTTAAATTGGCGCTTATTGAAAAACATTTTTTTTTCTTTAGTATGTCGGGTTTATAATTATATTCTTTCTTTTTTTTTTGGAATAAAATTAGAACAGTATATGATGTGCATAGTTAACAATAAAAAAAATTGTGAATATCAATATAGCGAAAGTTATTCATGAGGTAGCCATTGCAATGTTATAAAATCAGACGAAAAAGTTTATTAAGTATATTTACTATCTTGTGATATTGGTATATAAAACAAAAACCAATAGAATTTTATTCGTCAATTTAAACATAATTTAGTGAATAAAATCCTGTGGTTTAAAAAAGTACCAATATAATGTTATTTTCCAATTAACACATATTTGTGTGAAAAAAATCCTGTGATTTAAAAACAGTATCAATAGAATTTTATTCTTTAATTTAAACAAAATTTAATGAATAACATCCTGTGGTTTAAAAAAAATATCAGTAGAATTTCATTCTTTAATTTAAGCAGAATGTAATGAATAAATTCCTGTGGTATAAAAATACCAATAGAATTTTATTTTTTGATTTAAACATAATTTAGTGAATAAAATCCTATGGTTTAAAAAAGTACCAATAGAATTTTATTTTCCATTTTACACATAGTTTTGTGAAAAAAAATCCTGTGGTTTAAAAACAGTATCAATAGAATTTTATTCTTTAATTTAAACAAAATTTAGTGAATAAAATCCTGTGGTTTAGAAAAAAATGTCAGTAGAATATCATTCTTTAAATTAAACAGAATTTAATGAATAAAATTCTATGTTTTTTAAAAAAGTATCAATAGAGTTTTATTCTCTAATTTTAAAAAAAATGCTATTCTTTTCCACTCTATACATTGATTTTATAGTAAAAAAAAATCTTTTGAAGGCAACATATTGAAAATATCCCCCCCCCCATCCACAATTGAACGGAATCGCTTTTCCTATAAATAGCCAACTTGACTTTCGTGCGGCGATGCAGGAGTGTTCCGGTTACTTTCTCTCATGCGCCCTCATAGAATTATACGACCTTTACGCCACCCCTGTACAGGTGCGGATAGCTTAAGCACCTGGCTGCTTAGCTTGATAAAGGAGAACCACCGTTATACCCATCGGAAAAGGATGGACAGCGTATAGGGGTCGTGTTTGCCGGTCTTTTTTCATCCGAAAATAGGCCAATCTCCACTACCTCACTATGCGCTTACTCAGTTAAAATAACATAGCACTTACTCGATGGAAATATTTTTGCCTCATTTTTTTAATGCGCTGGGAATAGAGGAATTTTAAGATTTTGTTATGACTAACAACGGTATCACCTGCTTTCATCACTAGTACGGTTTATTTTGCTAATGTTTATAATCTCGTCTTTATTATCAATCTTTCAAATCAGATCAATCTGAGTTTTGGGTCATATTCCCACGTAGATAAGGATACCGTTAGGTTAGAGTGACATTTGATTTTGATTTATTATTTTTAATTTCTGAAAATTCCAAATGAAAAAATAATTAAGATCAATTCGAAATAAAACATTTTTATAATAACTATTTCACTATTATGAGCAAGCCCCCTCCACACACGCACACGCGCACGGACACACATCTATCTATTTATCTCTATATATAATTAAATATGCTGGCATTTAAATGACATGCATTATAATGAGGAAAAAAAAAAGAAATATAAACGTAGATTTTTGCTTTGAGCGAAAATTAAGCAATGGAGGGATTTCATGGGAGGGGGGGGGAATCTAGAAAACAATTTCATAGTTTTGCAATAGTAAATATGCATATGAATAAAACTGTTTAAGAAAGCAGCTTCCGTTGCTTTTTCCATGGATAAAATCATTTGTATCAACGCAAATGCAACAATCATGCAGTTGTACTATGCATAGGTAATGAACCTAAAAATATTCTTCTTTATTTGTGTTACATGTATTCTATTTCTTAATTGATACTCCATGTAGAAAATAATTAAGAAGATCAGTTTGAAATAAAGTATTTAAAATATGCATAATTAATTAGATATTACAGCACATAAATGGCATGTGTGATATGTGTAATTAAGGAATTGAGCCGGCTCTCTGGCACAGAGGTAGCACGTCTTCCTCGTGTTCTGGGAGTCCCGAGTTCGATTCCTGGTTCGGGCAAGATTGTTCTTCTGTGAGTTTTCTATGAGATGCATCAATGTGCCCCCCTGTAAAAAGGGTCTGTGCAAGCAAATGTGATGAGTGTGTAGCTAAGTTGTACTCTTGGCCTCGTTGGCGCTACTTCAAAAACAAGAGAAGCTCCTTTCGGCTTAAATCTGCTACTGTATCAGAGGTGGGCATATCCATAGGCAAGTGCCATTAGTAACAAGAATTGAAAATTCATATTCTTACTTTGAACAAATAGAAAACAATTGACCTCTGAAATTACTTAAAAGTAAATAAGCCCTGAAAAACGATTTCCTAGTTTTGCTATTGTAAATATAAAGGTATAATACTGTTTAAGAAATCAGCGTCTGCTTTTTCCGTGGCTAAAAACATTTTTGTATCCACGTAAGTACAACAACCATGCAGTTGTATAAAGCAAAGTAATGAACCTAAAAGAATTCTTCTTTATTTTTGTCGCAAGGATTCGATTTCTTCATTTATAGCCAATTGTTTCATAAAAAAAAGAGAAAAGCGTGCTGATGCATCCTTGAAAATAAAATGGAAATGATGGAATTTAATTCTTACAAATAGATTTCAGATTCTTGAGAAATGCATCAAATCAAATAACTTAAACATATTAGACGTCTTGCATAAGCTGTCATCACGGCAGATGGTAGATTGTTGTTTTAAAAATAGTTTCTAGCTCAGTTTCCCAGCATTTGTAATTATTTGATTTTTGAAAATTTTTCCATTATTATGAGAATTTTCTGCAATAACTTTTTGTAAGAGAAGATAGTTTTGAGTTTAAAGAATTTTATATTATGGAAATAAAATTTGTAATAAGGTATATATTAACTTACTAATTTACTAAGTTAGTTTTTCAGCTAAGACACTGCAAAATAATAGTTGAAATCGGTTCTTAAAGCTTCACAAACTCATTGTAAATAACCGAAAATCTTAATCTTGAACTCAAAAATTAAATTGAGTAACTTTTAATGTTTAAAAAATAAATTTAGGGTTGTAAATTAGAACATTAGGAATAAAATTTTAAATTTTAATACTTGATATTTTAAACTGTTTATTCTACGGAATGAAATTAATAAAGTTCAAGTATGTACCGTATCCTTCGGAAATACTTTTCCCTATAATAACTTATATAATGTATAAATTACTATGCCTTAGTTTTGGCACAGATGTAGGGCGTCTTCCGCTTAATCTGGAGTCCCGGTTCGGACATGGTTGTTCTTCATATGTTCTATTTGCGACATGTGTGAGCGTGCTCATCCATAAAAAAGGACTGTTAAAACGAATGTAATGAGTGAGTAGCTAAGACATACTCTTGTCCTTAGTTCGCTCTCCTTAAAACAAGAGCTGTACCCTCGGCTTATGGCATGGCAAGTGCAGTTAGAAACAACAACAACTTTAAATTACTATTGGGGGCATTTAAAAAACATTTGCAAAAAGCAGTCTGATAATATTTATTCATGATTAAATTTTATATTGGTCATTACAATTTTTTTCTCTACAAAAATATCTATTATTGCCAAATCATAAAACAAAAATAAGGAAATAATTTTTTTTAAAAAAATAATAGAAACAGTGTTTTAATAGAATTGTCAAATCTAAAATCATTCTTACTAGCATTCATTATGTTTTTTTTTTAAAAAATTTTGTTACGCAGTAATTGCTTAAATGAAAAAAAAAAAAAATACATACGCATTCATAAAAGCAGAAATTTTTTTAAAAAATTCATAAATTTTCTTTAGTAATGAGCAGTTATCAAACATATTTTTAGAAATAATTAAAATTATTTTTTTTTTGTATTATTTATCTTATTCTATTCCCCCAACAGTCAAAAAGTCACAGAAAACGAAGATCCACAAGTGTTTTTCGTTTGAGCGGAACCGGTCCACTAGCCAACCTTATCTGAACGTGCCTGACCATTAGGATAGCACCAAATGACAAACTGTATCACCCCATGAATGTTAGATGCTCGTCCTGTCGCCCGAAATCGCCCCAGCCTTGAACTTCGCACGGAAGAAAAGTAAAAATAAGAGAACCTTGTCCATTCCCTGGAACCTGTCCTGCATATCTGATCTGTCTCCTAAGTAAAACACTTCACCTTAATCTGACCCCGGGGTTACGTAACTACAACGGCTGTGGGGAGGGGGACAGATCATGTCTCTCCCCCCTCCCACCACAAAGAAAGTACAACTGGCCAGCTGCCGTACCGTTCACATCCTTCAGAACTTTTCTCAAGGCTCGGGACGTTTGCTTGGTGTAGGGGAAAAATAATAATAAGGGAAAAAAAAGAGAGACCTTTTTTTGTGGTGAGGGGATCTTTTTTTTTATTCCCATCTAATAGACAATGCCTGCGTCCCCCCTCTCCTGGCTTAGCTAGACTGACTGGACTTTGGTGGCTTCTGTGAGGAAATGCAACTAGCTTCTTTTTGTAAGATTTGATTTTTGATTGTTGATACTTCTGTAAGAAAGAAATATCACAGATTTCTTTATTTTTACAGCAATCAATTATTAATTTTAGATAAAGTGGTGATTGGGGTAGAATGACTCAGAAATGAAATGCCAGATAAGCCTTTAATTGATTAAATTAAAAAGGGCAGATCAAAGAAAAGGTATAGAATAAAATTTCTTGTTTGCTATAAAATTTTGATTAGCTTTGCAGAAACTAGAAAGTTAAATAATATTATAAGTAATAGTTGTGATTTGATTTCTTTCAATAGGAATAATATTATGTATTAGAGTAACTACATTAAAAAACAACTTTTATTTATGTTTTGGGGTCTTAAATTCTAGCTAATTTTATTTGTATGGTAAATATTGAATACGAAATTTGGACTGAAGAAATGTTTCTTGTTCTCTGAATGAGTTATATAATAATATTATTTAGAAACGAGGAACGAACTAAAAGGGAATTTTGCTAAGAGCTCTCTAAATATCTTTAACTAGAAGATAAATGTGAAAGCTGATTTCTAAAAGTCAAATTATCATACATCATAAGTATAAACTAAATGTTTTATTAACTACAAAATCACAAAAGAATAATTTTATTTTAGCAATATGAAGCAGATAATAGTCATTATGCGCAGAATAAATTGATCTGAAATACAATCAATTATAGCACAATATCTGATAGATTTAGAGAAACCAATTCGAATTTTAACATCAGGGCCCCAAATCAGAAAATTTCTGTCTCATTGTAAGAGGAAACATTAAGAAAATAAGTGAAGCGTATCACTAACTCTCCGACCCCCCCAAAGTTCAATAAAAACAATGTAGGGACCGCTGCTACAGAAACATAGGTGGAAACTGTGGTTGAGTTTTAAAGGCAATCACCGGCCCCGGTATAACCCTTTCCTAAGGAAGGCTGTCTTGTCATAGATGGGAGAAGCCGTACCTCCACTTACGTGTACCCTCTAGGACGGTAAGAACCAACCACCATACCGGAATCATCTCACCCTCAATTACGAGGTGCCTACCGGGAGGAATAAAAATATATGAAGAAAGGGGCGATTTATTCGTTTAAAATAAATGATGTACCCCGATAAATATATAATGATTTTTTTCTTTTCCAATAATAGCAATTTATATTTTACCATGCATCTGATTTTCTGGTAATGTAACAGCATAATAAAAACGGGAGAGGCGTTTATTCGTGTTTATAAATTCAGAATTCGCCGAGAAAAGGGAGTGAAAAATAAACGAATTCATTATCTCTTGATTCATTTACCTCCTAATAAGATGATACATTCTATTTGATATCATTTCATTATTGAAATATTAATTTTAACTTCAGAATTTATAAAACATTCATAATCCTTGTTACATTTAATTTTTAATTCTAGAAGTCACATTGTTACATTTAATAATTACTTTAGATGGACAAAGTAGATTATTAACATCAGTCTTGAAATCTCTTAACTTTTAAGGATCCAAAGTTTTGATATTTGTTTTGTTGTATTATCATTTTGCTTCGTAATAGTTACACACTCAAACTTATTTACATTTACAATCAAATGTCGTTTAAATATCTGAACAATAAATTTCCTCGATGTCCTCTCCCCCTTCCTGTTTTTCTATGCTTGAAGATAAAATTATTAAAAACTTTATTTTATCCCATTTATTTATTTATTTTGCACTTGGTTGACTGAGTCACAAATAAGCAGGTCGTATTAAAACACTTTATGTAGCTGAAAACATTTTACAATTTAAAAAAAAATATAATAATCAAATTAATAGTTTAATTTTTTTGTTCGAAATCGGTACTAAATATTTTTTTAAAACGATTTACTGAAGTTAATCCTCAAGAAAACAAATAAATAAAAAATAAAGATAAAATCTGGTATGCCTATTTCAATGTATCATGTCAGAATATCATTTCTTAAACGGCCAAGCGCCACGTGCTTGTGAAAGTTAAATTATATTTTTATTCATTTTAATTGTTTCATTGAATGAGTCCCTTTAGTATTGCAAACAATAAAAAAAAAACTTTGACTCGCATTTACTGTTTAAAAAAAGATCACATTTCAAATTTATTTCATTTCATACAATCGCTTGCTCAAATTGACGTTTTTCTAAGTTTTATTTGATATAGTCATTAACTTATTTTTTAATAAAAATCGGAGTTTTTGTAAAGGCAATGATAACACGTCATTAAAAGTTGATTTTTTGAGATGCTCGTGAAGATAATAACATTTTTATTTTTCGTCTAAGGATATTTTTGACTCTACAAACCTCATTCCCAAACCAATATCATGTTCCGGCATGTTAAAAATTAAATTAAAATAAATGAAAAATATCTGATTTAGGAAGTTGGAGAGGGAAAGAGGCCCCCCCTGAGCGCCTCTATATAGTTTAATACGTCTCTGCTATAAGGTATGCAAAAATTATTCAGTTCTATAATAAAACATGTTTAAAGAGCATTCCAACCCATTTGTAATGTCATCCATATTACAAAGATCACACAGGCCGACTGCGCGTTCTAAAAACGAACTCTACCGCGCACCCCCTGTACTTAACCTCTCACACCCTGTTTGCACCCCAGTTTTATCTTCCGTTTCCATCTGAGACCTAAGACTCTTGTTTCTAAGTCGGTAGGGCCCGTGGGGAGGCTGAAACTTATTTGGACTTCACGACAGAAAAAAAGAATATCGTAGACTTGGAACGTTTTCCACTCGAGGAGGTGGGGGAGGACGCGAGCGCGAGGATGCACACTCAGATGCTGCAGAGAGAGTTAGAGCTCTATCGCTCAGTTCTTACTCTTTCGCCTTCTCCTGTTATCATAGCCATCCGACAAACGGGAGCAAACGCTTCTTTTCCTGTGTTCTATATTTGTTCTCTCTCTGCCTCACCCCCTCCCCCTTACCATCCATGCCGTTTTCTTCTTCTGCAAGGGGAGTGTCGTTTATTTGAGTAACTAATGCAACTTTTGTATGGGAATTTAAAGCCACAATTAGTGCGACAGAATACAATTATTTTAGGAGTAATGGCTGAAAACAGTAAAAAGCAATGAGTGATGTAACTACAGGGATGTATTATATGTCTTTTATTGCGATTAAAATTAATTTCAAGGCTCTGTAAATCGGGATATCTAGTGTGTATCGCAATATCTCCTTTCAAACACAAAAATGTTCTCCGTCTATTGTCTAAAATTTTTTTTATTCAGAAAAATAAAGTATGAAAATTAAATACTCAATAATGGCAATCAGAAAAAAGAAGATTAGTTTAGCATATTCACATGCAAAATCTTATTATAATGCTTGAAATTAAGAAGGATTTTTCTATGAAAGATGTTGTAAAAGATAGGTGTGAAGTCATAATAAATTGACAGAAGTCATTGTTTTTTTTTTTCACCTCCAAAATATTACGTAATCCCATTCAGTTTCGCATGAGGCATTTTTCAATAGCAAAAATGACGTTTTAATAAAGCCCATTAGCGGCCACTGTAAAGATAATAATACTCTAGGGAGAGAATAATGAGTTGTGAAATGCAGAAAATTTAAAATATAATTAGGTTTCATGGTTATTACGATTACATCCGTTTTAATATTAATAGATATAAAAAAATCTGTAGGATAGCAAATCAAATAATAAATTAAGTTCGTATTTAAAAAATTGAAGTAAAAGTTATAAATAAATGTGGAACCTCAAGGATTATATATAATATTAGTTTTTTAAACAAAACTATATAATATTAAGAGTCAAGTTTTTAAAAGTCCGTAATTAGTGGATTGAAGATTAAAATTTTTTTCTCTTGTTTTAAAACTATGAAATATTGCCTTCAAAACATAAATTTGAAATTTGATTGGTTTTAAAAGAAAATAATAAAAGCGTAAATTTTTTTTGTTGAGAACTTTTTAAAATTTATAAAAAGAAGAACCAATTCTGGTTATGCTGAGTGAACATATTGGAATTAGTTCTGATAAATCGCAAATAGTAGAATATCACGAAAAATAGAAACTAATGAAATAGTGAAAATGAAATTAATTTATTAGAATTATAATAATAAGACAATAAAATCCATGACTGTCTCTCAGAGTGTGTTCTTTTGCTTTTAGTTACGAAATAATAACCATTAGCAGCAAGTAGAAAAGGATTACAAAACTATTTCATTCAACACGTTTGATATATATTTTTTCAGCACGACTTTGTTAACTTCATTGCTGTCTGGAAAAATGTAACTCTGTTTTAAGAATACTGATTTTTATTTTAAATTTCAATATTAACGATATTTTGAATTAAACACAAGTATTGCCATAAAAACCTTTTTTTTAAATATTTATAAAGAACCATTTTAACATATATTTTAAAGGATTTATATTCCTGATTCTCCTATTCATATTTTGAAGAAAATAATTGGCATCACTAAATTTAATCATCACTAATTTTCACAGGAAGTAATAACATTAACATTTAAATGACAACTTATGGTATAACATAATATTAAGTTTAAGCTTTCTTAAAAAAATAACTACATTTACGCTAATGTTTTTGTTAATTAAATTATCATTTTTTGCAAACAACTGAAAGCTCTAAACCCACGAATTCTTCACATATTTTAAAATTAAACATTTGGATGGTCTTTTATAAAATTTCGGCTTTAAATATCTGATCGTGATCGGGACTTTGAAGAACATTCTTTTTTCGTAGATGCGACTGAAATTCACTGATTTCTGTAATTTTGAATTTTTTTACCGGAAATGAAATCAACATTTGGAAGACGATTTAAAAATTCACAGAATAAAAATTATGATTTGTTTCATCGAAAAACATTTATTATGGTCATTTGCGACGTAATTGGACGTTATATAATCAGTAAACATTTCAGTGGAAAACTCTTGAATCCATGATTAGTCGCGTGAAAAGATCTTGTCACTTAGCATTAAAGTTGTGAGTACCCGTAGTTAGATTAAGGCCTAGAAAGGATATAAATTGAATTTAGTTTAGCATAAAAGAATCGCTGTAAATACTGCGAAACAGATTTTGCTTTACAGTTGTCATGGTTAGCCGCGTTTTAAAATATGATAAGAAAGGGGCGTAACGAGGTTCTTTTATGTATTCAAAACAAATTCTTCAACTATCACAGGTAGAATATTTGTCGCATGAAATAAAAAGTGGAATTTAGAGTTGATTTTTTCCCATGATGTCCGTATCTTTTACTTTCTCCTTTGTCATTTAAGATTTTTGTCTTGCTCTAAAAGATTCTGATGACTGATGTGATCTTTCTTGCGCTTTGGTTTTGAACGAAAATGCATATTATTTATTTGAAAAAGTTCTGGTAAGATTAATTTGATCGATTTTTGAAATAAAACAGAGCTGGGGTGTATTTCGTAGCTTTAAAGAAATGCTTGCAAACAATCTAAATGAAGCAATAGATATTCGCACTAAGCTTTAAAAGATTTTGCTCGTCATTTGGCACTGATATACAATTTTGGCGCAGCATTTGGCTAAAATTTGTTCCTTTTTTCAAGTGTCTTTGAGTTACTATACTGATATAAAGATCAATAGATAATTAACTTGTTGAAAGTTTTCTTTCAAAATAGGTGTATTAATAATCTTCATGAATTTTATAATAAATGGCATTAATCTAGTTTGATGCACTTTTGAAATCTTGCCTTCCTATGCGCATTGATAAATACACTAGTAAACTTTCAGATGATAGATTTCATCCAAATTTGCAGAAAATATACTAGTATAATTTTTGAAGGAAAATTTCATGCCAAATTTGTCTGGTCGAGTCTGTTTTTGAGTTATTGAATTCGCAAATAAATACAATCAAACAAGTCCCTTTCTTTTTATCATGTTGGTTTAGTTATGGAAGATTGTGGTGTCTCCGGAATATGAACGGGCAATGAATAAAATTTTCAATGTATATAGGCAATGAATAAAATTTTAAATTTCAAATTTCTCAAAAAATAAGCCTTAGTAACTCAAAAATATTGATAAATCGTTCCAAATTCGAAGTAAATACCTATTTTATCACCAATTACCCACTTTTGTCAGATTTTTTAATTTTATGAAAGTTTTCTTTAAACATGAATGAAAATTTTAAAAAAAAGTTTAGATTGTTTGGTTAATTTATACGTAAGCAATTATTTATAGTTCAAGAAATTGTATTCTCACATGATAACTTGAAATTTACGATAGCAGATTTGAAAATTTTTTTTGTTTGTTTCTCTCAGGGACTTTGAAAGGGGGGGGTAGTTTTTACTCTAATATGTGAATTTACAAAATCTAAAATTAAATTGTCGATAATTACAAGGTATTTCCTTTATATATTTCATTTGAGATAAAATAGCAGTATCTTTGGAGTTAAATAGTCCTTATCAAATTGTTAAATACTAGATAAAAACATTTAGAAAATAAAAAGATTAAAATGAAATCTACTATGCATATTTCAATGTATCATATCAGAACATAATTTCCTGAACAGTCAAGCACCACGTATTCGTGTAAGTTAAATTACATCTTTATTCATTTTAATCGTTTCATTGAATGAGTCACTTAAGCATTGCAGACGATCCAAAAATTTTTTGTCTCGCATTTATTGTTTTAAAAAAAATCGTATTTCCTATTTATTTCATTTCATATAATCAAATTTTCCTAGGTTTTATTTGCTGTAGGCATTAACTTATTTTTTTTATCAGAGCTTTTGTAAATGCGATGGCAACGCATTATTAAAAGCTGATTTTTTGAGATGCTTGTGCAGATGATGATTTTTTTATTTTTTGCTTACAGATTTTTATTGACGCCAAAAACCTCATCCCCCAAACATTATCATGTTCTGACATGATAATAATAATATAATTTTATTGATGCTCGAAAAAGAAAACTAAATTGAATCACTATTTTTTTAACACCTGAATTTTCTACAAAATAAAATCGATTTTGAAGCAGATCTACAAACAAATCTTCGTGCATCTTCGAGTCGGACCCTGGGATGGCACGTGCACGAGAAGTTCGGGGCACTGTTTGGGTGTCTAAAGGAACAAGGTGCAAGGTGAGAGCCAAGAGGGCAGAGTGCCAGGCGGACGAAAACAGAGACAAAACGTCGGAAATGTGACCATTTCTTCACCCTCTACCCTCTTCTTTTCCCACCTCGGCCTCACCGGAAATAGATCAACCAGTGCTGGGGGTCTCCATGCATTCCCATCCTCTTGGGTCAGTCTGCATTTCATTAGAAGGTTTTGGGAAAAAAATATTCATCCAAACATTCAAAAGTAAGAAATAAGCTATGACGGAAAGCGATTCTAAAACGGCTCAGGATAAAGAGCAAAGATTATGCTCAGAATGATAAGGTTTATGTTCTCTCTTAAGATAAGATTTGTGATGAGCGAATGTGATGTTGCTTGGTTAGAGGTCTGGTAATGTAAAAAATTGAAACGAACCCCACGAAATAATTTGGTTTTGTCGATATTTTTAAGAAAAAATAATAGTAATAAAATTATAAATTATAAATCATTATAATACTCCACACTTTTTAATTGCCCAGGATAAAAGTTGCAAATGATCGAAAAGAAACACCTTTAAAATACAAAGGTATATATGAATATTGATGAATTATAATTCAAAAAAATAAATAAATAAATAAAACACAAATAACTTAATTTCCATGTAAATAGTTTTTTTTAAATGGAGCATTTTTAAGAATATTTTTCCCAGAGAAGTGAGAAGGCGAATTAAGTACAAAATATTTTAAAGCACTAATAGCCATAAATCACTCACATTAGATTATATTTCCTAATATAACTTTTATTCTTGAATTATTAGAGATTTCAAGAGTTTTGAAGTTGGGAATATCTTAATTGATATATTTGATACTCTGGACTATAAAAAACTGAGATAATGGCTGATTTTATTTCCCTTCCATGCATTCGAGCTCTAACTTTTTCCCTAAATGTTTATTATATGCATATAAGAATTAATGGGTAGTTTTCAGGAACTTTTTTATTTTATCTATTTTTTTCAAAGAGAATAAATATTTTTCAATTAAAACTCAACAAAGTGATGATTTGTTGCATTGAATTACTAATTAAAATTTCAATATGTCGTAACAATTAAAATTGTATTTTAAGATGACAAATCTGATAATTTATTTACCAGGATTATTTAAAGTTAAAAAAGTGTATTTTGAAATGCTAATTTAGTATTTCTTTTACTATTGTTTTAACTATTTTTCTATTAAAAAATTATTGATTTAAAAGAAAAGCAAAGTAAATTACTAGTTTATTACATGTGAAATTTGATAGTTTTATAAAAAAATTAATTTCAAGAATTATTTATGATATTAGGCTTACATTACTGATTTTTTTGCATCTGTGAAAATAATTTTATTTAAGGTCTCTCAAACATTTTCCCACTAATTTTTTAGACTAACTTTTTTCTATAAGGAAAAGAATTCATTATGTCTCAACAATCCCCTAAAATTTATTTTTTATAAACACAAAACGGAGATACATGAAGCATTAATTAACATCTATTAAGTTGTTGTTGTTCTCGTGTTCATAAAACTATTAAGTAACATTGATTTGTAACATTGTAACGTTAATTAATCTCACTAACTACCATCTCATGTTACTGTTAAGTAACATGAGATGGTAGTTTGGCTGTTTGTTACCTTCAAAGTTAAAATAACTCAATTCGTTGCAAAACAAACCTTGGATAATGCAATAAGGAATCACAAGTTTTTTTTTATTTTGATGTTTACCGAAAATTCTTGTCTCCTAAATTCTGAATTATGAATTTAATGTTCCATTGCAGTAATGCATCCATTTATTGATAAATAAAATGAAATTTTGCTGAAATAGTTAATCTTTAAAAAAATATATCCCTTTAAAATTTTATAAGTTCGAAAAGATAAATTTAATTATTTTCCAAGACCTCATATATAAATATATAAATCACATCTGAATTTTAAAAAATCTAAAGTAAATGAATATGAATGTTCTCTTTCCCAATAATTGATCTGGATCTTATGAATACTAAATGGATTAAAGAATGAACAAATATATTACAAAGGCCACAAAAGTAATATCTCTATGAAATAATAAAGAAATTTATTCATTTGGTTTCAACTGAAGTTACAATTAAGATTTTATTTAAAAAAATTATTAAATTTTAATTTAGTCAACATGAACCTTATGACCTTTTCAAGGTCTGGCCTTTATGGCAGCATAATGGAATCAAGAAATGAACTGGCACGCTATTAATACTTACAAAAAAAGAATAAAACGGGTTCTGAACCCGTCCAGTGAGAAAAAAAAGGAACCGAATAAAAAAATTCCATTCCAAGACCGAACGAAAAATCATCAAATCGAATCAACCTCGGAAAAATCATGAATTCGATCATTGTTAAAAAAACAGGCGCATCAAGTCTAACGACTGACTTCCGCGGTTACAGGCAAGCAAGCAGTCCGAGCGAAGATTCGATATTAGTCAAACATTACACCCACCCTCAACATCAAGAAACACTTGCTTTTTATTCATCCCTTAACGCGCAAGGACTACAGCAAACCCGTATACGGTCAATGGACATTAGCTACGCTTTAGTGTGTTTGTACGAGAGGAACCATTTCCTTTTTTTTTCTTTGCCTTTTCTTCCCGGCCCGTTTTCACGTGTGAAATGGGAGTGAATTTTTATTATTACTTTTTTTTTTTGAGTCACTGTTTGTTTCTTTTTCTTTCGGGTTATTTTATGTGCGTCAAAGGAGTAAAAAGAGAGCGAAGGTTGTAATCCATTCGTTTTGGAAGATAGACCGAGCTAAGTGTGCCTTCATTATTTCAGGTACGAGCTCGACCGGACAGCCGGCCAATGGACCATCCTCGATTCGGGAGACATTCCTGGCCTTGAAGATGAGCGACATCGTACCGTGGGAGGGGAAGTAAATAATAAATAGCCTGAAAAATGAAGCATCGTAATGTGACATACTTTGGTTAAAGATAAGGGGTTTTAATCTGAAAGATATTCAGGACCAGCTCCATGGCATTCAGCACCCCATATTAAATTATTATGACGTTTCCTTTCGTATATATTATCTTACATCTGTGACTATATTTTAAGGTTCGAAATAATAAAAATATGTATGCAATTTTTGAGATAATATGCATTTAAAAGGCTGATAAAAGATAAGGGATAGATAGAAGATTTAAAAAATCTTATGGGGTGAAGGAAAATAGTTAGTAAATTTGAAAACTATATTTTGCTCATTTTAGTTTCAGCTTCAAAAATGTGAATAGATATTTTCGATTTCTTAGATGTAATTTCAAACTATAAAAATAAATTGAATAAATATTCGTCACCTTTCTCACCCTCTCTTTCCGTACTCACTTAACACTTTTTTAAAATGAAAAAAAAAAATAATAGTTTCAGCCTATTTATGTCTGAAATATTCTTTTAATGCTTAATACACACATTAATATGAAATTACAAACACTGTAAATAAATCCCTTATTATTTTGATGAGGTATGTGCCGTATTTCTTGAACATCAGACATAGGGAAAAACCATTGTAAAAACTATCTAAATTGTAAATAAAAATATCATTATTTTATTTAAATAAATTTAGAATTTAATCAGTTGTCCGAGTAGTTTACCGTGACTGTCCAAATGCTAACAAATAAGCATTTATTAAATCATTCGTCATTTTAGTGTTTTTTCCAACGGATGTTAGCTATTAATTTGCTTATTATAAAGGATCTTGAGCTACGAAAATTACTGTTTTGATATCTCGTTTTAAAAGAAAGCTATTGGTCTGAGATTAACGATTACAGAAGAAATTCAAATATTATTATTCTGCCATTTAGAATTCCATAAGGATAAGAATTTTCGAGTTATAGAAAAGTCGAGATTTTGCACTCTGAATGGAAATACCAATATTCATTCTCTAATCTCGGGAACGAGTGACATGTAATAAGATTCAAATATGGTTCTGTTGCCAAACGAGGATTATCAATTACAGAGTAGCAGTAACTATATTGAATGAAATCTTTTATTCATTAATAGTGAAAAGCTTAAACTGAAATTTAGATTTGCCTACGATACTATATCAAACACTTTTAAGAAGCATAGGACTTTCAAGTGAATGAACTTTTGCCATATTACATAGATTTCATTAGTAATTTATATAATTTTAATTGCCTTAGAATATTGCTTATATTTAACATAAATCAAACCACTTATGTATAACTTCAGCTCCTGATTTCGTTAGAAAACTATTTTTAAATATCAAATGTCTTTTCTACGTTCTGTTCACTATGGATTTAAGAATTTCTAATAGAGATCATTCCCATTATATTATAGCTCTCTTAAAATGTGAATATCTACTTTATTTATATTGTTATTTTCCAAATAATTTAACTTCCCTTTTTTTTCTTTATTCGGTATCTCATATTTATCAAAACCTTTCTTATCTAGCTTTCAACATTGAGGGAAAATCAAACTATTAAATATTTGATATAAAATCAAAAAAGTAATTGCACTAGTATTCAATTAGTTTCAATGAAAAGATAATTGTTTGGATTTTGAGAAACGAAGTAAGAACCATTTATGGATTGTAATGTTTAAGAAGTATTGGCAGAAAAACGCCAAAATTTCGTGTAATTTTTAATGAATCAAAATTTTTTAAAAATTACTTTTAGGTGTACATTTTTACATTCTAATATATATATTTGCCAAGTTTAATAACTATAGATCAAATAGCATCCCTCATACATATACATGTACGTCTTTATCTTTAGTAGAAATAAACATATCAGTTGGCTTTTAACGTATATGCTTCTGCAATAAAATCCAGTTTCAACAAATATTATTTCCATTGAATTTGGCGAGATTATTCGTACATAGTCTTACAGTGACAAAAGTCTCATTTGAAAACAAATTTCAATCCGAAGCTATCCAAATATCCTTTGAAACTATTGTTTGATTATTGAAAAACTATTTTGGATTGGAACTATTGTTTGATTAGTTGATGATCGTTGAAAAACATACCTCTTAGTAAAAGACCATATCTAAATCACTCTGGTATTAAATATCTCTTTAACAGTTGAAGATGCCGAAGGAATATGTGAAAAGGGTTATTGTTTGTTTTTAACTTGATTATTATATGAGTCGTCTTCTGGAAATTTCAATAAAAAATTCGTACATTTTTTAATATCATATATTCTTGCATAAAAAGGGAGATATTGTAAATTATATACTGAGCATAAAAACTGTCGCTTATTGCGTTAAATTTATTAAAGTCGTATATTTTAACCTTTTAAAGATGGAGATATGGTAATATGGTACGGTGATATGGTACAGTGTACTTGAATAGAAAGACTGTCGCTTATTGCCTTAAATTTATTAATTACTAATCATAATATAGGTTAGATTTAATTTCAATTGAAACGTTTAGATATGACTTCATATTTTTATTCCCTTAAATTGTCTGATATTAAAGCTGTGTTATTTTAACTCTCTTTCATATTTTCTGTTCATTGTTTGTCTGAACCATTCTAATGGAGACAAGTCCGAAGACATCATTGCATTTTCAAAAATGTAAAGGTGCGATTCATCTATCATCTAAAGTTTGGAGTATTATAATAGAACTTTTTTATTCGTCTTGTAAACTCCACATATTTTTAACAGAACCCTCCTTTATGCATTTGCATTTAAAGAGAAAATCATGCAATTAAACGTTTTATGAAACATTGAAAGCAGTTTGAATTTCATTCAATAGAATAATTAATTTTTGAAAAGAAGCAAAAAAATATATCAGGATTTAGAAAAATTGCACTGTTATTTAACTGTATTATTAAAAAGATACATTTTGAAATTTTGTTGTTTGTAATAAAAAA
This sequence comes from Argiope argentata, assembly GCA_026289955.1. Classification (NCBI taxonomy): domain Eukaryota; kingdom Metazoa; phylum Arthropoda; class Arachnida; order Araneae; family Araneidae; genus Argiope; species Argiope argentata. Next base: position 1,029,812 of record JAOUZG010020001.1, read on the forward strand.
TATGAGCCCTCCCTCCCGAGTTGCGCATTTTCAACCTCCAAAATATATATACACAAAATATCTGTAATTCAAACTGTTTGTCCTGCAAAACATAGGGACACACGCAGGATTTTATCTTTATTATAAGAAGTGATTCTTGAGAAGTCATCAGCTTTCTATTATTATTTAAAAACTGATTAAATTAAATGGAAAGAAAAAAAATAGAATAACTACTTATAGTTTTAAAAAAATATTTATTAAAAAGAAATTTATTAAAAGAAAAGCAAAAGAACGATTTTTTAAAAACTTTTTGTCACAATAACTTTATGGTTTGTTATTAATTTCTTATACATAAAATTTTATAGATGATAAGCAAAAGAATATGTTTTTTATGAGGCGTTTGTAAAACATATGGGGGAATTCTTTTTTAGAGAATAGCGAAGAATCAGATTTTAGATAATAAACATTCTTTTTTCCAAAATATAATTTTTTTTTGAAAATTCATTAAAGGATTTCAAAGTTTTTATAATTCTGTAAATTTTCTTTAAAAATTTAAATTATTATTTTTTAATTCTTTAATATTTCTTATGTAAAAATAATTGTATTATATTATTATGGACACTTTTTTTAATTACATGATATTGAAATAAAATGAACAGTAAAAATTAATATCGTTGCAAATTTTCTCTAAAAGTTCTTCAATTTTATTTAGAGAATTTCATGTCGATGGGAAAATTTCTGATGCAGTTTTTGTACCTAATAAAACTATATTTGTAAGAGTTGTGTTTGTTTGTAAGAAGTTATCATTTTTTTTGCCTAACATAATACTAATTCGCTATAATATTACTACTAATTAACACTAGTTAATTTTTGATGCTTGGATAAACCTATGATGATTCTAATTCCATCTCTAAAAATATCAATCATTTTCTTAATTAAAATGTTTTTTAATTTTATTTTAATATTAGTACATTTAGAAAAAAAGATTTACATCTTTATTTTCCAATTCGATCCTAACTCTTAATTCCCTAATAATCTTGTAAATGTCATAAGATATTATAGTCAGTCATGCTACTGGTAATAAAAAAAAATGCTACAAACTTTTTATAACGATTCTTTTATAAATTATCCAGGATCTTTTTTCCATAAAACAGGATTTTCACTATTTTATTACCAAGCATATTCACAATCTTCTCGGATATTCTCGATTGCTAAATCTACAAAAATTGCTTCAATTTTCAGCAATAGATCTGAAAGTAGCTTTTTTGCATTTTGTGATCAGCCATCCGGTTTAGTGAACAAATCTTTTTGCTATTCAGGAACGCCGTAATGCCAATCGGCAAATTGTGAGATGCGAAAGAAAACTGATTGAACTTGAAAGCTGCTCTATTATTACACCAGTGAATTGCAGATAGCAGTTGTATTGCTTACATTAACACAGAGAGCAAATAAAAGGCAAGCGGTCATGCTCTAATGGTTTAGACAAATGTTGGAAAATCGGGGGATCGGATATTAAGGCACGGAAAAGAATTTTGATGATCAACTTTTGTTTCTCAGTCTTTTGTTGTACGATGAACTTCGACTGCCTATGATCTATACCGAATAAAAAACAAAACAAAGGCCATATTTTTATAAAACAAACTTTTTAAATAAGTGTAGGTTTGGAGGATTTTATTTTTATCGTAAATTTACACTCGCAGGATAGCATTATTTTTCATATTATTTCACTGCACTTTTAGATGGTAAAATTTTGTAATTTTTTTAATAAAATTTATACAGAATTTTACTGTTTTTACAATTATTCTTGATTAAGATATAATTTTTCTGCCACATTATTTTGCTATGAGTGGACTTATTCCTTTATTAAAATTAGTAATACAATTTGTGCAATATAATTGGATATATTAGTTACTTTTCTTCAGATTTCTGAAATTAATCTCATTAATTAATTTTTTAAAGGGTGAAAAATTTTAATTATTGATATTTAATTATTATTTAGCAAAACCTATCAAAATTTATTGATAAAAAGATGATGTTATTGCGTATAGTTTCAAAAATGCAAAAACTTTCTTTAAATTAATTTTAAATAATTCAGGGGATATCATTGCACAATTAGCAACCAATTCCAATAATCACATTTTGAAAAACCATAATTACAACAAATTTTGTAAAAATTACAGAAAAAAAATTAAATATTGCATTGTGACAGAATTAGTTATTATGTTATTTAAAGTCTGTCGTACATTATTAATAGTCATCACAATTTTTAATAAGAATTTAGCCAATACTAGTAATTAATGGTTAAATTCAGTAATGGTTAGTTAATCAACAATTAATCAATACGATTCGTAAATTCAGAAACTGTTAATTGGTTTCTAATTTCATAAAGGCTTAAACATTTCATAGTTAAGAAAGGAATAATTATGCAATAATTTGCGCAATCAATACTTTGCGCATGAAAGATATCTGACAAGAAGTTCCAATTTTCACAGAAAACTCCTTAAACCCA
>JAOUZG010020001.1:1032309-1042963 GCA_026289955.1 Argiope argentata
AAAAAAACTCCTTAAACCCACTTTGGAAAGACTTTAAAAGCCTTATTTATGTTCCATTTCCAGAAAAAACCCATTGATTTATCGCCTGAGGTCAGTAGCGATGGTAGTTCCACCCTCTACTAGCAACAGTTCACTTAACAGAGCGGCAATTCCACTGGAGAACTAGATTCCCCCCATCTCCAGTTTGGCCCTGAAAAATGTCCCTCTCATTCTCCTCAATATAAATCCGAATTCCGTCATGTCCGCAGAGGCGACGGGGTGGCATGCAGTCGGTGGTGACCCCGACACTCTGTCCACTCACCCGACACCCACGCGCCACGGCCGAAGAAAGAACTCATATAGCCCGAAATGAATGTCGGGCGCTAGACGCTTTGAATGACTAAATTGTTATGCACGAACCACGGCCTGGCGGTAATTTATTCTTCCATTCTGTCTCTTCCCTCCCCGCCATTCTAAATCTTGTTCGGTATTCTTTTGTGTCCAAAACTGAGTTTGTATGCCTCCATCATTGATGCTCGGCTCGCTACAGCACCACGTCTTCGGAGGGGGCTGGGGGTGCTGGCGGAATTTTTTACTTTTAAAATTTACTTTTCGATAGGGAATGAAAAGCTGTGTAATATGTAAATGAATTGTGGAAAATTTGGAGCACTCTAGACGTTGTTTATGTGTGGTTTTATGGGGCAGGAGAAGAAAAAAATATGTTTGAAAATGGATATAAAGATGGTTCATCTTGAAATTGCTTTTATTTTATTGAAAGAAGAATGAAAAAATAATAATAATAAAGTCAGAGATATTGTAGTTAGATAAAGAAGAAATAGTCATAACATAAATATCGTGCTTTTAAGTTCCATTGTTTAAAATAAATAAATGTTCAGTTGGTTATGGGTAAAGTTATCAAAATTTTTTGCTATATAATATGTTGATATTTCTAAATTGCAGACTTTTATATTGATTAACTCACTGGATTTTTGCAAAGAGTTAAGACTTCGAAATTCAAAAATGAAATGAATCTTAATTAAATAAAAAAAATTACGAAAATTCTATACGAGATCATGGTGGCCTAGGAGTATGGTTTTGGCTCATTATCCCTAGGGTTTCTGGTTCGATATCCGATTTCGCCGAGGAGCCGTCATTTAAGGGGTTCTGTTGCAAGTTAAATCCGTGAGGGCCAAGCGTCCTCCTGCTGGTCTGGTCTAAAGAGGGTTTGCTAATTCAGGTGTCGTCCTCATCATCTGACCATGGCTCAGAATTACGTCTGTCCTAAAATAGCCCTAGTGTTGCTTTATAACGTTACGTTAATATAACTAAACTAACTAACTGCGAAACATTTGTTACATTTTGCAATAAGTTATTTGCTTCTTAAAAGTTGCTATTTTTTATTTTTTAAGTTTTTTATGCAGATAAAATGAGAAAGCGTAAAAGAAAATTACTCTAAACACAAAATGCTTTTTTGAAAATTATTGATGCTGCAGTTTAGAAAGCGCACTATTATAAACTGGCCTGATTAATAAAGAGGCAAAAGCCTAAAACTAAAGATTTAATAGAAGCAGCGGAGAGCTCGCTAGAGGATCGGTCGAGGGCAGAAAAAGAAAGAAGAAAGTGAGTACTTTAAATCGTGTCTATAATAAGAATATTTGTGTCTTTTCATATAATCCGTTTCAGACAATAAATGACAAGTTGACAAACTGCTCTTCAAACATTCTCACTTCAGATGTTTGTGTTATTAACAAGCGCTTATTCAATAGATAAATATTTCAATGAGTAAAGATATAGACAAAAGACATTTTATGAAATGTAAGATAATCTCCAGGATTTAAGATGAACAGAAGTAAGGCGAAAAGGAAGAGATAAATAGTTAATTACTGTTCACTTTTGTTTATAAAAGGACATGTTATTAAACAAACTAGGGGCCGGGATATTCTGGTTGATAAGGCGTTGAAATTGCATTCCTTGATTTGTGAGTTCAAACCTGCCAACCGAAGATTCTCCGTGTGTGTGACGGCTGGCGCACGTTAAATCTGTAGTGGTCAAAAAGTCCACCTTGTCCAGAGTAATACCACTAGGGGTATTGTGTCAGAGGGGATCGTTCTCTGTGGATGAATGGATGAAGTTCGCCCATTAAAAAGTGTTTTTGACGTGTGTGATCTAGAAGTTAAACTTTTGGCTTCGAGTGCTCAGGGATACATACCCTCAGAAGCTACTACACCCCACCTTTTGTCGTAAAGCGGAAGACGGGAGCAACAACAACAAATTAAACAAAATTGGTATCATGGGTGCTAAAAAAATAAACATAGTAAAATACGCTAGGGCAAGTTTTTTAAAAAAAATAACTGTTACATATAAATAAAGAATGAGAAATGCTGATATTTGTGAAATATTCTTGTTTTTGTTGCTTATGGCACTTGTCATGGACAAGCCCCGCTGAAAGATTGGCAGATTTTAAGCCGAAAATAAGCGCCTTTTATTTCAAGTAGAGCCAACTAGGACCAATAATATGACTTTAGCTGCACACTCATCACACATTTGCTTGCACAACCCCTTTTCACAGGGGTGCGCAGTCACAGAGAGCACACAGAAGAACAATCATGCCCGAACCGGGACTCCCAAACACGAGGAAGACAAGCTACCTCTTTGCTAACAAGCTAGCATTTGTGAAATATATATATAAAAAAAATTATATATTTTCTGAAATTTTTGGTTGAATTAATAAAAATGTCTCAAAATATAAATGTAAATGGATGATAATTTAATGAGAAATTTTAGGTAATTGACAAGTTAACAACCACCTTATGGATATCTTTGAGCTTCAAATATATATGCAGATCCTAAAAAAGTGAATAGAATACCCCTCCCCCCCATCCTCTCAAGTTACCTCTCTTCCTATCCACTTTTCTTTCCTACGTAAATCTCGAATGCCGGTTTTTTAGATTTCTATGTCCCTCATTCTTCTTCCTGTTCAAGTTTTCCTCTCTTCGGATCTTTATTCATGTGAGCGTTTCGACTTTCTAAATATTTTATTCTTTCGATTTTTGTTGTCCTTTTTATTATTTTTTGTTTGAATTTTTAAACTTCTTTTCTTTGATTCAATATCAATTTCTTATAGTTCTTAATATATCTCTTGAGTCCAATATCTTGTCTTCTAATAATTATTTAGTCAATATAAATTTAAAAATGAGGAATCTAAATAAAATTTAAAATTGATGCACCTTGCACTTACAAAATTAATGCGATTTTAAATAAAAAGTAATAAAAAATGCAATTAATTACTTTTCTAGCATTACTGATATTAAATAAAAAGCCGACAGAATAAATAAAAAGTCGACAACAATCCAAGCGAGATTCGTTACTTATGACTTAAGAGTAAATGCATGATTCAAAGTAAGTAAAATTCATAATCTGATATTCATATAGATATTTTTATTAGTAGTCATATTTATTTATTTTTATTTTAGAATATGATTTTGTGTACATAAAAAAACTCTTATAAACAATACCTTATATTAAGACATAATTTTTTCCTTAAACAACCAAGTAAATGAATCGAAATTTATAATAAAAATATATGATTTGCTGAAATTGTGTCTCCTTGATGCTCAATTTGTTTTACTTTTTTTGATTCACATAAGCAGCTAAATGACATATTTATGAGAAAAAAATTAATTTTATTAACAGATAGAGTGGCTTAAACTTTTAAATTTAAATAATGAAATGAGAAAATACGTGTGAATTTCATGTTAAGAACTCAGTAAGCCAAAGAAAGAAACAATTTGATCAGAAAATTTGTACTTTTTAAAAATCACAAATTATTTTTGAATGCTATTTATATTTATAACATAATTATATTTTAAAAAGAACGATTTACACATTTGGGATCACTTTTGTTTCGGAAGTCCAACTTTTGACAAGTGGAAAAATGCCTGTATGAAAGTAATCTAGAAAAATGAGTAACTTTCCTTACTTCAAGGTTTTCTAAAAGTTTTCCTTACTCCTGGGTTTTCTATTGCAATAAAATTATTAAACATAATTTCTTGATTTAAGTTTAGTTATTTTATTGTGATTAAATAATAATTTATATAATTTAATTTCTATAAAATAATTAAACATAAAATTAACAATAACTAGTATCCAGAATTAGTTCTTTGGTATATTTAGCTCCACAAAACAAAGAGACTGAATGGATATGTATTTTTTCCAACAACAAAACCAGTCTATACTGGAAAATTTCGTTCATTTTTTTCTGACTCCCTATTTTTCTGATTTAAAAATAATTTATTAATGGTATAATAATTAAATATTATATTTAAAATAAGTATTCTCTATTAATTTTTCCACAGATACATTTAATTTATTGAGTGCAAGCAATTAAAGAGAAACCTATAATTCGAATTTAATATATCGAACTGTTGCAGTCCAAAACGAAGAAAATCTTTTAATTTTTTTGTGACTCCTCAGATTTCTAAGTTTTATGAAAACAATTTAATGCAAATAAATAAATGTAACGTTGTGTTTAAAACCACTGCTCTCCACCCCGAGTCCGTTGGCTCATTTGCCTGAGGAGTTATCTCCCAGGTCCGGCGCAAAAACTGAGTCAGTGCTTTCCGCTTTTTCTCTTAAAAACCCATGAAATCAGCAAACACATTTTGTCGGAAGACACCGATAAAAGTCAAACTTCCGTCCTGAATGCATCCGGTGGACGTCAGGAAAAAGGTCACACACAAAAATCTGCTGAATATGTGATTCTCTCTCTGCTCTTCAGGTGAACACGTCATCAGCCAGCCTTGCTCAATCACCGGCTTCTCTGGAACTCAGGAACTCGCCAGCCAGTTCCTTCTCTCGAGAAATGACCAATTACGTACGAATATGCACAAATTCTGGGGAAGTTATCTTTTTTCTGCTAATAACCGACCTCTGTCGAAAGATTTATGCGAATTCTGTAACTTCTCAGAGCCGCTGTTTGCCTTTTCCACAGCGACTCCATTTTAGAAACAACTCGAAGCTTCCCCCTCAACGGCGATTTCCTCTGTTCTTTTCTTTAGAGGGAGGAGGGAAAAAATAGTATTCCTTTCATTTCGAATTTAATTGAAAAGTAATAATTAAAAACAAAATGATTCTCAATCTCTCCGTGTTATTATAATAATAAAATAAAACAACGGAAGTTTGCATTGTTTTCTAACTTATTCTTTGCTCACCTTCTCTTTATATCACAATCGTTTCCATACAAAATGACTCCATGATATTTGAAACTCTATTAAGTTTTAATAAAATTTGAAACATATATTTAAAATTGATAATTTTTTATCTTTTAAATTTTAATGATAAATGAATACTAGAAGGATGATGTAAATGAAAGGCAGTTTGACAACTAAATTATAATGATGCTCTCGCTCTTTCTGTCTTAGAGTTATAATAGAGAAACATTACTCTATATGACATTTTACTCTATGATTACTCTATTTTTCTTAAATCTCTAATATGTCTATTAAATTGAAAATAAATAAAGTTTCGGCTGATTAATTGTAATTAAATTCAAGTAATTAATTCAATTAAATTCCCCAATTAAAAACGTGGTAGATGAATTCCAGTTGGACGAGCTATATGTTTCCCTTCGATCTCTTTACTTTATCTTTTCCTTTAAAAATATACAAAAAAATGCTAACTTCTCTTTTAGAATTTAATTAGGAATTGATAGTAAAAAAAGTTGAAAAAACATTATGATTTTTTTATATTTTCAATAAGTATTTCATTTATTCATAATTTTAAACAACTTTTTAATGAATTATTATTCAGAATTCATTTAACTAAATTAATTGAATAAATAAATAACATTGAACTATTATTAATACTATCATTGATATCTCTCTATCACAAAGTTATACCAGTGTAAAATCATTCCAAATATTTGGAAAAATATTTTTCTTAACTCTTCCATCTGTCAATAAATATTTTTACAATAAGTTTTAATTGAATAACGCTTAATTAAATTAGTATTCAAAAGTTATTCATTTAATATAATTGAACATACCAGTAACTTCTTAAATGAATTTCAGATCGACAAAACCAAAATTTTTCTTTCTAGCTCTTTTCTTTATACTTTTAGTTAGAAAGAAAATATTAACTACCCCGCAACCTCTTTTTTTTGGTAATGACTTAATTAACAAGCAAAAAATTATGAATTGAGCAATAAATTGTGAAATGCTTTATTTTTAAGAAAAATGCAAGTCTGTAGTCATATATAGACTAAGAAAACTTTTTCTGATTCAGCATCAGAGGGTTTTATAATGCATTTACGTTGACTTTTCTGTCTGAATATTGAATTCAAAATCAACAAAAAAGGTAAAATTTAAGGAGGATTAACCCAAAAAAAATCTTTTTCAACTCTTTTATATATTATTTTTCTTTTAAGAGAAAAGAAGTATATATATTTTTTATTTATCTGTTAACTTATAAGATTCTGTTATAAAACAGATTTTCTGAAGTAACGGTTGAAAGACTTTCAAAACTTTTGCAATAGTTTCTGCTCTCTACTTTTCTGTCAGCGCATTTTTTGTGCAAAATTGTTCCATAATATTCGTCATGTCAATTAGTATCTTCCTCAACATCTTTAAATAAGTAATTTATATATATTGATATATTTAATTTTCGAGCAATTTAAATATTTCCCATCATGTTATGGTGTTGCTTATTTTTTTCAATAGCAAATATTGTTTTAATTCAAATAAGTAAGACATTATTTAAAGTAAAACATTACTACTTACATAAATTAAGTAGTTAGTTTAATTTTTTACCTTTAATTAATAAGTAACAACGCCGGCGTCTTGACATAGGGATAGAGCGTCCTTCTTGTGTTCTGGGCGTCCCGGGTTCGAGTCCCGGTTCAGGCATTGTTGTTCTTCTGTGTTCTATCTGTGAGATGTATGAATGTGCCCCTCCCCCTGTAAAAAGGGGCTGTGCAAGCGAATGTGTTAATTGAGTAGCTAAGTCGTACTCTTGGCCCTAGTTGCGCTACTTCAAACAAGAGCGCTCATTTGGCTTAAAATCGCTTTATAATTTTAAAACGACAATGGAAAGAATGTTTCAAGATCTGAGATTATATTTAATTTCCCTCCCTCATCTCCACTCCCTATCTGGGTGGAATTAATTTAGCGATTCAATCAAAACTTATTAATGTTTTGATTGATTATAAATAAATAAGCTTCGGAAACTTTTCAGTGGATAATACGGCATTCTACTTTCCTATTTTTAATTTACAAAAAGCAAGCTTTTCATGTTCTATCTAGCATGACATGCATGCCATTTTACACGTAAGCAGTTTTTAAAAGCGAAATGACGATGTCATGAAACGCAATACTTAAAAGAGCAACTAACCGAAACATCGATTAAATTTCTAGATATATTTTGTTTCCCCTTCTACATGCTTCTCATATTTTAGGTAAATTTACTTAGACGGTAAAAAAAATACAGTTTTAATTGACTTTGTTGTCTATCTGTGAGTTCCTCTCTGATGCACTTTAATTTTCATAGTAAGTAACTGTTTTGGATGACATGTTACTCAATTTCTTTTTTTCCCTCCCCCAACACATTTTTTGTAAAGATTTCTACCACTTCTTTTATTCTTTAAAATCTAAACCAATAACTACTAAAAAATCGAGAAAAAGGCTCAACGTATTAAAAGTATAATAGTTATAACTATTTCATCAATAATTTTCAATATATTTGCTCTCCCTTAAACTATATTGGATCAGAATAATGATTCTGCTTATGTATAAGAGAAAGGGACAAAATTCCATATTGTTTTTATTTACAATATTTGATATAAAAACATTGATCTAAAATAGGACAGTTTACTGGTTTTATTCTAAAACAGAGTATCAAAATTTCGTTTTTTCTAAAATAGAATATCAAAATTTCTGTTTCTAAAACAGAAATTTTTCGGTTTTTTAAAGTCTTATTGGAATAATGGTTTAACTTTCTTCAGTTGAAAGATTCCTTCCCCACCTCTTTGTTTCATAGTTAGAATCAAAATTTTGATTCTTCTAACATATAAAAGAAAGAGGGAAATTTTTATAGTGTTCTTATTTATAGTTATAAGAACATAGGTCTAAAATTGGACAGTAAATGACCTGAAACAGAGCATCAAATTTTCCAGTTTAATAATTGGAATAATGACGTTTAACTTTCTTAAATTAAACTATTTTTTCTAATCTTTATTTCATAGCTAAACATTACTTTTCTCTGAACGTTATTAATTTAAAGAAACAATTAAATTACTGATTAAAATCAAGAGCTATCTTTTTTATCAGACATTTCAATGATAAACCATAACAATTTTTTAAATAACAATATTACAATGGTTTAAACTAACATTTGTATCTATAAAATACTTGAACCTTAAATAAATGATTTTTAATTATTTTTTATTGCTTATAATTTGAATTTAGATTTCTGTTTTTGTTACTTTGGGTTTTATGGCGCAAACACCTGATTTGACCGCGTCGGTCTTATGATTCCGATCGTGAAGAAATGATTAGAAACCTTCCTATCTATAGACAAAATGACCTTATTTGCTCAATTGTGATTTGAAAGTAGATAGAAAAGAATACAGCAGCAATAAGATAACTCGTTTTTGCGAAGCAGAAATGTTTGCATTACTTAAATTACCAATTTCCGCTTCCAAAAAGATTTTTTTCTTCTTTGTCCCAAACTGCAATTTAAAATTTGGTATAATTCAATTGTCTTTGTTTATTAGAATTTTCCTTTTCCGGTTAAATTTTAACTAATTTTATTCCAAGTAATTAACGTTCCAATTTTGCCTTAAATCATTGAATTTTTTAAACCAATACAGATTTTAAAAAAATGGAGTTTTCATACCTTTATAAGCAAAAGCAGATGATTTATAAAGCAATTATATGACTAAAAAAATCAAATAAAACAATAGTGCCGAATAAAGAACAAAATGTATCATTACCGAATGCAATTTCTCATAACTAGATTGGGTGTCAACTGAACCAGATAAACTAACAATAGAACTTTGATAATGGGTCATTTAAAAACTATTTCAACTTCAAATTAAGTCAATTGAAGTCCCAAAGGAAAAAAGCGTATTTTAAATACGAAAAGAATCCTAATATAAACTTGATATCTTTCATGAGAACTGGATAGAACTTGCTCTATATAATATAACTCTCAATCTAACTAAGTACCTTATAATTTAAATAATGGTTTCAAAGAGATATTCAAAATATAAAATTCAACCGATACATAATTTTTGGCATGCATGGACATGGGCATTTTGGACATTTGGGCATAATTTTTATTCGAACAAAATTAAATGCGTTTAATTTTTTTAAAGCATGATTTATTTTTACATTATAAGAACATATTGTAGCATTCTTATAACTGTATTTTAAAATCATGTTACTCATTTTTGTAAAATAAATATTGTCCTTTAAATTAGTAGTAAAAATCTAAAATTTAGGACACTTCAGCGCAGAGAAATATATGCACTCTCGGCACACGAAAGATTTAGAGAGAAAAACTCCCATTTTCTCACAGCTGCCTGAAGACATAGAAGTGTCGAGCTGCTGTCCTCGAAACTGTACACTCGCGCAGGCGCAGTGAAGCGGAGATCGTGTGCAATGCGCGTTGCTCGTGTCACACGTCACTGCTCACGCAATGATGGAAAGTTTATGAGGGAAGCATTGTTCAATTACAACGTATTTTCCGTCTTTTTTTCTTTCATCTTAAGAACGTGTTGGCACGCGTATACATCATTGCCAGGGCAGCGATGAAGAAGGCCTGACAATAGATTTATCACCATTAATCGGAACCGTTTAACCTTCGCCGTGTATTAGTTAGCGATCCCGTATCGTACGTGCATACTAAGTGAGGCTTCAATTGAATATCGCATACACTCTCACGTCTATTGCAGATTTTGTACTACGAAATCATATATTGCTATTACTTTGCTTTTTCAATATTTTATTTTATTACTAACTTTTACAGCTACGGGAATTACCATTATGAATTGCAAATTAAAAAGATCAGATAATGTATTTTTTGTTTCTTATTATTCATTGAATAATTAATGATGCGTATCGTCACTTTATCAGTAAATCTACAAAATTTTATGTTAAATGGTTTAAAGTCATTTAGAGCTAGTTTTACTTCTGTATATCTTCACCACTATCGTTCATGTTTTGAACTGTTTCTTTGATCAAGAAATATTAAGAAGCAAAATTGTTTAGTTTTTATTTTGTTAATCAAATAAGTTTTAATAATTTATGGTTTCTCTTTTTTTCCACAAAATCTCCAACAGTAGTGAAATATCATAAAAATTCATACTAAAACTTGCAAAAGAAAATCTCACTCAAATAATATGCAGAATTATTGTCATGAACTAAGAATTTTGAGATAATTCGTGGCTTTTTTCATACTTTGGATACTATTTTTTTTTTTAACAAAACATGTTATTTGTGCTTTAGAAAGCTAAAAAAATTGTTTTCTAACGGATCTCAAAAATTTCCAAAATATATAAATAATAAGGTCACTATTGATCTTTATGATTTATATATCATATTCTCTTTGTATATAAGATTATATTTATGATTTTATATCATATTCTCTTTGTATGTGTATAAGTATATTTGTATACTTA
>JAOUZG010020001.1:1052201-1117453 GCA_026289955.1 Argiope argentata
TTTTGATTAAAAAAAAGATTTATTGAACTAAGATTATTATCTTTTAAAAAGAATTCAGATCAGAAAAACCTCACAAATTTTAAAATTTAAACAATAGGAAATGAATAACTACACATAAACAAAAAGAAAATCAATATAAATATAACGATATAGAATACCATAATTTATCAGAATGAATATTCATTTTCATTTTAGTATAAAATACTCCGTGAATAAATAAACGGATAAACAATAATTAATATCACACTCAGAATATATTTAGCAGTTTTTTTTAAAAAATGAGTGGTTATGGTTTTTAAAAACATTCAAATCCCTTTGTTTTTATTTTGTATTATTTGAAACCACTAATCACACGCTGAAAAAAAAAAGAAAGAAAAGAAACGCGACTGTAATTTGTACATACACCCCTCTACACTCACGTGGTCTTCGGTTTCCGAAAAAAGTTTCAAACACTTTTTCGCCTTCGAAAAAAAGTGAGAAAAGGAAGCATATTATTCATCGGATAATTTCTACAAGTTCATTTCCGAACTTACACCAGGTAATATAAAATATCGAAGCTTTTTAAAAAACCCGAAGCGAAATCATTCATTTCACTTTTCACAAAAAGAAGGAAAAAAGTGGGAGAAAAGAAAAACAACTCACCGTTAATTAATCTCTTTCTTGGCTGCGGGTTTTCCTGTTTTCTACGAGACATGGCATCGACATGAAGTCATTTGGTGAAATAAAAAAAAAAGAAAAACCAAACTAAACGGCACAAATTAAAAAAAATATAGAAAATAAAAAAAAACAAAACTAGTCCCCCGATTTCCGATGCCCAGTTGCGACGACGTCTTTACATTTTTCACCGCTATTTGTATAGGGATCGCTCCTCTCTCAACATCATGGCCGCTCGCAAAGCATCATGGGAAAGACGCCGGCTCAGCGTTTAAGAGCTGCTTCTCCACGTCAGGTCTCCGGTCGTGTTTTGCTCATATTTTTCCAGTTTCTCCCTCATACTCAAACAAGTTTCGGCAATCCTGAGTTGCAGCATCAGTTTCTGGAAAGTTTTTCCGTTACTTTCTTGCACATAGGAGGTTGGTTGCTTTGATATTTATTCGAAATTTTGGTTTATTAACTAGGCCTAACGGGAATTTTCAGGTCTCTTGGCTTTGTTTACAATCACCGTGAAGTCCGGATACTCCAATAGGTGAGGGGAACATCTCCATATTTTTTGAAGTTGCTTATAGGAAGAAACGTAGCATTACTTTTTCTTTCTTTCTTTTCTTTTTTTTTTTTTTTTTGAACGGAGAATGTATTTGCACTGATAAAATTTTATTTCAATATTTTTTTTTCAAAAATTTTGTCAGCAGGAGTAGTGTTGATTTGCTTTTTAGTTGTCAAGTATTTAAATTATTTTTTTGAAGTGACTAGCGCTTGTTACTTGCAAACAGAAAATAAGTGCACCGGCTGTATATTCTGACTAGTAAAATTCGATTATTATTATTATTTTTTATTTATATATATATATTTATCGTTTGCTATTGACTAGCTCTCAGTCCCAAAAAATGATGATGTCACTATTGATCAAAATAATAGCAAAATGTTCTAAAAAATCAACAATAATACCGTGCATAAAATTCTTCACCAAACACTGTTTTTTTTAAATACTTTTTTTGCTTCTTTTTGTTTTGTTCCACTTACTTGTTGCATGTGCCGTTTTTTTTCTCCAAAAAAAAAAAACAATAATAATATCCACCACCATATAACAAAAACAAGTCAGTAATAACTACACCAACAGGTCCTCCACAGTTATTTTCGAAAAAAGTAAACAATTATTCCGAAGTCCACAGTAAATGTCAACAATCACAGAATTAATATTTCCAGTCTTTTCGGATAAGTCCACAGCTCGCGTAATGCAACTCCGAGCGACGACACAAGAGCAGGGCGAATCGAATCACTGACCACGGCGCGTGGTTTCACTCTCTGCGGCGTACGGAAGCTCAGCACGCCGGTCGCCGACCGCTCGGGCAACCGTGCGTAGGCCTATGCGGCGTATTAGGGGCTGCTCACAGACCAGCTCTGTCTGATGATTCTGCTGGCAAGCGCGCGCTGCTTCTACCCCTCTCCCCCTCCGCCAACCACCCGCTCGCAGAGGAGTGGTCAGGAGCAGAAGACGCAGACCAAAGGTCAACCCACCGCCGGTTGATTGGCAACACCCCCCTGAATGCACCCCCGCTTCTATCGCTATGTGGTAAGGAGCGATGCTGCTCCTGCTGTTACGCAATGCTCTCTGTGTGCCGCTTCGCCCTCTCTTACCCCTCTGGTGGGGTGGGGGGGAGCGTCGTGGGGGTGCGGTAGGGGGGGAGGGTGCTCCAACTATCGGTTGGTTCTATTTTCTGACTTTTCTGGGTCTCTAGTAGTGTAACAGTAACCTCCGTCGAGTCGTCACGCCGTCTGGATGGTTCTTAAAGAACTATTTGCCCAGACGGAGAGTTGTCGATTCATTAGAAAGCTTGGAGCTGAGGAAAAGAGCCTAATTTCCATAAGATAACAGCCCGCTTTTTATTCATTCATTTATTATTTTTTTTGGTACTAAAGATTTGTCTTTGTTTACATATAGATATATATATTTCTTTCGTTGGCTGCCATGCGTTAAATAGAACTGGCAAATTTTTCGCGTCGAGATTTGAGTTCTGGTTGTTTCAAGAAGGTTTGAATCCTTAACAACTAGAGTTAGTTTACCAAATAATTAAAAATAAAAAATAAAAATAAGGAAAAAGATTTGAATGGCATAAATCTGGATTGAGACATTTTTTTTTTTGGAAAAATATTAAATTAAGACATGATTTCTTAAATTTTGTAAGGATCACGAATTGTGAAAATCAAGACAGTTTTGATACTGAGCATAGGTGTGTTAGTTTTCAACATATCATATTTTTCTATTATTATTATAAAATACTTTCTTGTTTAATTAATTAATTAGTTACCGCTTGTTGAAATAAATATTAAACATCAGAATTTGAATTTTGACTTTTCACAACATTTGCCATTTATGACTTTAAAATTTACTTTGATTACTTTTCTAAGAATGGTAATAATAAGATATTGAATGTCGAATCATGCTATTCCAATTACTGTGTCAGAAAAGATGATTTAAATCTAGAGAATGCATCTAAAATTTCAATTCTAATTGCAATGATGGACCATGACAGGGCAGAATCAAGTTTATTTTCGAGATTCATCATTAATTATTTAAAAAAGTATTTTAATTTGAAATACAGCTTCAAAACTTTCTGAGTATGTACATTTAAATAATTTTTACCATTAAACAAGGTCTTTTTTTTAAATCTATGTATTTGCTTTTAGCCGCACCTGTATCTTGAAAATAGCAAACGTTTAAGAGACCACTTTTTGACAATTTTCTGTTTGCGACATGTCCACTATGATATATGATCACACAACAGAAAAAGAAATTAATCTCAGCCTTAAATATATCGATAAAAAGAAGGAGAAAAAAAGTATTAAGTATTAATTATTCGTAGACAAACAGAATTTGCTTATTAGATGCATGCTATAGAATCAAGGTGGCTTTATCAACTTATTTTCTTTTTCGCACTTGAAAAAAAAGAAATACTAAGAGCTAATGCTTCTCTGACTTCACTTGGGGTTAAGGATCATCCCTAGTAAAGTCATACCAAGCTCTCCGACCTGTCTAAAGGCACCCGGATTTAAACCACGATGTCTGAATGACCGGACCAAAGCAAAAGCAACACTGGTTGAGTCCCAATGGCCATCACTGGCCGCGGTACAACCCTTCCCATAGGAAGAACGTCTCGTCATCAATGGGAGGAGCTTATCCCCACCTATTAGTGTACCCAAGGGTGGCGAGATCCAATCACTATGTAGGAAGCATATCATATTCATTTCGAAGTGCCTTCCTGTGGGTTCATCCCTTGTAAGTCAAGATGCTAAGTGATATTATCACGATATCTTTCCGATACTGTACAGCGTCCAGAATATCGAATTACGTCGGGGGAATATTGTATAATAATGCGAGTACGAAATTCTAATTAGACATAGCTGAAAGATTAATTTTAATTAGATAGTTATTTAATTTTTTTTAAAATATATGATCCTTTTCTGCATACTTCCACAACAAAGTAAGGGGAAAGAGGATTATAGAAGGAAAAATATTAGAAAAATAGCGATAATAGTTGAAAATCTGCTCTTTATTTTAGCAGAGTTTATAAAATCGGTCAAATAATGGCTTATATTGTAAATATGATTTATTTATTTATTTGCTGAGGGCATTGATTGTTTGGTTTGATTTATTAGTTCATGCATTTCTCCGATAGAGTATTCTACAACAGGTTGGATGCTGGGAGATGAACATTATTTTGTGCCGCATTCAGATACTGGAGACATCATTTGAGTCACCATCCTTTTCTATAAATTTACATAAGGCAATAGATGGAGGGTTTTTTTAAAACCTAAAACAAATTTATGCTTTAGATCTACGGATAAAGAAGGTTGTTCTTTCGATCAATGTAAAGAAGGTTGTTCAGTTTTCGATCATTCAATACAAATGCCAAGCATCGAAACTTTTCGATGATCCAAAATACATATAGCAAGCCATCGTGGGGTTATGACTAAAGGACATGTACCGAAGAATATATCTTTTAAAATTTTATTTTTAAAATATATATCTTTTCAAGTTTGTTTTAACATTTTTCTCCTTCAAAGTTTTTTTCTGTATTAAATTATATATAAAAAACAAATGCGTTTGTTTCAATTAAAATATAAAGTCTAGTATTTCGTAATATTAATAAAATCAGTCCTTTTTCTTGGATATGAATCTAAATATTAATTTGTGGAGCAGTGATTTGTTTTTATTGTCTTTTTATGATTCATCACAATTTTTTAATTAGATTTTTAAATATGCTTATCACGATGTCTACCTTATTCGAAAGCAAAAGGTTTGTGTGACGAAGGTAGTGGTCCATTATACAGCATGAATCGCAAGACAATTTTTAAAACTACTGTTTGTTTCTTATCTATTGACATACATTTAAATATTAGCTCCAAAACCGATAGTATCAAACGTTGATTGATTACAGAAATCGGTATGCAAAATAGCCTGTTTTAGTAGGTTTGGGAAGAAATGTGGATAAACACATATTTTTCATATATATTGCTTTATTATTGGTTTTGAATAAAAGATTAATAAACAAAGGTGATAGTCACTATAAAAATGTTGACAGTCATGTGGACAGTAAAATAATAACGCCATTAAAGTCAAAAATAAATATATAAATAAATACAGTTAAAATTTTCAACATATTGTGCAATGTTTAATGTAAGTTGGTATCATTCAAAATAATTAATTTTTTTTATCATACTTTAACTTAGTTAATTTTAATTTATTAATTAGATAATAGTCTTGAAAAAATTCAATCGCATAATGTTAAATTAATTTGTTTTTAATTAAAGATTTTAATTGTGTGTATTTTGTTCAAAATTTATTTCATAATTATTTGCCATCATGTGTGTTTATTCCTTTATACAGAGAAGTTCGTCTAGATTTTAAAATAAAAGCTTTTCGTGAATTTAAACTTTGCTCAGCAGTTTTTGGATACATTTTTAAAATAAAGATAAAGAACTGTGGGTATAGGGTACATTCATTATGAAAAAATATTAAAAAAATTTTAATGATAAAATATTTAAAATATTTTTTCAGATGAATATAAATTTTTCTCTCACAACAATGTTTTAAATAACTTTTTACTTTTTTTTTATTTTACATACTAACAAGTTTTCTTCTGCAGGAAAAAAAAATCTAAACCACATTCCTATCAAAAGTTTTTGTTACTATTCCAGAATTAAGAATAAAATTGTATAAACAAGCGCTAATGAATGATAAGTAAAAGGAAGAAACAAATTTTAATAGTTATAATTATTAGTGAATTTTAATGCTATGTGTTAAACTAAATATTTTTTTTTCTCTTTAATTTACAAATGTAAGGAACCTGAAAGAAAAAAAAGATACCACGGGAATTTCCATGGCCTTAGTCAAGGGCAAAATTCAAAGGACTTGAATTTCGTTTTTCTCTGTGAAACGTTATAGTGACAGGGTATGGTTGAGGAAACATGATATTTGTTTTCTTTTGAACAATGAAATATTATATTCGTAATAAATAAATAAGTATGGATTTAAACTTTGCTGAAGTTAACGTTGATTAGAATTTACATAGCAATTTGTTTAACTTTTTAAGCGTTTTATTTCAAATCAGCGTGATAAATGTGATAATAAAGAAGAAAGGAACTTAGATACTTTGTAAATTCTTATGAAATGGCTTTATGAAAAATAATTTTGGTATCTAAAACAATTTCATATACATGACGTTGCTCGTGATTAAAATCTTTTGTGTATAATAATAATTTTACTCCACAAAATACTTTTACCTTAAGTATCATGGTGCATAAAGCATTTTTAAGACATATGTATTGAACTAAAAAACAAATTAAAATAGTATTAGTTATGTGTAATAAAAAGTCTGACAGAAAAGGAGTATCTGTTAGTTAAAAAATTATTCAAGCTAAATTTTTTTTGACTATTTAATAACAATTGAAAAAAATATACAAAAATGAGATAGCGTCGTTTTTAATTTCAAGGTAATACAATTTGTTTTTTGAATAATGCCCTGTGAAATTTAGGCAGGGAAAAAATGTAAATTATCACTTCATTTCCCATAGTTTGAAGCTTTTTCTCTCGATGAATATATGTCTCATTAACTCGTAAGAACTTCATTTTTTTTGTTTAAGATATTAATTCATGTGTGATTTTTAGGACTTGTTAATATACTATGTTGAAACAAATGAAAACATCTTTAAAAAATTGTGTGTTTCAATAAAACAGAAGTAAAAGAAGTCGTAAGGCATTTTCATGTTAACATTAATGTTGAAGCATTTCAATTTTTTTTTCAAAATTAGCTGCAATTAAAAGAAATACACTGTAGAAACTAATGTGATTGAACTGATAAAATTTTAAGTTTTTGGACGGTATAAAAATGTTTCTTCAGAAAAATCTCCTCTCAAGTTACTTTGGAAAAAGGAATAATCTGGGTTAATTTCTAATTAACTTAGTTAGTTTTTTTATTTTTAAAAATGTTAATAATAATGAATGCTCAAAATTTGGTTGAACTTTGCCAGCTGATTAGATAGAGAAGTGGACAAACATACATATATGACCATAATGAATCGTATTTAGATTAAGGTTAAAGAATCTGAAAAACCCAAGTATTCTTGAAATTCTTAGGATTTAAAATTTTGATATTTGATTCAGGAAGCAAAAACCTCTTATTTGTATTAGGCGTTAGTAATTTTAATTTATCTGCCATTGTTATATTTTGTGGGGGGAAATCACTAATTTGATTAGATTTATTTATAACACAAACAAATAAAATGCTGAATTATTAGTTAATGAAAAAGTAAAATACTTTTTTATAAAGGGAAATCTAGTAAAGAGTGTACCTCCTTAAAATATAATTCATTGTTATTAAAAAAAATATGAGAATGAATTCTAAGAGCGTTAGTCAGTGACAATGAGACACTAAGCAATTTTAATACAGTGATAAAGATGCTCTAAGAAACCTTTTGCAATTAAAATATATTTTAGTTTTTAAAAATTTATATTTATTTTTCCCTATTATAACTGTTAAGGAATTAGGGTTAGTTTTCTTAGCATTTTTAGCGCTTTATGCTTTTTCAATATCATGTCTTTGTATATTTCTCACAAATAATTATTTACATTTTACTGCTAAGTTTCCAAAATAAATAACTATAACTGCATTTTATTGTACTAATAAAACTGTATTTGAAAACAATTATATAAAAAATATTCTTTTTATAATTCTTAATATTTTCATAATAATATTTTGGAATGTCTTATCAATTTTTCTTGAGTTCTCTACTCAATACCATTTTTCATGTGGAATTAGCATTTAATTAAAATAAATCTATTAATTAGTTGCAGTGAAAATACTGAATTATCATTGGATGCATGCAACGGCACTAAATTTCGTATTTAAAGAAATCAGTGAGTGAGAAAAAAAACAGGTTACAACATCACACCTTTGCCAATGTTAGACTAGTCAAGCTAATTAAAGAGAACAGTAATAGTTAAGAAAAGGATTAATGTACTTGTTGACAAGTCTCACGGCTCATTGACGGTAAGATCCACTGTTAAACAACATTTATTATCGAAATTACATTTGAGTAATGCTATCAAAATTATATTGTTTTTTCCTGATTGTTTCCAACGAGCTTTTTTCCATAAACATTTTTCACATAATATTAGTTTTTATCCTGTTATCGAATGTATCATTGGTTTCTATAGATAGATAACAATTCTGCAAATAATATAGGTTAATTTGTAGATATCAATTTTTAAATAAGATCAAAGGGAAAATATTATGGTTCTGATACTGTTTACTGTACAAGTACAAACTTAGCATTTATAAATAAAAAAAAGCACTTAATATTGAATGATCATGTTAACATTACAAAATCATAGTTTTTTTCATAGAACTTCTTTTTAATCGGCAATTGATGAAAGTTTCTCTTTTTTTCACATATTTTCTTACTGAATTACCAGCCGCATCTAAATTTGTCACATGGCAATTCTTTTTCCCCCCCCTGCCATAGAAAAGTCGGAAATGGAAAAAAAAAATTAACATGATTTCATCAAATGCAATCTTAGGTTTTGTTATTACTGATTTAACTTTTTATTCATTCATTTTAATTAATTTATTGTTGAAACTAATCAGTGATAGAATAATTAATTTTTATTCTAATACATTAATTTGATTGGTATTTTTTTATTCAAACCCTTTCAATTAATTTATTAATTTGAATTTCGTTAATTCCCTTTTTTCGATTAATCATTATAGTTTTCAATTATATAATTCTCTTTATTTTTTCAATTATATAATTTCAATTATAATTTCTGGTAATTTTTAACTAAACCGTCTAAAAATTTAAATCGTATGCATATTATTCCTCTAATTCATTAATTTAGTTGATAGCTTCAGAGCCTGACTAAGGTAGGGCTGCCCCACACAAGTGCCCCCCCCCCAAATCGAATAGAAATTTTATTTTACGTTTTCTTTTTTAATGAATGATTTTCATTACTAAATTAGTAAGCTGAGGGGGCGCCAAAGAAGTTTTTTGCCTCTGGCCCCAACTTGGCTAAGTCGGGCCCTGGATAAATTTAACGGGCCCTTTTTTAAATTTAACCCTTTTCAAATAATTAATTAATTTGTTAAAACTATTAATTTCAACTAACCATTATAATTTCATAGTCTTGTAATTTTTGATTACACTTCCTAAAAATTTAAATCGCATGCCTATTATTTTATTATTTTTTTCCCATGATTATTGTTTCTATTTGCAGTTTCAGAAAATAATAAAGATGTCGCATTCGTCATCAATGCTTTCAAAATCTGATCTTAAATCAGAACAAAATCTGATCACCCCTGATCCGCACCTGCTGAGAAGAAAGCTCTCCTTCTCCTTTGTCATAAACAGAATGTTAGTGAGAGTTTTGTGAGGGGACAATGCCTCAAGAAACATCAGGATCGTCACCTATTCTCTGAGCAGGTGTATAACAGACCCCTATGCCGTTATACGACGTGACAACTCAGGGGCACTGCTCCCTTTTTTTTAAGGGGGTCTGCCTCACTTCCTGCTGGAGAAACGGGGTGGAAAATCAATATCATTGCTAAGCGCTCCAAATATTGTTAACAAAACTTAACTTCATTTTGTTAACAAAACGTTTATATGTAAAATTATTCAACGGAGGAGATTAACTATAAAATGTATTAAGAGTTTTAATTGGATTGTTCAATGGAAGGGAATGAGTTTATTACTCGAATCATTAGATTTCTTTATTAAGAAAAATCTGTTTAGGATTTGAAACGATACAGAAACTGAAAAAAAACTTCTTGAATAATACTCATAAAAATTAAATTTGGTTATCAATGATGAGTTAGTCAATCTAGATACTATAAGATATGACCTCGATTCAATAATTAATTAATGAAATCTAGTAAAAATTCAGTTGGATTAAAAAAAAAAACGTTTCTTTTTAACCCTTTGCGGTCCCATGACGATTGTGACTTGTCATTCAAGACTGCATCATTTTGACGTTTTACTTATTTATTTTTCAAATTTAATTGTTAAAAACACCTACATAATGGTTAAGAGATGTAAATTCATTTTTCAAAGAAATTCGACTCAAAAGAATTATGTATCTTTATTTTTCATAGCAATAAACAAATCTTTGTATTAGGTGAATAATTTTGTATCTAATTATTTTTCGGACTGCAAAGGGTTAATAGAGTCTCCCCCCTCTATTTAATGTCACTCAGCAAATGTTCTTCGTTATTTTCAGGTATTTGTGATACCTGAAATAACGAATACCTTCTATACGTTTCAGGTATTTGTGATACCTGAATTTGTGATACCTTTTATACGTATTTTGTAACAGAATACTATATTCGGAAAAACCTTCTATGTCTTGGTTTGATTCTCGTATGAGAATATGGTAAAGTTAACTATTCTAAAAACAATGACAAAAAATACTTTTCTTCAGTTTATGAGCAAAAATCAAAAAATTCTGACAAGAATGAACCTTTAAAAAATATTCACTTTAAAATATAAGAATTAAATAGAAGATAGCAAACTGATGCTTGTCATATGAATTGAATTACTGATACAAACATAATAAATATCATTCACTTGTTATTTGGTGATCAGTAACGAGTTATACAATCTCTAAATTATAAAATATTCTCTTCTACCCAAAACAGATTTAGAAATTTCGTCAAAAGATCAGCAAAATACTGTTCACTTTCTAGAAGTTTTTAGAAATTGTTTTTCTTTATATCCTAACAATTGCTTTTTGTTCTCTATTTTCCCAATTTTCTTCGTCATTAGAGGCAATATAATTCTGTGGTACATTCAATAATGTTTTAGTTTTCACAGTATTTATAAAATCCTAGGGAAATTTTAAAATGATTTCAAGTATTCATTAATAATATAAATGTGATTCTGTAAGTTAGAAAGTGCCTGTGTTATCGGAAAACTACAAAGAGGTCTTTATCGTAGAACGGAATAAAAAAGATAGATGTATAATGTGGGTATAATGAAACATAAATTTTCAATAATAAAACTACAAAGATACAATATGTGAAACGCATATCACTTCAAACGGTATGGCATTAGAATACTTTAACCCTTTGCGGTCCGATGACGAGTGTGACTCGACATCCAAGACTGTACATCATTTTGACGTTTTATTTATTTATTTTCAAATTAAATTGTTAAAAATGCCTACATAATGGTTAAGAGAAGTAGATTAATTTTTCAAAGAAATTTGACTTAAAAGAATTATATATATATTTATTTTTCATAGCAATAAACAAATCTTTGTATTAGGTGAATAATTTTGTATCTAATTATTTTTCGGACTGCAAAGGGTTAATAAAATACTGCAAAAATGTGATGTTGGTAAAGACAAAGATTTTTTATATATACTGATTAAGAACACTTTGTGGCACTCCTGTTTTTCAGAGTGTAAAACATATGCTAATAAGTAATAAAATAAGACTTATTTATCATAGACCTATTCTTTAAACTGTGCTGTGGTTTTAGAAACAACTTATTTGTATATATTTGTACAACTTAATTGTATATACAACTTATTTGTATAAAACTTATTTGTATCTTGAATGTTATCATTTACTTGTTAGAGACTGTTTAAATTTATGAAAAATGACTGCAACATAGAATTTCAGTATCTTTCTACCATTATACTACAGAATAAAAATTTATTTACTTTTGCTACGTGCTATATACAAATTTAAGAAATCTGATCTATTCTCCTTAGAGACATAGTTCCAGACACAAAATGAGACAGTATTGTCCGGTAAAGCAACAAGACACACAGAATGCGGTAGAGCTAAGAATAAAGTAATATTCCCAGTCGTGAGTCTAAAGTTTTTAATTGGAATGGTACCAGAGACTCTTTACTAGAAGTTCAACAGTTGCTTTGCCAAGTTTTTATGAATCATCGGAAACAATACAAATTTTAGGACACTGAATTTTGTTTCCGGAATAATTGAGTAATGGAGGTACTTTTTGTTGACTATCATCAATCTCCCTCAGCAGTGACATTGTTTTCTGGATTAGAGCGGGAAAAACCAAAGTTTTTAAAGAGTTTATATCCTATTTTGGCGCGGATATTGCTTTCCTTTAAAGATTGAATAAAAAGTTTCAAAGATTTGCCCCTTCTCTCTTTGTGGGGAATAGAATCTTCATTTTTTAGATTGCAGTTCTAGATATTGATGCTGAAAGACAGAAAAAATGTGTAAAATCATTGATTTTAAACTTTAAAAATCAAGAGATGAAGATTTAGTCGTGATCTAAAATTGCAAATCATTGATTGTATCTAAATTATTTTGAAGGGCATTTGATTATCAAATAAAGTTTGGATAGTGAGGATGTTTGAAAAAAGGGGTGGTAACTCAGTTGCAAGCAATTTGTATTCTTAGTAATTTGAGCATTACTAGAATTTGAAACGTCTTCTCAAAATAGGTTTTATATGACTTCGAAAGCAGGGGTTGCATAAAAAAAAATTAGCACTAACTAATGATTCTAAAACTCATTTCTTTGATCATAACCCTTTAGTGGCCATATTTTTTTTCAATAAATATTGCAAAAATATCTATAAATAAGGATAAGAAATATAAGAAAAACAAATTTAAAAATTGCGTATAAATTTAAATTATTAATTTGATTTAATTTATTTGAAAAGCTGCGACTATTTAATTAAATTTTTTCCTCAATCAAAAATTTATCAAGGGAATTATTTTATTAAATAATTAGAACCTCTAATTATTAATTATTAAATTAATTTAACATTGGTTCTATTTATTTATTTATTTAATTTAAAAGTGTGAAAAGGTGACTCACATATTTGCAAGCAATTAAATGCTTATTTTTTTTAGGTTTCTTTAATTCAAGTAAAACAAATATGTATCAATACACAATGTAATTCATCCCAATTATCTCTAATAAATCGTAAAAACAAGCTTTGAAAACATTCATAAAATATATCCTATAATTATTTTTAATTAGCTTTTAGAACTTTTTGAAGCACTTTTACAGAACTTAATGGAATTAATTACCATAATAAAATACAGTCAATATTAATGATGATTTTTTTAAAGAAATTAGTGTGATTTTAAAATAACTATATTATTATATTTCAGTTCAAAGAAAAATTTTAGAAAATTATCAAAGCTATAACTTTAAAGCTGTTTGTTTTTCCATATCAGATATGTCATTGTGTTATTTTAATTGCATGAATATTGTAAATTGTATGTTTCCAAATGTCTAATAGTGTAATGAAGAAAAATAAAGACAACATTTGTAGATTGAAAATGTTTTATTTTTTTTATTTGCATACATTTATTATAAAATTACATATATTTATTACAAAATATTGTGTCACACCGAGTCTCAGAAGCCTGGTGTAAGACCGACTAGGCTTTAGAACTTGAAAAGTGTGGATTTGAAATGAAAACAACCATCGTAAATTCATGCTTGATGTGAGTTTGCTATCTCGGATTAAACTTTCTCACGGGGGGGGGATATGAAAGTAGAAAACAGGTTACGCATTCATTTTGTAGTCAAGGCTCATATCATTGCAGATGTAATGAGCTGAGATTATATCTTCGTAATGGGATATTAATCAGTCTTTTCATATCTGATTCTTTGGGTTTATATTTTTCACTTTTCTTTTACTAAATTAATTCATCAGAATCAACTTAGTAACAAAAATGAAAACATAAATAAATAAAACATATTAAAAAATTAAGTCTGAATAAAAAATATAATTGTGAGACTTACTTTAAAGTAAACTATTTACAAAAGTTAAGTTTTTAATGTTAATTTTTGGATAACCATTGCTATGGTAATAGTTATTCAAAAAAGAATCTTTTTAGACTAAAATTGATTTTTGGATAACAATTACTAAATAATGGTTAGAACATGGTTATTCTTCTGTGTGCTATCCATGAGATGTGGTCATATGTTCCTTGTGAAAAGGGGCAGCTCAAGCGAATGCTTTGAGTGTGTAGTTAAGTCGTGATCTTGACGATGGTTGAAGCTACTTGAAACAAGAGACGCTCATTCGGCTTAAAATCGCTTGTATATGGCAAGTAACAGTAGTAACAACAGTAGCAATAAACATGAAATATACTGATTTCGTTATAACATACCATTTTGCATTAATTCTTCTGCTTCTGAAAATGAAAAAAAGCAATCCAGGCATTGTAAAATCAATATTAGTATAAAATTAAAGTTAATATTTTAATCAATTTGTTTTTATAAGAAATATTTACTTTAACATCACATACAATTTTTATTAAAACATTTATTTTTTCTATATAAAGCTTAAAAATTCTTAAATTAATGAGAAACATTTAATGAAACGAAATTATTAATTTAATTATAATTACTATATCTGAAACAGAAATTTGAAATTCAATACATCGAATATGTTTGATTAAAATATCTAAGAGCACTCTTTAATTGAATTGAAATTTCAAATTAATGATTGCACATTGAAGTGTATCAAATGGCACTTACTTTGAATTCCAGTTAAATTCAAATGCTTGACTTTCTAGACTTTGTTATTTTCCGATCACGCGAAACTTAATATGCATTTGATTGATTTACTTTTTGAAACTGATTGAATTTGGATTCTGAAAGTCGAAATGTTTAATCGTTCCCAACAAAGAGTTTGAGTGCTAAACAAGATTTGAGAAATCAAATTAAAAGATTAAATGCGTCTCCCACTGCATTCAGTCCAGACGAAGATTGGGAGGACTCAAATTTCAGCCATTTGAAACTTTAGTTATTTCGATAGAGGTTTCAAAGTTGAAGCTGAATGCCTTTTGTATCGGAACGAGAAGTGCATTTCGTTCATATTTGTCGAAAATAATTTTTAATGGCGAATCTAATCTTGGGAAATAATAAATTCAATCTAAAAGGTTAAAAAACGGGTTCTAAAAGGCCGTTTTTAAAAAGTATTATAAGGCATTTCTTTGCCCTGAAATGGCATACGATTATATGTAATTTTTATATTTTGCATATAACCACTTATATTGTCGTTATATGGCCTTTTAATGGCATTAAGAACGTTTAGAAATATATTCGATATTAGCATACATAAAAGGAACCAAAGTGTAAAGCGTAGAACAGATTTTTATCAAATTAACCTTTTATATCTGACAAGATACTAAAAAAGGTACCACTGTAACAAGATTGTATCTTTATGATATGACTATTTCAATTAAAAATAATAATTTAATTTCTCATAGTCCCTGTTTGATAGTTTAGAATTTTGTAACATGTTTTTAGCTTTCTCTTATATACACTTTTGTTCAAAAAAATTGGTTTATTTAATGATTTCCAATGACATTATAATATTAAAAAAATTTTTAAACACTTAATTATCAGTTTATGTATTGATTTCCCTAAAAATTGATTTCATAGAGGTTATGTTGTCAAAATATTGATTCAAGTAGAGTCAATTTTTAAATTAGCATTTGTAATTAAGAAATAGATTATATTTAAGACTTTAAAAAGTAGAAATAGAAAAACTTTTAATCACGAATTTATTAGTGCTGTAAGAAGCAAGAAATAATTTTTTTTGTCAAAAATCAAGAAATTAAATTATATTTTTTATGAACATTGAAAATCTAGGATATTCATCAAAAGTCAAAATAAATCAATATGAAATCCATATATTTTGGATAAAAAAAGTAATTTAATATCAGATATTATGATTATTATAAAAAAATAAGAATTATATTTTTTCTTAGATTCGGAATCTTTGAATTGGAATAATTATTAATATCCTGTTGAATAATTTTACATAGAGATTGTGAACAAATTAGAGTATATGGAAATAAAAATATTGCAAATTAATAAAAGATATTTTTTTTCAGGGTAAGATTTTATGTGACTGATTAGGTAGGATACGGATGCAAGCATAAGGAATGTCAGCGAATTAGCATAGCACCATCAAGGTCATGTTTAATTTCTTGATAAGGTTGAAGCGGTTGGAAATTTTATTAAAACTGCAGTGTACTTTTTTTAGAACTACTTTTTTAAAACTATTAAAAAAAAGTAAAATTTTGAAAAAACTAACTATAAAAACCTTTTTTTTTTATTTTTTCATCAGCGTATTTAAAAGAATTTTATCTATAAGAAAATCTGGAAATAAAAAACCAATAATAATAGGAGATTCAAAAATAGAAGTAACGTAACACAATAAGAAAGAAAGAAAAAATCAGAGTATTTATCGCATAAATATCAAAATACATTATAAATGTGATTTCAATGTAATTCACTTAAAACATCTCTATGAGCATTGTGATTTTTTAAAATTAATTTTTTCTTAAGCACATAATTTTTGACAAGAAATTCATAAAAGGAAAAATACGTTTTTTTAAACTTTTTTAAAACATTGGTAAATGTATTTTAAAAAAGTTTTTTTTATATTTATTTTTTCTGAGAGTATTCACTAGAATAAATAAATCTGGCGACCAACAGTTTATAATAAAAAGGCAGGAATTAAAATTTAGTTAGACATTAATTAAGATACTTTAATTAGTAGAATTTTTTAAAAATTTTCCTGCGTTCTTCTGTACGAAAATTTATGTAATAATGCAAAAATTATAATTAAAAAAAGCAAATAAATCAACTAAATCTGGATTCAGATGGTCAAACTTTTTCTGAAGTTTAACTTTTGACAAATTGATGATCTTTTTGTTTAAATTGTGTCCGTTTTTTTTTAAATTTATGCTGAAAGCTAATTAAAAACTTTTCTTACAAAAACAACATTGGAATTTAAAAATATATATATTATGGGCAAATATATTTACTCAGGCAGATTTAAAATATATTCAAAGCAAAAAGAAATATTATGGTAAGTGTAATTTTTGATTTTTAATACATTGCAATTAGACGATCAAAAATAAGGAACTGCAAATAGAATTGTAACAGTGGTCTAACCAAGTTACTAAAATTCTGGTTAATTTTATTATTTAATTAAAAAATGTTGGCATCTTTTAAGGAAATTTATTGAAAGAAGCTTAAAAATAACTCAATAAAAACTTTTTTAAGCAAAAATTTTATATTATAGAAATTATCTTTTTATATTTAATAAAATTTTAATTTAGACTCATTTATTATATTTAAAGGTCTACATGATTGGATTTAAAGTTGAATTTCATATTAAAAAACTTATATAAATTATTCACTTTTTTTAAAATGCAAACAGTTGTAACCAAATTATAAGAAACAAAATATGAAAGATTCGCTTTATTGATACATAAACAAAAGAGAACATCGATTCGAATTCGATTAGAATACGAAATGCAGGATTTCGATATGAAAATCGTTATTCGTTGTTTCATATTTGAATCTCTTCCTCGTTCGTATCTCCGTTTAGTTGCGAAAGATCTCGGAAGGGAAGAGTACGAATGTTGAAAAAAAAAAAAAAGACTTCCCTTTTTTTCCTGTTGCTGTCCCGCAGTGCAAGTGGACAGCGGGGAAGAGCTGCTTCCTTCCGCGCGAGCTTCCATCCCATTCCTCGAAGTGAGGCAGGAAGAGCAACCACACCACCAAGTTCCGTCTTCAGGTGAGGCGGCCTCCTCTGCACGACATGGGAGGAACACGCGGGCCAACGCCTGCTTTCGGGCAACCGCCGCCTGCCAGAAGAGTCCTCTGATTTCCAGAAGACACTCTGCTGACCACAAAATGAAGAGAAACTCGTGTGCGAAGGTGAACACGAGTTTCAGTACATTTAGAATAAACTCTTGAAATCTTAGAATCTTAGAACACGAAATCTTAGAATAAAATAAATTGCAGTACATTTAGAATAAAATCTTCAGATCAATTGAAGGGTGGTGGAATATGTGGTAAATTTTATATAAATGATTAATAGTTTTTAAAAACTGAAGAAAAAAACAGAAGAACAAAAATACAAGTTTACTTTTTCAGAGCTCCTTAAAAGGAGGGGAGCCACACGCACGCACACACACACGCACACTCAACACACACACACGGACACACGCACACACACACGAATAGAGATCTTTAGTATTATGTAATGTCTCTTAAAAATAATCCTTCCATCTCTTACATGAATGTTTTTAAGAAATCACTCTACAACTCATCATAGAAATTCCCCCCCCCCAAAAAAAAATTTTCTATATATCTTTTACAAATCAATCCAAATCTCTAAGTTTTTAAACAAATCACTCCAAATTTTATATGAATTTCAAAAAAAAAGAAGTATTTAAGATTTTATATAAATAAATAAAAAAAACTCAGGCGAGCAAAAATAAAAGTTTACTCACACATTTACAAAATAAAATAAAATGCACATACACACAATGCAAAAATAAAAATGCACATACACACAAACAAACAGGGATTTTAAATATTTTATGATGCTTCATTAAAATAATCCTTCCATTTCTTAAATAATTTTTTTAAAGAAATCACTATACATCTTTTATAAATTTTTTTTCCCGAAAGTTGCTCTATATTTTATGCAAGTTTTTAAACGAATCACCCCAAATTTTGAAATCTTGAATCACCCTAAATATAAATTACAAGAAAAGAAAAATAATACCCAAAATTTTATATAAATAAAAAAAAAAGACATTGGAGGAAAACCCAGACGAACAAAAATGAAAGTTTACTTCTTTAACGAACCTTATGGGCGGAGGACGTACGCGCACACAAACATTGATCTTAAATATTATATGATGCTTCTTAAAAATAATCCTTCCATATCTTTTAATAATTTTTTTAAGAAGTCATTCTTCTACATCTTATCTAAATTTTATCCTTATAGGGCATAAATAAAATAGCTTAATATTTTATACAAATTTTTAAACAAATAACTCTAAAATTTATATAAATTTCAAATATATATAAATATATATAGAGAGAAAAATATTGGGTGAAAACTAGAGAATAAAAATAAAAGTTTACTCCTTCAGATTGCCTTAGCGAGCAGAAGTCACAGTGATCTTAAATAGTATATGATGATTTTTGAAAATGATCTTTTTATATCTTTAATAATTTTTTAAGATATATCTTATATAATTTCCACAGCCCCCCCCAAAACCCCACTCTATATCTTATACAAATTTTTAAGCAAAACACTCCAAATTTTATGTGAATTTCAAAAAATTTTTAAAAGAAAATGAGGAAAAATGGAAATCTGTGCTTAGAGCACTTAATAGAAACATATATGTGAAATATATGAAATTAAAAAGACACAAAGGACAATACCAAAAATGAAAATTTGGGGAATATCAGGAAAAAACGTTTTGGAAGGAAAAAAGGGGTAATATTTATTTTGTAAATATTAATCTCACTATAACAAATGCATAGATTAAATTGATAGAATTATATCTTACTGTTATAAAATGTACAACTTTTTTATATCAATTTTTATATCGAAATGTGTGATACATTCATGATTTCAATCTTTAAAAACATAAATACAATTATAAATTTGTTTTATATTCAACTTTTTTTCAATACCTGGAGAAATAAATCAAGCAAAAGAAAAAAAACGTAGTACTTATTAAAAATTGACTTTTTTATGCAGAACTTACGAATAAAACAAACTAACATTCGGGTGTTTAAAATAATTGTTGGAATTTATCAAACTTCTGTATCATAAGTGATTTGTAATTAATGCGTTTCATCACTGTGACATGCTGAGACGTATCAATTTCAATTTATTTTATGATGACGATTAAATTCGATTTATTCTGAGGACAGCTCTTTCCTGTCTGCTTCTATTATTCATTGGTTTCTGCATACTCTATGCTACATATCCCCAGAATAAAGTATTTTAATAAAAATTAGAATTTTATCACCTGGGTTCTAAAATAATTTAAGTGACCTAAATATAAATTTAACCACCTCTTGTTTTCTTTTTTTGTATACGAATCACAAGAAGAAAATGTATCCTAATTTTTTATGAACCATCAAATTTTAGAGAGCCTTCAGTTCGGAAAACATATTTTTGAAATTATGCCTATTTGTCAGTACTAAAACTCAAAAAAACTTTGAGACAAATAGATGAAATCTGGGATTTGAATATTATATGAAGATTAATTTCTATTAAATTTTGAATGAAATCTCTTTACAGGAAGTCTTGCAAGCTGGCTATAAATTACAAGTGAAGATGATGATATAGAGCTTTATAGATGAATTTTGGTATATAGATTAAGCATCGGAAATGTAGATAGGAATGAAATTTTCAATAATGTTCTTCAAAGGCTTTTCTGTCTAGTGGTATTATATTTGGATGCATGCCAACGCAATAGCTTATAAACGTCATGATTCATAAATAAAATTTATAACACAATTTTAGTATCTAAAGATTATTATTTTTACTTTTGAAACATATTCATATAAACATTGACTGTCTGATGGTCTATAATTTTGAAAGCATATCAAACTCGAGATTTCAAAAATTTAACAATTTAAACAAATGAGACTTTTTATGAAATTTTAATACTAAATTTGTAGTTCTACGTTAAATTTTGATTTCAGTATGTCGAAAAAAAATGCGTTCAAAATGAATAATTATTGTATGTTACGAAGTAGAAAATGCTCATGAGAGGAATACTGAATATAAAAATCTGAGTTCTCATGGCATTCACAGCTTCTCCCGAATTTTATGTGGAAATAAATGACATCATCTTAATAGAAAAAATGAAAAAAAGTTACAAGAAAATCACTCTCACTGTTTTAATGTCCAATAAAAAATGATAAAAAGGAGCGAAAATTAAAATTATAATTTTTTTCTTATACAGAATGGGTATTCGAAAACTGAATTCTTTGAATCTAGCTTTAAATTTAGTGTTAATTCCATTCCTGCTCTTTATCTTGTTAAATTGTTTCGTTGACACATGGAGGACAACAGAAGGGAAATTATTATAAAAATCGTATCATTATGAATGTATTAAAATTTTTTAGGAAATAATATTACTGTGCAATCCTTCTCACAATAAAGGTCTTCAAGACTGATACTTAAATTTCATCTACAAGATAGTACATCATATTTATTATGGCTATTTATAATAGCTATTTTATTTATAATGGCTATTGCCAAGGGCAAGCTCACTGATTCAGTCAACGATTTTAAGCCGAAGATGATTCACGTTTTAAGTAGCACCAACTATGGCCAAGAGTACATCTTAACTACACACGGATCACATTCATCTTTCTACGGGGGGCATGTTCGCACATTTTACAGTTAGAACAGAGAAAGTACAACCACCATACTCGAAACGGGACTCGAACCCAGATCACGGGAAAAGGAAATAACCCTGTGCTAGGACGTTGGTTATATTTAAACGAAACAACATAGAGCATATTTAAAAGTGGAATTTGTTTTTCTAAAACATCGCTATTCTGATTTCTCATCAAGAACGTAATAAATATTATGTTGATATTTTTATACTTTATGCAATACAATGGCTGGTATAATTTAGATTTTCTCGACTTTAGAGGGTATTTTTTATATATATTACTTGTATATTAATATATTCATATTACTCATAAGTTATTATACTATTGTATTATTATATTCACATTATTTATAGATCATTATACTTATGTTATTGTATTCAAAATACTCATAAATCATTATATTTCTATTTCTAGTATATTTATATTTAGATACTAGGTGATCATGAAGTATTCTTCTTGTTTGGAGTCATCTGCAGATAAAACTAACGAATGGGTTTTAACTAAATTTCATATGAAGGCTCTAGATGACAGGGAAGATGTATTAGGAAAAAAATGTTTCTTATACTTTGAAGTAAGATTAGTATATTGAATATGTTTACTTAGTTTTGAATAATAAAAGAATATTTTTATGTGAATTTCGTTCATTTCTGTATTTGTACTTTCTATCAGACAAGCTATAAGAAACTTTTTTCTTATCTGTTTTCAAAGAATGTTTTATTGATTTCAGTAAATTTTGATATAATGCCTAAAAATATCGCCTGTCGATGATTTTATTACGATTTCTTTTACCACTTTAATTTTTTTGCAGAATATTTTTTTCCTCTTTACTTCTGCGATAGCTACTTTTTTTATTTCTTCGACAATTTGCATTTGCATTTTAATTTCAGTCCATTAATTAATTTTAATTGCATGTAACACAGGAGAAAACTAGTCTGTAACCACACAGTTCATGATTTATATCTAACAAAATATTTTCTATTCTTTACAGAAGGTTTCGTAATCTGTTAGTGAATTTCTATATATTGTGGTATACAACCATGAATATGGACTAAGTAGTTTATATTTCATCTTCAAGCTGCGCTAGGCTCATTTGTATGTGTGGCTGGAAGAATTGGTATTCTTCATTACAAAAGAGAGAGGACATTTAACATTAATGTATATATTTGCTGAAAACTATATTATTAGATCATCTAGAAACTATATTATTAGATGGTCCAAGCAAATGTCAAGCTTGGTCAATTTTATTATCTATCACCTATCAAATTTTGAATCAAATCCAACGTGAGGCTGACCGTCTGTATGTCTGTAATTTTAGAAGCGATTTTTCAGTCATACACTTTCAATGCGATAGGTCAAAACTACAATGATTTAAATATAACAAATTTCTTAACGGATTTTGTTTTTAGAATCATAGTTTTGAATCAAATTTTTAAATCAATCCGTTGGGAAAACGTGTCCAAAATTTAAATTACATTTTTGGCTATATAAACGCATAACATCTTTAGTCAAAAAGAAAAAAAACCTTATTAAGCATAACATGATAGATTTATTAAAAATTTTCAATTTACGGCAAAGGGCAATAGTTAATTATTGTTTGCCAGTGACATTCAAGACAGCATCTGGAATAATATTTATATTAAAGAATATGCGAGACAGTTTTGGGAAAATCGCTTCCTCTAGTTAGCTTCTGATATAGTTACATTTGTTAAGTACCAATTCTCTTTTATTTGACTATATAAGCAATTAAATTTTTGAAAATATTCTAAAGGACTTTTTAAAGATTTTTTGTTTCAGATAGGTAGTAAAACATTTAAGAAACAAATAAAAATCTGTCAAAGCACAAAATGTTTTAAAAATTTGGAGAAATGGAAGATAAATAAAAGTTCTGGAACAGAAACCAACTTAGCTCAAAGTTTCGAATTTTATCAAATAATTAGTTTAAAATATTACAGACTTCTTAGGAAATGCATTATCTAGTTTCTAAATTATAAATAAAGTGTATTTTCATCCCGTATTTAAATTGTGGTTAAAGAGAAAAATAACAATGTAACTTTTATTTTTTAGCAATATGGTGCATTGAAAAATTGTAGAACTTTTTTAAAACGAATAGATTGTTTATCTTATGTTGAGAAACTGGGAATTATCATATCAAATTTGAAATGAAAATACACTTCAGATTTATGAAATTTATCACAAGATGATTTTACCAAAATTTAAAAATTGAGAAAATATCATTTAAAGTTAGCATTAATGTAAAAGTTACACAGATATAAATATAGTTTTAATTTTCCAAAGAATGAACTATTCAGAAATCAATTTCCCAATGAAAGAAAGCTGTACAGAAATAAAAAATATTGGATAAAAAGTTTATTAGAAAAAAACCAATGTTTCTACCTAAAATCGAATTCAAATGTAGTTAACTATCTTAATATAATAATTCAAAATATGTTTTACAGTAATTTACAATACATAAAAGAAATAAATATGCAGAATTTCTAACTGATTTCTTATCAGCAACAAACATATCATTTTCAAAGAAAAAAAAATTAAAAGGGACCAGGGATCTCGAGATTTCATTTCGAATCAATGTACCTTTTAAAATGGATAGAGTTTCCTGCCTTTTGAGGAACAAAATATTTGAAAGACTTCAAAAGATCCGTTGAGTTTCAACCTATCCGACAACTTTAATGAAACTCTCATTCAGACGATGATTGGGGCTGCCGATAACAGCAAAATACAAAACCCCGCGTTTTCTGGCGAGATCTCCAAACTAATGAGAGTACGCGAAAGAGAGAAGTTCGGCAAAGTTCGGAAGAGAACAAGAAGTCAACTCACGATGCCTTAATTTTTGCATCAAGTTTGTCGTGGCAGCGTGACTGAAAGAGCGCGCGTTTCATCAAAATTACTTATGATTAGTCCCCATCTGTTAGTACATGATAAAGACAAGATTCCTTTATATTGAACTCAATCATATCCCAAAGATCGGATTGGTATTTTCTTTACACTATGGAATAGTTAATAGAAAATTTACATTTCATACAGTTTTGTAATATTCTGGAAAGTTTCTCATGTTGTATCCAAATATTTTTAAATAGTCTTCTATGATTATAGTGGCATGATGTCTTCTTTCTTTTTTTTACGTTCTTTGATACATTTGGTTATATGTTGAAACATTAACAAAGTATCACCAGGTTAAGGATATTTTTCGTTTAATACATATATTAAGTATACATAATATGTATATACTTAAATATTTTCATACTTAGAGTAAGAAAACTATCTAGAATAACTAAAAGAGGCATTATATTACAGCGTAAATTTAAAGGAAAAAAAGTTTAATGACAAATTTTGATTTTTTTGTCTATACATTTTTATCTATAATTCAGCTAATTTTCCAATAATTATTCCCACCCATATAAGAAATTAAAGAACGCATTCGAAAAGAAGAATCATATGATTTTTATCTTTTATTTCATTCCTGCTTAGATTAAAATACGGCCTTTAGAAAAAAAAGAAAAGAAAAACTGTAATTTTTCATGCATGAGTCAGATATGGCATTGTACGTGAAGAATTAAAAACTCAAACTCTCGGAAATCAGTCAATAGATATGAGAATAGTGTTGATTAACAAAGAAAAGAAATATGGGGTTCTAATATCCTTTATCATGAAGGAAATATTAACAAAATAATATGCACAATTTCTTAAGATTTTAAAGAGCTTATGTTCAACGAATTTTCATCTAACTAAAGACATTATATATGAAAAATAAAGGCTTTAAGCTATTTACATTATTTGCCACTGGTATAACGATTCATCTGATATCTTTGGCTTTAAATAATGATATCGCTTGGTACACATTTTCAGAATAAAATTTTTGTATTCAGCCTAGCGCATTGTGAAGGGACTTGAATATTATATATATACATAAAGCCGATGTCCTGGCTTAGGAGAAGCGCATCTTCCAAGCGATCTGGACGTCCTGTCTTCGAGTCCCAGTTCGGGTCTAGTTATTCTTGATCTGTTCTATCTGTGAGATGTGTGAATGTGATCCTGTAAAAAAGGGATGTACAAGAGAATGTGATGTTTGAGTAGCTAAAACGTATTCCTGACCCTAGTTGACGTTACTTAAACAAAAGAGACGCACCCTCGGCTTAAAATCGATGACTGCGTCAACGAGCTTGGCCATGCAAGTGCCGTTAGAAACAACAACATATCAAAATGTTGAGCTGACTTAATTAATTTAGAACGAAGCGCTGTAGAGAGACAAAGAGTTAATGTTATTTTTGTAATGCTTCAACTTCTCATTTTATTCGTAAATTCAAAATTTGATATAAGCTGGTTTGAAAAAAAAATTTGTATATCAATTACAAAATTTTAATATTCTAACTTGTTACGATTTTTAATCATAATAGTCACATGTCATTGATGAAATAACAGACAGTGAAGTAATTGACTGAAAATGTGATACCTATCTTTAATCCCGTTAACAAAATTATATGTAATTTTTGTCCACTTAGTTCGTTGTATTATTGAATTATCGCTCGTTTGTTAAGCATAGATACAGTAATTGACGACTTGAATAACAGATATACGTAATATTCAGAGAATTTTTCGGATCCAGAGAGAAATAAAACGTGGCAGATTCATAAAATTGTTCAGTCTGAATTTTTGGCAAATATGATCTCAGTTCTTTTCGAATGCATAGAAACATAAATAAATACACAGTGTTTCCTCGGCACTTTTTGTGCCACTTTTATTTAATTTCAGTTTTTAAAAAGTGAATAAAGGAATAAATTACATTATTAATTAATTAAATTACATTATTAATTAAATAAATTACATTACATTTTAAGTGCAATTAGATAAATTTTACGTATAAGAAATGTTTAGGATCTTAAAATACATGCCCCAAGAATTCGTTTTTAGTGTGAAGATGGATCTACTTTTGATAACAAGAATAACTAACTGCGCAAAAGAAGGACAGAGGTTGCTTGACTGAGAGGAAAATGCCGAAACGTAGATTTTCAAGAGAACATATATGTAACTGCTCTTTTAGGCTGGTTGTCTCTATCCCACCCTTGAAAATTATAATCATTTCCTTTCAGAAAAAAAAGTATAAAACCAATTATTCCTTTCCCTACAATTACTGAAGATGTAATTCTCCCTCTGCTCATAGCCTTTGAGAAAAATCGCATTATTAAACTAAAATCTGCCTGTTCTGCAGTCTTAAAACATAAATTTATTTATTTATTTTTCATTTTGGGACTCGGACGTTTGACCGCAAGGGGAAGGATACAAATGTATAATGTAGCGGATGATAATCAGAAACAATAGATCCCATTTTATTATGAATCCGAAATCATACCTAAATACAACATTTTTTAACATGTGCCGCAGAGATAAAAATTTGAACTCAATTTACATCGTCTTATGGTCATGTGGCTAGTTTAGTTGCACATGTCTAGTAGATCTATAATGAAATCCAATAAAGATTTATATGTTGTTGTTTCTAATGGCACTTGTCATGGGCAATCTCGTTGCCGCGGTCAGCAATTTTAAGTCGAGAGTGCGTCTCTTGTTTTAAATAACGTCAACTAGGACAAAGAGTACATTTTAGCTACTCAAACATAATATTCGCTTGAATAGCTCCTTTTTACAGGGAGGCACATTCACATATTTCAAAGATAGAACAAATGAAAAGCACCCATGCCCGACCCGGGATTCAAACCCAAGACTCCCAGATCACGGGGAAGATTCGCTATCCCTGTGTCAGGACGTTGGCGAAGATCTATATTATGCAAACATGCGATGTCCGAATTGTTCACCACAACAATGACTCCAATACTGATAACATCCAAATGTATAAAGCACTGATGAAAAACTACTGCAAGATTGTTCACAAATCTAGACGGCAGAAAACCGAACAGATAATACAGCTGATTATTTCTATGTGAGTTTATAAAGAGGCACTTTAGATTAACAAAGATTCATTAAGTCGTCTTTGCAAGGTATGAGTGGATGGCATATCCGTACTACAGTAAAGTTTCGTCTTGTATTTGGTTCTTTTACGCATTAAATCTTAACGTTGAAGTTAGAAAGACTTTTTGGTGTGGTGTGGAATCTTGGTGACAGGATGCCGGTTGAAATATTGTCTTCGTCATCTGACTAAGGTTCTGAATTAACTAACTCGTTCTAAAATTATATTAGTGCTGTTTCGAAAAGGTTGTTCATCTAGCTAAATTAATCTTCGGAAATGAAAACTCCGTCTTGAAGTACCTTAAGAAAAATCTCTAAAATGAATAATTTTTCTCCTTGGGAAAAACATCTATGAAAAGTTGGCCAGATACTACACTCAAATGCAATCCAAATTGCAAATTATGATCTTATTAATGAATAAGTGATGTTATTAGGGCAATATATCGTTAAACCGATGTTGATTTTTAAAAATAATGATTAGAATACTCTATTAAAGACAATCAAATGACCAAAAAATATCTTTTCTGAAATCTGTGAAAACTCGGTCTAAATTAAGAAAGTTCTGATACCAACAGAATCTCATACTGTAATACTTTTAAGTATGGAATAAGTAATTTGAAATACTTGTTATATTTACAAGTTTATTTTATTTTTAAGGGAAATAACTGAAATTTAATACAGTTCTAAATAGCATTTCATAAACGACATTTTTGCATTGTCTCCGATATAATTTTAAATTAAATTATTGGTTTAATTTTAAATTAAATTTCATTTGTAAACCATTAAACTGCATTAAAGGTTGGATCGATTGTGAAAACTAGCAATGCATGGAAGATAAAATCACTTACATTCCGTTATTATAGAGTTCAATATCAAAGGCTGAAAGCGAAAGCTATCATTTAAAGCAAATATATATTTATATATATTTGAGTTAATATTTACTTAGAAAACTTTGAATGAATGAATTTTCAATTCTTGTCATGGTATATTATGTGTTTGCCTTTACTTGATAACAAATATATTTG
This sequence comes from Argiope argentata, assembly GCA_026289955.1. Lineage (NCBI taxonomy): Eukaryota > Metazoa > Arthropoda > Arachnida > Araneae > Araneidae > Argiope > Argiope argentata. The sequence goes on from JAOUZG010020001.1 coordinate 1,080,602, forward strand.
CCTTTTGAGAAATGGAATAATAAAGTATACAATTATCATTATCTACAAATGAAATAAAAATTCTTCATATTATTTACGAATTTATTTTTCTAAATTTGAGAAAATTAATTGTAAGCTGTATTTTCTCAATTTTAAATGGTATTGATAGAATTTAGCAAAGACTTTCATTCACTAAATAATTATTTACATGCTTTGCCTTTTGTTCAAATAATAAATAAATAATAAAAATTAAATATGCTGTTTTCGGGATCGAATTAATTTCTCGTAGGAAATTTTATCATTGTCTACTACTGCAGTTTTAAAAAATTTTCAATTGCAACACTTAAGCAAATTTCAACAAATCTTGAAAATTATCAATTATTTTCTTATTTACAAAATTTTGTATTTGCAGATTGCAAGGATTCAAGATTACTATCATCTAGTTGATTCTCCATAGATTTTAAGGCGACCAGGGGCCTTTAAAACGACTTTTTGCTATTTTAACCTTGCAAGTTATAATTTTACAGGCATTAAGAGCAACACTATAGGAGATGATACACAAAATTTTAAAGCATTATATTAATGTATTTATGATTTAGCGGGGTTGGAATACTATAATATATTAGCGATAAATAACATTAATGAAAAATGCTCCAGGCGCTCCAAATTTATTCGAAAGTGCTGCCTTTTTTATTATTACTTACCTTTTGAAACAAAAGTTGGGATTAATCTTGAAGTTTGAGAACGAAATACAAAAATTAACAATGTGATAACTCAAAAACTACTGATTTCTTTTAAAAGTTTTAGTAGTCTTAGGTTATTATATTGGTTAATTTTTGTATTTTGTTCTCAAACTTCAAGATTTATCCTAACCTTTGTTTCAAAAGGGTTAGCGTAAGTAATAATAAAAAATGGAGCGCTTTCGAACAAATTTAGAGCACCTGCAACATTTTTTATTAACATTATTTATCGTTAATATTATATTATATTAGCCTCTTTAACTCATAAATAAATTAATATAATACTTCAAAATTTTGTGCATCATCTCCTATAGTGTTACTCTTTATGCCTGTAAAATCTTAAATTGCTAAGGTGAAAATAGCAAAAAGTCATTTTAAAGGTCCCTGGGTGCCGTAATTTTTTTAATGTTTGGTTTTATAAAAAGAATTCGTATTTTTGTAAAACAAAGCTTTAAATAATATAATAATTATGGATTATTATTTAAAATTAATTCTTTTCCGAAGTATATATGCAAATCAAATTAACAATTTTTGTCTGTAAAATTTCCCACTTCTTTCCAAGCATTTTTCATTCTTGGTTATTTAATGAAAAGAAAGTTAGCTCGAAAATTTCTCTACTAACCCATTCTTTCTAGAACCTTTATTGGTGCCTTTGAACCTGCAATTGTGATGCTTTTTGAAAAAGATCACTATGTCTTGTTTTAAATTATAACAAAACTAATATAATGATATAGATTAGAATGTCCTAATCTCTATGTTATAGAAATAGAAACTCTCTTTGAATGAAAGTATATGAGATTTCAGTTTATGACTTACTATAATTTTTTGAAAAAAAAAATAAATAAATAAAATAAACATTTATTAATATGAATTGAACTAATATTTAATATTTTAAATGATTAATTTACATAAAATTTTTCAATCAGCTAAAGTGTTTGAAGGCATTGATCTAAATTTCAGTAGAGAACAACTAAATACATTTTTATCTCGAAAAGGACAATTACAGTTTTTGATTTAGATATTTAATTTTCCATTTCTAATATTGGTTATACCGCACTTCATATTATCATTTTTATATATTTTTCACATAAATTATTTCGTTGAGAAATAGATTACCATATTTTTTATATACAGGATTGATAAATTAAAAATCATAATGTGTAATTTCCCGTCAGATTACAGATTTTAAAGCAATGCGATGGAAATTCATCTATCAAGTTTCGCATTAATTTTAATGTTTTTAGACATTGAAATCTCGGGTTAAGGCTGTTAAAAAGTACAGCTTTAATCCGAGATTTGTACGCCGAAATGTACACAAGAATCCTATTTTAATAATAATTATGTTGATTTTTTTCTTTTAAATATCTATTTACACGTCTATATTGTTACTTGAAAACGTTATTGTTCTTTTTTACGCATATTTATAGATATAATTGATTATCTATTAAAAACAGCATCATATTATCACGTAATATTATTTTTGAGGCACTACTTACCAAATTTCTCGTCTCCATCTACTGTATTGTAGATAATTGAATGCTTGGATAATGATTTTGTAACAACTAAATATAAACATTAACTTTTGAGTTTGTTACTTACCTTTTTGTTCCATACTGTAGATAATTGAATGCTTGGGTAATGATTTTGTATATAAACATTAACTTTTGGATTTACTACTTACCTAATTTTCTTTTTTCTACTATAACGCAGATTATTCTATGGATCTTTACATTTCACATTGCAATCTAAAAATGAAATTGTGTAATTTGCTACCTTATCTTGGAAAGCAATACAAAAAATAAAGAAAGCGTAATCAGTGTTGTTTCAATGATTTAAATTGGATTTCAAATGGGATAAAAATACTTTCGAACAATGACATTCCATTAATGAAAAAAAAATTAAACACAAGATAAATCCTTTTGAAAATAGAAATTTTCCCCATAAAATAAATAATATTCCTTTGTTTCATTGTTAAACAGAATAAGTATCCAAAGTGTGCAATATGTCTGATTGTATGAAAGAATGAATTATAAATAAAAGGTATTAAGATAAGTGCATGGCAGCAAATAATTTTTCTTTGGAGAATTTTTCTATTTTCGATTGTTTTGATTCTACTGCTTTTGTTTATCACGAACAAAAATGTAGAAAACAGCTGTCTATTCCTAAATTTTTAATTTGGCGTCGTGTTCTTTTTAGAAATTTCTGCCTGCTTTGTTTTGAATAAAAATTCTTTAAATTTTTTGCCATCAAAATTTATCGCTTCTAATAAATGAAAAATATATATATACATTAAAATTCTGTACTGGATGCACAGAAAGATCACTGTAGGCAAAATTTTTAGTGTGCATATTCTATGAATAATTTTATTTTTGTATCTTACCTTTACAATTTATTGAAGTTCATTGCTATCACCAATTCATTCGTAATATTTCTACTGTAATTCGTGATTTTTCATTCGTAAATATAAACATAAATAAAGGTAGAAAGTCATTTTCAAAGCACATAGATGCGAAAAACGCAAAATTCTGATACTGATTTATATAGTGATACAATCCGGTCTATTTTAGAATATATGTTTTCATAATAATCTGAATTGCAAGAAAGAAAGTACTCAGTCTGTGACAACTTCTTACTGGAAAAAGAAGGCGTGTACCGTTATAAAAGGTACGAATTCTGTACCTTATTAAAGTTATTTAATATTTTATTTTCTTCTTTCAAAGCACTTCTTCATCTTTCCAAGAAATCAATCATATCTTCTGTTATTCTTAGTTGAATCTAAGGAAGACAAAATCAGCTCCTAAAAACAAAGTAAAAGTTATTTTTACTGCAAATTTGTTTAGAGAAATTATTAGCATTAATTAATTTTTTCAACTTTTCAATTTTATAACTAAAATGTTAAAAATGATAAGAAGTGAAAATAGTTGTAGTAATTTAATTAAACTTTAGTTTGAAAAAACTATATTAATATCCACTACTAGCTTTAAAATATGTATTTGAGCTTGAGTGGAAGAATAAAATAAGTATTTTATTAATGCTTGAAAATTTGAACAAGATATATATATGGAGAGTGTGAACTAAAGGTAGAAATTGAAAAAGAAGTTATTGGAATACTATTTAGCTATTATTCTATATTTTCAGAACATAATTCAAGACACTATTTTAAGAAGGTTTTATTTATTTATTTATGACAACATAAAAAAAGCTGAATATTTTCATACATAAGATCATTTTCTTCCAAATTTTCAAATGATATACGATTTTAACAAATATTTTGAGGAGTTTCAGGAAAATATTTCAAAAAATTAGTATTCAGTTCAACCAATGATCATGATAGCCATATCTATGACAAAAATCATACCATTATGACAAAATGCTACTTAAAAATTTTCTTATGACAGCCTAGATTTCTTAAAATTACGTGAAATCGCAAATTTTTAGTTATAATTTAATGAAGAAATACATCACAAATTTCAAATTTTAAGCCTTCACATAAGATTTTATTGAAATTCAATCTCAGAATCCTGTAAGTTATTCAAATTTTATGTAGACTTATCAATTGCATATAATCACTCACAAAATTACTAAAGATTTTTTTATATGCTTTTGAATAAATTATTGATAAAACAGAAAGAACCTTGAATATGCAAATCAAATTACTGAACAATTTTGAAGTCATGAAGTTAATGTAATGTGAATGAAGTATTATAAAATAATATTTGAGACCAAAATTAATGCTTAAAATGCGAAGAACAATTCAGAAGTATTTAATTAATTAAGATTAAAGTATCAAAACTATCAAAGCATGTGATGCTACAATAATAAACGTTTTCTATTTATTGAAATGTACAAGAATTTTCACAAATATCAATGCATTTCTGTTTGCCTTTTTGTTGTAGGTCTACTTATATTACATACTTTTTATAACTCTTGAAAATTATGAATTCCAACTTTATCATCCGGTAGAAATTCAAAGTTAATTGTTTCACATTTTCTGAATGTAAAATACTGAATATTACGGATGTATTTCAAAATTTTGTTTTCATTACATTGAAAGATTTTTACACTGAACTTTATATAACTTTAAATGCTATAAAAACTCACACTATCTCGGAAACAGTATTTTAAAACAGTATTATTTGGAAAACAGTATTATTTGGTTAAAACCTGTAAATCTTCTTTATGTAATTCCGGCTTTTAGCCTAATTACTACCGAAAACGCCAAGAAGTCACTAAGATGGACATTCTTTTTCTCAATTTTATATTTCAAATTTTTAATTCAGAGAACATTAATCTTTAAAGATCATATCTATTTCTATACTTAATTATATTAAAAAAAGCAATTTGTTTGAAGAAATATGCAAAAATAATTCTAGAATGTATTTACAGAAATATTTTTTTTCTTTTTTTCAAATATTTATGCACTTTAGAATATGTGCCATAGACTTAACACTTAACAAACCACAGCTGTTTCTAGGGCTCATATGGCCCCTTTCCGTTTTGTTATAGATATAATGTAGGTAGACTTTATTTACAAAAATACACAGCAATAAATTTGAAAGAAACAAATAAACAAATGACAAAATATAAAAACATAAAACATAACAATAAATGATATAATAAGATTGAAGAAAATCTAGAGTGTATCAAAATCGGGTGAATGAACACGATAATGTACAGTAGGAATGAAAGTATAAAGGAAAAAAATTAATTACTTGAAGGGGTTAAAGGATTTATTTTGGATAAAATGCAAAGACTTATGTTATATATATAAAAAAAATTGCTCTCAAAAAGACATTAAACTGTTGTAGTAGCAAGAAGGCCTATTTAATTTTTAAAAAATGCTTAGAGACCATAAAAAGTTATGACAATTTTTACTTTATATCTTTCCTGTTCTTTTTTCTTCTTTTTTGCACAAATTGTAACACTAATCTTTTTAAATTACTATTTTACTACTCACGGAAGGGAGTAAATATATAATCACCATAATTAAAAAAATTAATCCAAATTTACTTTTAAACAAAACTAAAGTAAAGAAAGTCCTACGAATTTAAAAACACAAATATATCGCAACTTTATCCATTTCAAAATTTCCTCAAAAAATGTCTATTTTTAATACTACATGACATCTTCATATCATTAAGCACTAAAATTATTCCGCTTAAGGTTGCTAGGTAAAAATATAAAATTCGGTTACATCTTAGATATGATAATTAATGATTATTTCCTTCATTTAGAAATATTTGGAATTTAAAACAAGCAGAAGGTGGAGTTAAAGGTCGAAAACAAGACTTGCTCATAAAAACAAATGAAGGATAAGAATAACTAAGGCTCTTTTGTACAAAGTTACAAGTTCGTTAGAGAAAAAAGCAGGAATAAAGCAATGCCTTGTAACAGATCTTTTATAGAGAGTATCTGTGTATCAGGATATTCTAGCTCTCTTAATGTCGAGTTAAATTTGGCTGAACTTAAGAAGCACGGTTTTGTAAGGTTTCCCAAGGCGTGAAGGTCTCAATATAAACAGAAAAGAATACAGATTATTTAGAACTCTATTGAAAGCATTTTCCAAATGTTTATTTGATACAAAATTCCAAATGTATCTCCAAATATCATGAAGGAAAATGATTTTTCTCGGAGCAAATGCTAATTGTTAGAAAGAAATGAAATTTGTTTGAACGCGATTTAATAATTAATTCTGTAAAGCTTTTTTTCTTGAGACTGATTGTTAATTACAAGGAAAACAACCTTGAGACAAGTTAGATATTAACCCTTTCGTGGGCCATTTATTTCTCTTTTTGAATTTCTCCTTTTTTTTAGGTTTTATTAATATTTAAGAAGTAGTATTTAAAAAAATATATTTTATTTGGCTGAATGTTATGTTTACACTTAAATTTCAGGGGTGATAAATATACCTCCTTTGGAACTATATACAATCAAAGAAAAAATTAAATTTAATGATGATTTTTTGGCGTGAAAAGACGAGAACCATGTTAGAATGTACAAAAGTATATCACATTCTGCACACATACACCACGTACTCTTTTCTTGTCCCTGTTCGCAACATTTCTTACATCGCATACAGTTGGGAACCCTCTTTCCCATGCTAGCTAAGCACACATAATCTGTAACTGCACAATTCTTTACTAGGAAGCTAACAAGACATCCTTTTTTTTAAAAAAATCTGTTTATTATCTGACAATGCGTTAACTGTAAGATAATGTAGGTGGGATGTAATCTTCCCAATGCCCACGAAAGAGTTAATGGTTCAATAGCAGTTTAGGTTGTACGTAGGAAAGTTATAGATTCAAGATTCAATTCCAAGGATGATCATCATATGCACATGCTTAATACATTATAAATATATCTGATTCCAAAATCTTATATCTTTTGTTATGGTGAAATTTGCAGAAAGAGCGGAGTAGGGATGGGGGTGACAACTCAGGTGTCGTCTTTTCCAATTTATCAAAAGTTATAATTTTTAAGTTCTTTTCAAAATAAGACTTTCTAGTTAGCAAGTTAGATATTAATGGTATAACAGCAATTTAGGTTGTACATAGGAGGGTTATAGATTCAAGACTCAGTTCCAAGGGTGATTATAATATGTACATGATTAATATATGCTAAATATATCTAGTTCCAACATCTTACATCTTTCGTAATAGAGAAATTTACTGAAAGAGCGGGATGGGAGTGGGAGTGACAACTCAGGTGTCATCTTTACCAATTTATCAAAAGTTAAAATTTCGAAGTTCTTTTCAAAATAAGAACTTCTAATACAGCTTAAGAAAGAAATGGCCATAAAATTTCTCTGAAATCGGAAAGAGACTGCTCTGAAAAATCGCCAAATAATTAATAAAAATCTATCTTGCGAAAAAGATAGAGCATTAATATCAAATAAAATCAACACTGATCAATAACTCAAACATTTCGTTTTTGTTACAAAGCGAAATGATGATGTAAAATCCTTTTGCTTGAAGTATAGGGATAAAATAAAGTTTCTTTTTATATCTATCAAAGCTTTTGTTAAAAAGTACTTTCTATATATAAAATAATACATTTTTAAGTCCATACAAATCTCTCAAATGCAAAATTATGTGAGCATTCAACCCGAGAATCTATAAAACAAGACGCGAAACATGTAAATTCAAAGTAAACAAAAGTGTCTGGATCCATACAAATGCTTTCATCGATTTTTTTTCAGAAAAGAAAAAACTGTCCATTTAATTTTATATGCACATCTTAAGATTTATATTTTATGAAACTTCGGCATGCTTTCCGAAATTTAAGTTTTCGATTTTAATAGAAAGAGCAATAAACACTGGCAATAAATTATAGAATTTTATGCAGAGCCGAAATTTTTATTTTGGTTTCAATTTTAAATGCACTCGTACTATTAAGAAGAAATAGCTGCTGAAAGTTAGTGATGTATTTAAAATACTATTTTACGGATGATAAAAAGAAAACAATCTCAATCTTGAAGATATAAAATTTAAAATACTCAGGTTAAAAATCTCACGATTCTATTCTTGTCCTTTATTCAGAAAAAAATTATAATAAAATTTATTAGTAAATTGTTAAATAGTCAACATTTGATTTTTGTTGTGAACTGATTGTAATGAACAAATAAAATTTTTCAACCCCCTCCTCTAAGAGTGATAAAAAACGATTTTTTATTACATTTGATTACAAGTTCGTAGTTAAGTGATTAAAGTTATGTTTATATTTCCAATGAAGTGAGAAATAATATAAACAATGATAACAAAGAAAAAAAAACAATATTCACATAATTTTAAAAAATTACTCTTTTTTTTTTACTGTAAAAGGATATTAGAAACAAATCGTTACCATTTTGTATATTAATAAATGAGCAGATTTCAGAGTAAATTTGTTCCACTTTAAAATTAAAATTATATAATCCATATAAATTGTGAAATGATACTGATAAAGTAAGAAAAAATGCAGGGGTAGTAAAAAATGATAATAAACATTCTAATATTTAAATAGCAGTTATCGAATGTACTTGGAAATAATGAAGAACAAAATTTTGGAAAACTGTGAAATTTTTGCTATGATTTACGAAGCTAAAAAGCTTAGGAAGTAAATAAAAATTGTTCATATGCATCTAAAATGATCTCTTATGAAGAGGATTTGTTACTCTTTTTGCCACGTATTCAATTATGAAATATCAAAAAATGGTATCATAAACTTCTAAACTTTTATGTATTCAAAGGTATTTGCTGCATATAGGACTTTCATTCTAACTCATTTATTTAGGAAATATCGAAAATATAGTATCGTAATCGTCTAAAATATTATACCCAGAATTAGAGGATTACATTGAGGATTTGCTATTCTTGTTGTTGTTGTTGTTTCTAATGGCACTTGCCTATGGACAAGCTCGCTGCTGGACCCAGCAGCAGATTTAAGCCGAATGAAGCGTCTCTTGTTTCAAGTAGCGCCAACTAGGGCCAAGAGTACGACTTTTGCTACACACTCACCACATTCGCTTGCACAACCCCTTTTTACAGGGGGGCACATTCACACATCTCACAGATAGCACACAGAATAACAACCATGCCCGAACCAGGACTCGAACCCGGGACCTCCTGAACACGAGGCAGACGCGCTACCTCTGTTCCAGAACGCCGGCTTGCTATTCTTTTACTTATTTATTGATTTAAGAAGTATCGAAAAGAAAATATCATTTTTATGCAACCAATATTACCAATTACTTGATAAATTTCTTATTCTTTTCCTTGCTTATTCGTTCACAAAATATCAAAGTGATAATATAGTAATTTCAAAATTTTTAAGAATAGCAAATAAAACACTGTAAGAGGTTTTGCTGCTCATTTTTACGACGTATTAAAGAGATAGTATAGTAATCACCAAAAAAAAAATTTTTTTTTCATCCCAAATTCATTATTACGTGGATAATTTCTTTTTTTTTTCGCCATATTTATCCATATATGTAATAACAATAAATTACAAAGACCGTAACGTGGTTGTCAAAAATTCTACCTTTTTTGAAAGCATGTTTATGTATGAACATAATAATTCAAAAATGTGACAAGCTGGATAATTGAAGTTGATAATTACATTAAATATCTCTATCATATTCTGGTTTAAAATTTGCAGAAAATTTGACTGTCTGTCTGTATATTCGTATATGTGTGATTATATACCAAAAACATATAGAAGGCATAAATGAAATTCAATAAGCGCTTTCGGTACTAAAATTATAGATTTATAAAATTCTTTTAACCTGATTTGGCAAAGAGAAGAAATACAAAATCCATGGTTAATTTCTTCAATACACATAAAATATTATATAAAGTTTTCTATATTGCACAAGGTTATGAGAAAAAATTGTAAGTTGAATGTTTCTCACCTTGTTTGGTGTCTTTGAAATTTGCCCTCGAGAATTTTGAAATATTATAATCACAATAAACAATTTTTACACTGCCTTAATCTTTCAGTGATGCTAATTAAACTACCACGCAATTTTCTTGCCTCATTAACATTAAAAATATTTTAAATATAGTTATATAACTTTAATTGCAGGAGACGTTTTAAATATTTTTATTGGACACAGTCCATAGTTCCAGACATGAAATAAGAGTAGTGTCTAAAATTATGCAGAATAGCTTTCAGAATTAAGAGTGGGAATGCTCAGTTTTATAAGGAAGCATTTTTTTAAACACAATCTATCAAAAGCAAGCAAATAAATAAAAGAAAAAAAGCAAGCACTTGATATTTTTATCTCATATAAACAGCACTGGTAATAAAAATTTTGGGTAAGTATGGTGTTCTTCCATTGATTTAGTCCCGTTGATGGATTTTTACCAAAAATTAGATCCAAGCCGTATAATGAATGTTCGACTTTCTCTAATCGTTTGCTTTTATTTGGAATATAATCAAGGAGTAGGTAAGTAAACATTCAATAAGAAAGATTTTTCAGATTCACCACATTCAACATTTCACCAATTCAGATTTTTAATAATTATTATTTCGTTCATTCTCAAAACAATAAAAATGTCATTTTTTTAAAATCGCAAATTTCCTTTGAAAATTACAATGCTTTCACTCGACCTATTCATGATATGAAAATGAAAAGAAATTAAAAAGGAAAAAAGTGGAGAGGGTTTTAAAAATATGTAATTAATAAAAAATTTCTTTTGCAATCTTTTCGTTGAATAAATTTTATAATCACCTGAGCTTAAATGATGGATACTAATAATTTTTCCAAATTTTGAGATTTCTGCAGTTTAAGTAAACTCCGACTAAAAAATAATGAATAGACAAATATAACCGTAAAAAGAATTTAAAACCATGACGAGGAAATTATAAATAAATTATGTTATAGGAACCTGAAAATTTATTAAAGCTGTTATGAATAACTAATATTATAGATATGCATGAGGAGAACTGAATATTTCATATATATTATTACATTCAAGAATAGCTGTAAGTTTGTACGTAAATGCAAAGTAAACATAAATTTAATTCATTTGTAGATTTGACGACTTCAGAGTTTACATATATATTGCAACATGAATCTTCTAATAATACAGTGTCCGTGAACAAAAATTCCCTGAATCAGGAATGTAAGAAAAAAAATGGAATTGACAAATGTAAATTAGAAATTTAAATCCAAGTATCTTTTCATTATTGTAATACGTATCTTTATAAGGAATACTTTCTAACGTAAAAATTTATACGCATTTATCTTCTCATTATTGTAATATGTATCTTAATAAGGAATACTTTTTAAGGCAAAAATTTTCATCCTCAAACTTAAAGGGTGAAAATATTGGAAAATTCGATATATGAAAATTCGGACATTAAAGAATATCCATAACTATTACAATAGAGAAACTCACAAGATTTCTTCTCAAACGTTTAATTTTCAAGGTTCCCCCCACAAAAAAATAATTTCATTTGACGTATGATGAAAAAAATACAGTTAATGGATTATAAATTTGAAGCTAAACATATATCGATATTAATTGCAATATATACTTTTAATTAGTTGTAATGTATACCTATCTCAGAAAAAAAGTTTTTTATGCACATATGATATAAAATGTAGAATAAACATATATACATTCGAAATTTAAACAAGCGAATCCACTTATATTGAGACATGCGTCAACTAAAAGTTTTTTACTGCCCCAGAGATTTTTTCTTAAGTTCAAGAATTTTGAATGAATGAATATGAATTTGAATGTTATCTAGCGTGTCTATATATATATATATTGGGGAAAGAATTTTCAAAAGTATAATATATCAGGAATGAAATTGGAAAATGTTGAATCGACAAATATGAATTCTAAATTTATATTAACACATTTTTATATATTTTGTCATGTATCTCTGTGGGATATGATATCCGAGGAAGACAATTTATTGCTTATGCAACGAATGCAAATTCGAAATTTATGCTACTGTACATAGCGCAACATGTATCTACAAAAAGTATGATATACCAAGAAAAGATGATTTGATATGGAATATAAAAATTTTGTAATCAACATTTGCGGAAATTTTTATATTGTAGTATGCATCTTCGTATAAAGTGCATTCATACTAGAAAAAATATTATTTTCATGGTTAAAAAATGTGGTCCAGGTATATGTCTGTGCAAAGATTATTCCATTATTGATAAATAAATTGGAACAAGCGTCTCAGGTATTTATTGAAAAATGTTAAATAAATTGAGAATTTAAATAAATGTACCCTAATTAATATACGCTTAGCAAACAGGAAAAGTTTCACCCATATACACTTGAGTGCAAATAAATAAATAAATAAATAAAAACCCAACAAAGAAGACTGTAAAATCTGAATTAAATAAACGAAACGCCTTTTTTTTTTAAAAAAAGGAGACAATCGGTAACACTTCCAGACAATATCACTTAATAAAATCCTCATGAATTCTTAAAATAAAAATAAAAAAAATGTCCAACCGAAATCAGAGCTTAAACCCTTTTCCACTAAATCACTCTCTCTGTCGTTCGTTAGCTAAACGAGAGGCGAGACACAGAAGCAAAATGTTTTTAAATAACTGCAAAAATAGCCCCTTTACATCAATGAAAATTAACTCCCTGCTAAGGGCGGTAATTTCCTTCCCCCTCCCTCTTTAGCAGGAAGAGGAGAGAGAGAGACAGAAAAAAAAAAGAGGAAGAAAAAGGGAGAGAAAGAACCATCAACGAGTTATAAAGAATGATAAAAAAATAAAGAAACACAAACTGTTTTTCTTCTATTGCTGCCTGCTTTTTTTTTATTCATTCACTCTTTCTTTATGTTTTTTTTATATATTTAATTTGCGGCCTTGCTTTCTGACGCGTGGTTCGGGCATCGCGTGCGTCATTATCCGCGTCATGATCCGCACGCACACGCTGCCCCCGCTGCACGGTTAACGTGCTCGCATAATAGAAGATAGTACGAACGGAATGGATGGAATTAAAGGAAGGAAGAGATGAGGACTAAGAAATTCCTGTTGCTGCTGGTCGCGAGGTTTCCTCCACTCCCCCATTGGTCGGAGGTTCGGAGTGACGTGTCGGGTGACGTCACGGGGCCTTCGGCCAATGGGGGCGGGTTCGGTGGGTGGAACTACGGACTGAGGATCAGCGGGTCCGATTTGGAAAGGGGAAAGCCTATTCGTTGTCATTGGAAATGGCCTACGCCAACTGTAGACCGTTTTCGAGCCAACTGACAGCCCAGTCCGAGCATACCTAAGCATCTGATCAACAGTTCAATACAAATCAACTGCACACGGCCAGATCTCATATTTTAGCATTTTCTCAAATGCATTTCAGATGAGCTGTAGGGCTCGTGTTTTTTTATTGTAATCTTTTTTTCTTCTGGCATCCTCCCTCGCCCAATCTCCACTACTTTTTCCATCCCCCCTTCTCTTTCCTATGAAATATCGATATCGCAGCTTATCATAAATCGATATTACTAGACGACATGCTATGTACTGTTTAGATACATTTTTTGGGTTTGGGGTTCTTTCTTGCCATCATGGATAGGCTGTTGTTTGGAACACATGTAAAAGAATCGAAGTGCGTTTTTTTTCTCCTCCTCTTCCCTTAATGTTTAACAATAGCCATTCATTTTTCCACATAAAAAGATAGTAAAGGCGTCGTTCTCCCACATCATAAAACTACAATGTGATTTAATTTGATTCCAACATAAACAACAACAAACATAATAGCATTCAGGATCGTTTCTGTTTATCTAGAATTTCCCCGTTGATACTATCTTTCATCAGAATTCATTGAGTTATAATGCAGTTTTGTTCTAAGATATTGCTCTTTTTTTTCTTTGAGTAAAAAATAAATATAGGCTTTTTCATTGTTATATTTAATTGTATGATGGTTTCAATACACACAATGTTATTTAATTTACTCTGTCTTAGAAACTATGTAATTTGAGTTAGATATAAAACTACATTTGATACGCTTTATCGTGAGAAATTTTAGATACATTTTAAAATTGAAGTTTAATTTAGAAATTTTAGGCATGGTAATTCTTAATGATAAAAATTTTTGGCAGTTGCACAGTTATTATTATTTTAGTACAACCAAATGGTTTGTTTATTTTGATTATTTATGTTGTTGTAAATATTCAAAACTGCAGAGACGTGAATTTGTTACAAAATATTTTTTGAATGAAACCAAAATAATTAAAACGGATATCTTGCAGGTTTTTAATTAAAAAAGAAATATAAGTTTATTTTGTGTAGCCTTGTTATGCAACACTATATTCTGTTAAAAATAAGATCATTCGCATCATTTTACAGAATATAAATGAATGTGCATTATAACTGGAATATTGCATTCAAAACTTTAATTAGTTACGAATGTTTATTAGAATATCTCAGTATAATTGTAGATAGCAAATACAAGACCTAATTTTATCTAAAAAAATATTTTCATGATGTCATTATTTAATATTAGCATAGAATTCTTGTTCTTTACACTGTAAAGCATGTATCTAAAAATTCTCGAAACTAACGTGATTTAATGGGTCATGTATCTCTTGAAAGCTTTTTCAATTTACTTTTTAAAAATCACTACATTGTTACATAAATTCTTAACAAGTATTGAAATGTTACAATATTGTTATTTTTATAAGACTTTACTGCGTGAAAACTCTGCGTTGAAAAAATTTCTGAATCTTATTTGGAATCATACGCAAATGTTAAAGAATTGCATAACAACTTATCGATATTTCTTAGCTTCTTGAAGTATGTACATTGTTCATTTAATTTAAATTTAGAAAAATAATAATCAGCTCTAATGAGAAAGAGTAGTTCATTCATTTGAAGTTGGGAATATTGAAAAAGCTTCATAGAAATAGAGTAATCATGAACAATTATATTTAGATTCAGAGGCTATTCAAATATTTATGAAGTAGGCTTTCAACTATAAGATGAATGGAATACATTATACTTTCTAAGAAGTTGTGCAAAATTCGTATGAATTGTTTGAAAAGCTTCTTAATAAATGGATATTAATAAAATGTTTGTGCTTTATTTTTTAATAATGCGGCAAACTTTTCTCATTTAATATCTCTAAAGAATCTTAAAATTGCAAAATATTTCTTTCATTTTCAAAACTTATACTTTTGATGAAAATATTAATTAAATTTTATTGCAAAATTTTAATTGGCCTACTTAATTTTTGAAATATTTTGTCTCCTTCAATTCAAAAAAGAATCGAAGGATTCTTATTTTAATAAAGCAAATTTTTAAGCCAGGCTTTTTCTAAATATCATTCATGTGAATGATATATCCTCAATTGATGCATTTAAGATATATCACTCATTTTAAAGAAGAATTAAAAAAATATCTTTTAAGACATTTTGTTTTTGATAATTTCTTAGCTTGCTGTTTGGTTTTCAAAAAAAAATTTCTCTCAAGTCATAAACAAAACAAGAACAGAAAATTTATTTACTTCCAACATTTTCCCAATTGATTTTAAAATTACATTCAAAACACTAATTATTTACTTTAAAATTATTGAAAATGAATAAGAGCAGTAAAAAAAATGAAAGCGCCTATTTCGAAGTGGATATGAAGTGTGTACTTCTGCTACTTTATTTTCAATGAAATATTTTTTCATAATTCTAAAAGAATTTCAAGTGGGGAAAATAAGCTGAATTGTAAAGAGTTACATTTTCGCTTAAGGTCAATGAAATAGACTTTCTTTTTTCCTTCATCAAAATTTGAAGGAAAATTAAATTATTTTTATTTTGGCTATAAATTGAAAAATAAAATAAAAATGTTAACCAAAAGAAGTATTTTGAATTTATCTTGAACCAGTTTCTGGCGAATGTAAGCTTTTTATGATAAATAAAAGCACTAACGATGAAATATTATGCAAGATTGTTATAAATATGCAAGATTACAACGTTTATATGATTGCCAAAAATGTAAATAATTAATTAAGAAATTAATATATGATCGAATGCATGTTATTTATAAGTTATGTAACGTAGTAGTCAAGTTTGAATCGTAATGCTTGAAGGACAAGGAAGTCTTGTGAATTTTAATTATTTTTATGAGGATCAGGATATATTTACAAACAACGCATATAAAAAGGTTATTACTAAATAGAAACTTAACGATTTTGTTGAAAAATAGTTCATAAAAATCGCCCTGATTTAAAATAGATGGAGGTTAAAATACAATTTTTTTAAAAAAAGAAGCATTTATTTATGTAGTGCATGCCTAGTTTTAGAGCATTATTCTTAATAATTTTAAGCAAATTTTTTATCAAATATTTTACTATAAAATATTGTGCAATAACTTATTTTTTACACAATATTTAATTAAATTTCCATTATTATTTATGTTATTTAATTAAGCGCGTTCATTTTATTTCGTTTTATCTTCAACAACTTCATAATAAGACTATTTAAGGCCAAGTAAACAATTTCAATTCAATTTTTTTTTATGTTATGTGTTGACTAGTGAGAGTCTACAAGAGCTTATTAGAAAAGCATGTAACATTTAAATTTTCGGGAATATAGAGGTTTTATAATTTAATTTAATTATTTCAATAAGAAAACTAAAAATTCATTCTTCAGATTCTATAAAATTATTAAATAAGATCACTTATAAAAATTCACCAAAATAAATGCATTTAGATTAAAATCAGTTTAAATTTACACACTTTTAAATTTTACAGCTAATTCAAAATTCAACTAAAATTTATACAGGTGTTAAAAATTTACATTTTTAAAAATGTGATGAATTTTGGGCATATAGACAAAATCGAATACATGCTCCAATATTCGATCATCATAATATCAAAAGTTTATCAAAATGAAAAAAAAAATTGTTGATGAACTAAATCATCACTATATCAAAAATAATTTTGATGCATATTGCAAAAATAACTACTAAAATTGCAAATAGCAATTTACAAGTATAAAATATCATCCAATTCAATAACTTGACTCCTGTCATCTTACTAGATTTTATTTAAGGGCTAAAATTTCGTAATTTATCATACAAATGGGCATCTCCATTGTTTAACGCTACTTTTTAGTAAACTAATAATGTCTGGAACTTAGCCACAACATAAAAAAATACGCGGTCGGTTTCCTCTGACGAATCGCCCAGACAATGGCGAGCCCGATCCATGAGAAAGCCGTTGGACAGATTTCGTGGGACCAGAGCATCCAAGCCTAAAAGTTGCGCCTAAATCAAAGGAAATGATGATTAGTGGAAGCATGGAAGCAGGCAGGAAGGTCATCGCGTCCACTTTACGATCAGCGCTCTCGTCCATATCCCGCCGAGCGTAGCGGTCATTATTATGGCAAAAGCGAAGAAAATCTCCGATGGGAGGCCACGGATGAGGTGCCGCAGATTCGCGGCCTTGTCCGCCAAATTGTGACAAAAAATAATCATGAAGATCATCATTCTGTGGTACTGATGCACTGGTCATTTCCTTTAAGTAAAAGTGGGGGAAAAAATACAGGAAATCGAAGTCCTTTCTTTCGTATGCTTAATTTATCTAGTCGTTATGTTAGCTTTTTTTTTCTTGGTTGATGAACCAAATTTTCTATTTTTAGTTCCGGAGTTGGAGGTCTGCTTTGGGAAAAATAGTGAGAATATTTAAAGGTAAGGCGTGTGTCAATAAAAATTTACGCGCTGCTCTGATGGATAATTGAAGAAAAAAATAAAATTATAATGGTTTCGAGATTTGCGATTTTCTTTAAAGGTCATTGTTCATATAATGGATATTTCCTATATGTTATACGTTTTCAAGATCTTAAAATAACAAGTCTAATGTTTCCTTAGTAACCTTTTAATAGTGCAAACAAAACACTCATTTTACTAGAAAAATTATCCACGGTTAGAAAAAATTTCAGGTTCAATTTATTTAATTATATTTTACATACGTTCCCATTATCTTTAGATATATTTATTTTACTGGGCAATTTTTTCTGGAATTTTATAAAATTTAAATTTAGCAGGTAAAATATTAATGTTATTTTTGAATCTTAGATCATTGGAAGATTTTTATACGAATTTAACCATAAAATACAATTTTGTTTCTCGCCCTGATTACCTTCCATACTAATTGTTTTTTGTCCGATTATTCTTATTTTAATGAAGATATAAATATTGTTATTATAATGTTAAGGTTTTGTTTTTATTTCTCAATAATAAGCACATTGTGTCTCCCAAAAATTATAATCATTCATTGAATAATTATAATACAAAAATAAACAGTAGATATTAAAATTCCATGGCTTTGATTAATAACTACAAAGATAGTAATTTGCCAGTAATCGAAAGTTCCATGATTTTTAAAAATATTTTAACATTCTTTTCATTTTATACAATTTAATTTTTTGACACAAAAAAGATACTTTGTTTAAAAACAATCGACAAGAGATAACTCTAGTTGGAAACTTGTTGAATTTATTAAGTACAAATTATGTAGTCTTCTGTTAACTGATAGGACCTTTTTTCTTTGACAGTATCATGATGGGGATTGTTTATTTTTAATTAAGTTATATTTTTAATTCTTGTTAGAGATGTTTGAGATTGAAAAATGACATGGAATTAAGTATTTTCACATTATTATAGCCATGTGAAGAAAGATATTAATGTTATTCTTATGAGACAGATCGTAGAACAAAGTGAGAAAAATGAACTTTCCTCACAGAATCTCACTCCGATGGATTTATTTTTGTAATAATGAGCAAAATATAACGTTCAAAACTCAGCGGCAACTACAATAAAAGAATTGAGAGTATCCATTGAAATCTTTTAAAGCCGAATGTCAACTTATGGTGGTTCAGCTGTTGTTATGGGAACAGTGAACAACATTAGTTAACAATTCGAAGACGTCTGATAATTGGTCATATTCTACTTTCAGATAAATTAACTTAAGTAGCATCTCATTAACTATTTATATAACCATTATTCAAAGTGTAATTACAGTGTTTGCAACACTAGCATTTATGATTATCAAAAGATATGAAAATGCTTATGAAAAACAGGTTTAGCTCTTATAAGCAAAATTTTACAGAGGCTTACAGTAGATGATGGATCTAATCATTCTATCATTTTCAATAAAGCCGGATTCAAAATTAATAGATTGAATAAAATCATGGTTTATATGTAATTTGTAAGGTCTATTATAATTCAATAAGCCCGAATCTAATTTCTTAAATAAAATTTTAGCACAGACCTAAGATCATAAAAGTAAGTTTTAGAAACGATAAGTTACATCGGCCATTGCTAAACGAAGTATCGTAATAAGTTAATTCAAATAAATCTCGATATTCTCAAAAGAAAATTCGAAAACGTATGAGACAATATTTATTACGAAAAGCGTTTTTTTTATTGTAATGAAAACTGATTTCATTGTAACGAAAAAAATTTTTTAAGAAGAAATACAGATTACATTCATTCTTTATTCTCCTAATTTGGATTCTTACATTTTACTTTTCTTCGATATGCATGCTATAATAAAAATGCATGCAATAAAGAATTGGAGCAATTTGATATGCATGCAGTAAAGAAAAATTTAATTAATTTGCTTGAATAAACTTTTTTTTTGTGTTAAAGATACCAGTTTTTTAAAGTTATATAGGTCATTAATATTAATAACCACCTAATAATGCAAAAGAATTTTTTAAAATTTCCACATAAACTTATGATTGTTCTGAATTATCATTTGAATTATATATTTAATCATTGTAGAATTCTAATTTCATTGTCAAGAAAAGCCACTATGGCCTCAGTATTTCAAATTCAAAAAATGATTTTAACAATGATATAAGTGGGCATAAAATCAATTAAATTTGATGTAGGAATGCTAAGTGTCCTTATATTAATGTGATATGAAAGTCCGGTGGACCGATTTAGATGCCATGCTTGTCATTCAACCATGGCTCAAAATCTTTTCGAAACCTTCTTCAAAATAGCTCCCATGTTACTTTGAGATATATTTCTTACATGTATATTTTCTGACCCTCTCTTTACATTATTTCAAATAATAATCATTGTAACGGCATAAATTTAATTGTCATTAGTTGTTTCTCTAATAGTTCTACAAAAGTTAATTTCATGCATATTTTAATACAATGAAAAATTTAAATTTATTTTATTATTCCATTTAAACATTCAAACTTTCAATTTCATCAATGTTAAAATTATTACAAAAAAATATTTCGCTTTTTTAGGACACTAATTTCAAAATGTGACTTTTACTTCTTTTATTTCATTAAGATGTATCTCTTCCAATTTATATTTTGCACGTACAGTATTTTGTAGTAGACTAGAAACATAAAATTTATATTTTACACTTTTATGAAATAAAAACTGGAAATAAATATGTATTACGTTTAAACAAGGTCACCAAAAGACAGGTCAAAGGCAACCTTGAGCATCAAAATTTGATGCTGATTTGCAAATTGTTTGGCAGAAGGATATAATAAATTCTATTCACCTTATTCATTTCTAAAAAAAATAATTTTAGTTGCAAACTCACGAACAAAAAGATAGACACCCTTTGAGGAATTCCCTCTAAAAGTTTCCAACAGTTCATCATTTCAGATTAAGGAAAACATTTTATTTGCATAGATTTTCACTGTTAGATTTACCATGAAATTTTTAAAACACTTTGTGAGGTTCTAATTTTAATAAAAATCTCAATATCAATTTTTTTGACATTTATAATAATTTTTCGCTGCTTTATTTAAAGATGAATTAATAAATAAATTAATAAAATAAAAATAAAAACAAATGTGTATAAAACTTATAAACATATGAAAAATTGTATAAATTTTCGCAATTATGTAAGATGATATTTATTGTTTAGTGAAAAAGTAAAAATGAAAATTCTTCTTATTTTTCATACTTACTTGGAATATTGTTCAAATATTGTATTCAAATCACGTATCGGTCGACCTTCAGATGTTGTGAGCGGCAAACATCCTTCCGTATAGCAGCTGTTCCTCTATGCTGGAACAGAATGAAATAATTGGGAGAAAAAAATGTCAATAGCTTCAAATGGAGAATAAATGATAGAAGTTTAATTTAGTTTGGTTAACGCTTGAGAACGAATTAAAGATAGTGCAAAGTGTAGTAAGACAACAACAAGAAAGAAATTTGTAGATGTGATTCTTTTTTTTTATTTACAATATAAGAAGTATAATGTAAGGTAATGTGTATTCACCTCTAACTAAAATTTCATTTTTGATAAAAATTACTTATAGATATTAATATCTTTATCCCACAATGATTTAAAGGTCATACATTTCTAAATTTATAGCCTTTATATAAAAATAAAGAAGTGCAGAAGGAAAAAAGAAGCAGTGAGAATTTTTTAATGAACTAACTTTTTTAATTAAATAAAATATACAGATTAATTTTATATCCGAAAAATAAATAACCAAAATATCTATTTAAAATATTACTAGTTCTTTAAAAAATAAGAAAAAAAAGGACATAATTAATTTTATTATCTTCAATGCAGTTTTTATTTCTTCCTGAAAAATACTTTTTAAAAAAATCTTAAGCTTTTTTCTAATAAATTAATTTTGCCTTTGAAATTTTATTTCATGTTAGAAATTTAACAATAAGTATGAAAACAAAATAATTTATTAAAAATATAATAATTCTCGAATAAATTTAGTAATAAAAACAATTTCAAAAATTGCATATTTATTAATACACTCAACAGTATTGTTTCTTTATTTTAATTAGTTTGTATTTTCTAAAGTTTAATTGGTGTTCCATTAAAATAAAGAAAATAATATTCGAAATAAATTTTTCACAAATACGCTACCAGATGGCACTACTACTACAAAATCACAATTTCATTAATCTAATTAGTTATTTGATGATTAAATTCTGAAAATGTTAAATTATTATTTTAAATCAAGGTACCTAATGTTAAAATTCAGGAACACTTTAAAGAAATCATTAAAACACTCCATCTTTACAAGTATAAAGTGAGTCAAATTAAATAAAAATGTATAATAAAAGTTATAAAAAAATAATATTCTAAAGAAAAAAAAGACTTCGCTTCACCAACATCATTTTTCAACAAAACCAAAACCGGAAGAAAGAATAATAAAACATTTAACGAACAAAAATTCTCATCCAAAAATTTAATTTGAAAAATCTTATAAAATTCAGAACTAACGCAGTAACAGATAAAGAGGCCGAGGAACCATAACTTTACCTCTCATTGTTTAAGAACTTTCATTGTAATAAAAGAAAGATTATGTCTGTTCTGTGGTGCAAGAATCTAATTGCTAGCGAGCCCAGAAATGAAGAGGATAATAGAATAGCTCTTCAAGTGAAAAACAAAAAAAGTATGTCTCTATGTAGGGGGGGCAGGTTACTCTGAATTATTGATTGGTAGAAAATCTTATCGGCTCAAGCCGACAGGGAGCGTCGATTAAATTAACTTTTGTGACCGTATGTCCTCCTCATTGATTGCATCCTTCGAATAACGGCACTTTTATGTAAATATAGTCATGCACAATGAACCAGAGGGGAGCTACTTTTATGGCCATTGTGTCTTAATAGTTTTCTCCTATTTTTAATTTATGAATTGAGGTGGTTTGACCGCTTTAAAAATTTTCAAGCAAATGGTTAGTCGTGTTTATTTTTAGAACTCTAATTGCTAGGTGTAGTAGCGGTTATTGAGATGAATTGATTCCATAATTTTGGATGTGATTTCTGTCTTAATTTTATGAAATTTTCATATTTTTCAGAAAGTTCATGCATTCTATGAAATTGAGGCATTCTACAGAATTCTTAGTCAATGTATGGAATTCAAATATTGTAAGAAATGTTTTAGTAGCAGCTGAAATTCATGTATTCAGTAAAATGCCAAATCAGTGTATGAAATTCACTAACAGCAGGAAATGCCTTGGTAAAATCTGAAATTTAAGAGAAATGTAGAATTCCTTGTCTATATATGATATTCATGTACAATTTAAAATGTTTAAACAATTTACGAACTTCAGAAAATATTTAAAATGTCTAATCAGTATATGAAATGCCTTATCAATATCTGAAATTGATGTATTTTGTAGAATGCCTAGTCAATGTAAGACATTCACGTACTGAATGAAATGTTTAAGAATTCTAAGAAGAAAATCAGATGTTCTACCGAAAATCTAATCAATATATGAGGAATTCATGTATTCTGTAGCATGCCTAATCATTTCTGCAAAATACCTAAACCTCAATGGAATTCTGAAAAATGCCTAATCAGTCTATGAAATTTCTGTAGCGTATGAAATAGCTAACCAATCTCTGAGCCTCTATGGGATACAGGTATTTTATAGAATGTTTAATCAATATTTGAAATTCACGCTTTGCATGAAATGACTCAGTAATATCAAAAGTTCGAACATTAATTAAAATGCCTGGCCTGTACATGAAAATTTACATATTGTTTGAAATCTATCAGCATTTTCTGGAATTCAAAAAACGTATCGAATGTAAACAGAGTATGAAATGTCTGTTTTATTTTTATGTTGTTTTTTACTGAGAAATATTTTTACAGTAAAACAATTGACAATTGTTTTGCAACACCGCGTTAAAAAGTAGAACAGAAGCTTTTATAATTGTGTCGTAGATGAAAATACGTGATCGTACAAGTGCTACTTCTGAATTTTATAATTGTTTTGGAGGCACACATGATCAATTTTAACGAAACATGCAACTTATATTTTGTCTATGTATTTTTGGTAATATCTCAGTTCCATACATTGCAGTTTCAAAGATGTCATTAAATAACAGGTTACGTAAATAGCTTCCTTAATAACAAAGAAATTTTCCAGTTCGAGCCTTGATTCCACTAAAAATATCCGCTTAGTATAATCTGTAAAAGCTGATACAAGCTGGTACTGGTAAAAAGTATAAAAATGACAATGATATTTAATTGCCATTCAAATGTCAGCCATCCAGTATCAAAGTTAAATAATTTTCATATAGTCTCAAAGATATGACACTAAATCTAAATAAATCAATAAGAAAATTCTATATTTTTTCATTTGTTAAATATTGCTTAGTTATTTTTTTATATAAAAAGAATACGAATATGTTAAATTTTTTTTTTTTGAGAATATAATTTGTTTGCAAATATTTTAAGAAACAATTTAGTGAAGAAGAATTTCAGAAATATTTGCTCCATTAAAAATGATAGCAAACATTATTCTCTAAGTAATTATTCTATTTAAGCAATCACACATACGTGACTTAGAGTATTCGAATATGCACCTTTTGCTAGAATTATTTATAAGAATATATCGAAATGAATAAGAAATTAGCACGATATACTTCATTGGTCCATGAATATATTTAGTCACTTTTTTCACCGTCAATTATCAAAATAGAAAAAGTGAAGAACTTTAATAAAAATATTGGTTGTCTTTCCAAATTACGTATAAACCAAAATGAAAATGAAACCGTATTAAAATCTGAAGTATTGTACTCTTCGATATATATAAATTTATTAAAAATATATTCAAAATTAACTATCTCATATACAACAATGTAGTCAGAGTAATTCGTTCTAACATAATTCCTTGAAATTGGTGAAAAATTAATGTTTAGCAATATACATATTTGCAACTTTCAAATATTATAAAACATGTGACTTTTTTCTGTCACTTAATTTATAAAATATCATAAGTTGACTCTAGTCCTAGGCGTTGAAATTTATTTTAACACAATATTATCTTCAAACTAACGTCTAATTTTGAATTACAAAATTTTTTTACCAAGCTCAAAAATTTCAGTAAAGGCATTTTTTTTTTTTAACGCACAACAAGTTCAATATAATTTTGAAGTTTATTCTAACATTAAATAATGGCGATATAAAGAGAAGTATAGATAACGTGATAAAACAAGTCAAACTACATTTTGTCTAAAACTTAAACAACAGAAACAAATATCAATTTCTGAATATGACCAAATTCCAATGTGATTTCAGACATCAAAGTATTATTTTTTTCCTTTAAATTTCAGGATATTAAAATTCATATTTTTTAAATTCAATGCATTTGCACTTAACTAGCAATAATTAGAGATATTATTTGAGAATTAAAATAATTTCAATATACAGAATTTAAAAGTATTTCTTGTATAAAATGCAATAGAGTAATTTATATTAAGTTGTAAATTTGAACTATCACTTGTTTACATTGTAAAAAATACAAATCTACAATCTTTCCTAATTTCAAATGGAATAAATAAGGGAAAAATCAATGAAAGAAGTAGATAAAAAAGAAAAATAAATGAAATATCTTAAAAAGTAAAGAATGTCAAATTATCTACTGAAAAAACAATAGTGACCTGTGATGACTTTTTTCAATTTATGCCTCACCCCCTTAATCTTTTAAATTCTTCACGAATTATCCGCAACACGGTAAGATGACGTGAAAATTTTATAGCTGTAAGATTTTCTAATCGACTAGGTTCTTAAGAAGAAGCGCAGATATTTTTAAATCTATCTAATCGCATGTATACACACATTCATACGCTGTGTTTAAAACCCTAACAGATCTAGCGACTTTCCAATGAAGAAATAAATTTAAACGCTCTATGATCTGTAATAGAATCAGTATAATTCGTTACATCAAGCAAGGGTAAAAAAAGAGAGAGATAGAGAGGGTGAGAGAGGAGGCCACCAAAAATAAAGAAGCGCCGATAGTCTTTTTTTTTTGTTACTTCTTTTTCTCTACCTTATTATTATTTCCTTCTTTTTCTTAAATTCTGTTTTATTGCTTCCATACTTACACAGTTATGTCGCTTAATAAAAGTCCAACGGTGTTGGTGTGCACGACGCTCCTCTCTTCCCTCCCCATCCCCTCGCTTTTCTAGAATCAGAATTTGGGTTTAATTGAATCGATTTCTTTTTGTTTCGTTATGTTTTCGTTTTATTTTCGTTTTTCTTTGCCTCTCCTGTCATCCGCCTGTTTTGCAGTTCAAGCTCAGCTCGTTCCTTTTGTTCTTGATGACAAAGAGAGAAAACACTTTCATTTGAAATTAAAATGATCTCCTCCCTGCTTAGGAAATTGGAATGACTCGAGAGGTGATACTGTGCCATGGGAATGCTGTTTTCTGTCTTTTATTTATTTATTTGTTTGTTTATTTGTTTATTTTTTTCATCACACTCACATTCCCCCCACCTATTTCAGCATAATGCCAAGAAGAATCTATCTTGCAAAACGTGTTAAATATTCACATAGTTCATAGCTTTTAGATTTTGGTTTTGTTAGTTGGCTTAATTTTCTCCCCATAAGCCTTATAGGAGTGCAACTTTTTTAAGTGAGAACAGGTAGGTAGGTATTTTGTATCTGCATAATAGGCACAAATAGATTAAATACAGTTCTTTTTGCAATTCTCATGCTATTTTGCTTAGATGTAAAGATAATTTAATTTGCCGCGTGAATTTTTGAACTTCAATATAAGTTTGGAGAATTCTCTGAAGTGTTTACATTATGATCAAATTAGCTAATTTTTTTTCCAGAGAAATAGAAATTAAGCATTCAGTAATAAGAACGACGAATTTCCAAAAGCGTTGTTCATTAACGAACATTTATGTGTATTTTCCTGAGTCAAAAATGCATATCATAGAACTCTGCTCTTTTCTTTAATTCACATATTTTTTTTATGTCTGCATTCTACTGAATAATGCGTTTGAATTTTTGTTATTATTTTGTGAGAAATGTAACACTGCAGTTTTTAAAAACTAAACAAAAGAGAAAGCAATTGTTTCCCAATGCAAATTTCATTAGAATAATACGACTAAATGGATCTTAATTTTTCTCGAGATAAAGAACATTCTGGCGCTTTTGAAATTTCATGATTGTTTCTTGGATATAAAGGACAAATTAAATGCATTATTAATACAATATGAACACTTCTGATAAAAAGCAGTTGCCAACAAATAATTTCAAAAAAAATCGAAGTAAATTTTGTTTATTAATTATCACTTTTATTCAAAGGAAATGAATAAAATATATAACTCATGTGAAGAATTATGTTAATTTAGCAGCCTATGTTAAAATTATATTTTCTTCACGAGTTTATATTTTTAAAAATATCGATTGTTTTCCATCCAATTTTTAAATATTTTTTTTCCTAAATTTCCCCCCAAATCAATGAAAGAGGCTAAGTAAGGATCTGAATTAAATTAATTATATAATCTCTAACCTTATATCCTTATATTTCTCTCTTCATTCCTAATATAAGCAAGTCGAATAAATCTTAGTCAATTTGAAAATTAAACTGTATTGTTTAATATATTTCATAATCATCGTAACCACCATTATTTTTATTTAAAAATATAAAATGAATATTTAAAATATTTATTTATTTATTGCGATTATTGTATAAAACAAATCATTTTAATATCTCATGCATATAATGAAATCTAATAAAGAAAATGTAGTTTTATATTGAAAATGAAGATCACAATTTCCCCCAAGTTTCAAATTAAATCTCAATACCACTTTTATGCAATCTATTTTAGTTAATTCTTTTTTCCCATGTATTTCTTTCTATTCGTATTTACCAATTTTTTTAAAATACCCCAGTTCCGCATAGACATTTTCGAAAATGCAAAGATTTTCAGTAGGAATAACCTCTCTCTCTTTTTAAAAAAGGAAGATTATTTATAAATAAAAGTAATACAAAAATACCGTAGTAAATATTCTTTTCCAGTTTCTCCATTCCTATAATTTATTTTGAAAAGTAAAGTGTTATTTCACTGAAACTGATTTAGAGTATATCTAAAAATATTGATCATGTATTTCAAACTGAAATCATCGATAAGAAATTGCGAAATGATCAGAAAAAAAGGAGAAATACAGAGCAAACTCGTGGTCTGTCAACATAATACGTTTTCATAACATTTGAGAAGGTATTATAAAAACTAGCATCTTAAAAAGTATATATAATTCCCCTCCCCCCTTTTGATAAGAGTTAGAGCTAAAGATTAAATGATAAAAATTAACAATGTTTCTGATATACATAAACTTAAATAGAAAATTTTGAATTTATATTATATTTAGAAAAAGGACATATTTGTTTGTAAAATTTCATTATTTAAATAAACTGTGAATTATAGATAATTTTTCAATTGGAATTATATTTTTTCCAATTTTATGATGACATGCAAGTTTCTTTTTGGTTTTTTTATTGCAATAATATTCTAATTTTTTATTCCACAAGCCGGCGATTGATAAAATTTTGCAATATATAAAAATGAAGATTTTGGGAGAAGTAGACAATGAATGTGAAACTGTTCAATATGCATAATTTTAAAAGCTAATACAATTTTTTAAAAATAAAAATAAATAAAAGAGCCTATTGATGTCATGAAAGAAAATTCAGTGAAAAAAATAAAGGGTTCTTAGTGTTAATAACAGCTTTCTTAGGATAAACATTTTAGTGCACCTAAAAATATACGTAAGTTTACTTCAAACAGTTTTTATATAAGGAAATGAAGGTACATTATTTAAACAATATTAAATAGCTGAATATTGTATTGATGCAAACAATATTAAGTATCTGAATATTGAATTGATTCACACAATATTGAATATCTGAATATTGTATTGATTCAAACAATATTAAATATCTGAATATTGTATTGATTCAAACAATATTAAATATCTGAATATTGTATTTATTCAAACAATATGACCTGAATATTGCATTAATTCAATTAATATTAAATAGCTGAATATTGTATTGATTCCAACAATATTAAATATCTGAATATTGTATTGGTTCAAAGAATATTGTATGAATATTGTAGTGATTCAAACAATATTATATGAATATTGTATTGATTCAAACAATATTATATGAACATTGTATTGATTTAAATAATATTATATGAATATTGTATTGATTCAAACAATATTATATGAATATTGTATTGATTTAAATAATATTATATGAATATTGTATTAAAACAATATTATATGAATATTGTATTGATTTAAATAATATTAAGTATTTGAATAAAAATAATTAAACTAAAACTGAACTTTAGGGAACAAAAGTTTGATTTAAACTTGGAATAATTGTTATTGAAAAGTTATTTTTAAAAGATATTCTTCGTTAAAGATGTAAAAAGAAAAAAATTCATGATTAAATGAACGTTGATATACATGTTCAACTAAAAATTTAAAACTATTGTTTTAAGGTTACATTTTTCTCTTTCCTTTAATTTACATGAAAGCTTATCGTAAGCATAATCGTATCTAATTCATTAACAGTGATTGCAAATATTTCAATAACAATGATGTTGAAATGCATGCGCAGTAGGCATCTCGTTTGACAGTATAGAATCTTAGAACTTCAAGAATTTTTTTCTTTTTCAAAAGCTCTTACGGAAATTTAGCTTTTACAGTAATAAAAATATGGATTCATTATTCATTATTAAAAGGTATTTTGGTAAACAACATACTCTGATTTATTCGCGTATAATTTTTAAACAAAAGGAAGAAAAATAATTTCAGAATATGAAATGATTAAATTTCATTCGGGTTCGTATTTTTGGAGCTTGCTGAATTGCCTCGTTGTAAACGTTGCATTCGTTGTAAAAGTTTTATATAAAACATTTCCTGAAGATGGAAAATCCATGTTACTCAAACTTGATGACGTCTCACTTTATCGAAAATCGATATAAATAATCGATTTTTAAGGCACTTGAAAGATGAATGCCTATAAAATTGTTGAGAAAATCGTGCAATACAACAGAAAAAGAACCAAAATAAATGGAATTCGAGAAATTAAAAAAGTAAAATCTATTTCTAATAATATGTAAATATTTTCGCAATAGAAATTGTTATTTAGGATTAAAAACTATAAACATAATTATTAAATTTAATATGGAATAATAATTTAATGAACTTTTTTGAATGAAAATAACATTTTGAGAAAGCTCATTTTAATACATAAGAATCATTTATTATTAAATCCATCTAGAATTCATAAGGGTATTTGGGAATAAGAATTAATATAACATTTCTTTAAGAAATTTAAAAAATTCTTGAGAAAGATTTTAACTCGAACTGAAATTTTTTGGTTGAACAGTTGAGTTGAAATATCACCATTTTTTTTAATTTCCAAAATAAATTAAGTAAATTACAAATATTTTGAGAAATGGATTCTATGAAAGTAAAATATTCATTTAAAATTGCTCTCATCATATTTAAATTATAATTACTATCTAATTAGAGTAATTAAATTAAATAAACTTAAGAAAAATTTTGTTTATTCTTTTGTTAACATTTCATAAAAGTATAAAAAGATATAATTTGTAGAATAAAACTAATAAATGTAGCTAGTGAGAAACTTCCATTTTCGTTGCTTCAACCAGGCAAACAAAAATTATTATTTTTATTATTTCACAAACTAAACCTCAATGTAACAGAAAATTATATTTAAATAAATAAATTTTTTTATTATAATTAGTATAGCAGCCAAATATCATTGTTATAAAGAATGATAAATTTAATCTAAATAAATAAACAACAACAGCTGTAAGATTGAGCAGCCAATAAAAAACATTATTTACTAATAAGATTCTTTAAATAATATTACATGCTTATTAATTTAATTTAAAATTTTGTAAAAATTGTATTTATTAAATTATTGAATTATACTGTAAAAGCTTTATCATAAAATTTACATTTATTTATTCAGTAGTATAACAATTAAAAACTTTAAATTATACAATATTTTTTTCAAATTTATTTAACAATGGCGATAATATATCGAATCAAAATGCATTTATTTTAAAAATTAGAAGTAAAAACTAAAACTAAAATTTTAGATATCTCGTTATGGTTTCGATTATAGTTTATGCATTTTATCAAATCAAAGTCTTTCCTAAAAATTATGGAATTTTTTAGAGTGGATTGTATTATCATCATGAATAGTTAGAAATAAATTTTAATGTAAAAGATACTAATGTAAAAGAAATAATTTTAATATAAGAGAAATAAATTTTAATATAATAGATATTTCTTGAATCAAAAAATAAAATATCCGGAAATATTTCCGATAGAATATGCACAATAATGACTTCCTAGCAACAAAATATTTTTTCACTTGGAAATAAATATAACATCGTACAATCTAAGTTAAGATTGTTAACAATTATTAATGCCTAACAATCTACACATTTCTTTCGCAGCTAATAGTTTAAATTTTAAGAAAATGATTTATCTGAATAAAAGACCCAATTAAACTCTTTATTAATTTAAAGTATGCTTATTAAAGATTCTTTCGCTAAAAAATTTTGCTCATAATTTGCTTTTATTTGATCTTCATCAAAATTATTTTAAATTTCACATCACTTAAAGAATTATTATACACTCATAACAAACTGCATGAAAACTAACCTTCTAAATATACTTATGGGGCAAAAGAATTTATTTTAACGAAGAAATGTTATTATTGAGCTAAAGTAAGGACTATTACAGAAGCAAAAATACGTATAAGCAGATACGTTACATTTAATACAGAGTTGAACTTTATTTTTGCCAATTTCTTGAAATTAATAATTTTTTCAATTAATATATTTTATCCTTGGTTTTAAAACTAAGCATTTTCTTTAAATACCTCTGTGAAACTATATTTATTCCTTGAATATATGGTGTTTTGCACAATTATAAGCCGCGATAATTGTATTTCTGTTTAGAAAAATGTAAAGGGAAAGCGTAAGCACTCTGTAGTCTGTTGATATCTATAAAATTATTAAAGTGAAATCACTTTTTTAATAAAGGAGAGAAAGTTATGATTATAAATTTTGACAGAATTTAAACATATTTATATGGGATGAAATTTTATATTAGGAATTATGACAGAAGCACGAAATAAAATGAGGATATCTCATGAAAATAATATTTTGAATTGAAGGTATCACGATAAATTTGATAAATTTGAAAAAATCTTAACAATTGAAGAAAAAAAAACCCACACTTAGAAATGATTTTATTTTTACCAAAGCTTGATGATTTATAGAATTGTCAAATAAAATGAAGATAGATAAAATAAATTAAAATTAAAAGATATTAGTGAAACAGGTGTTATATATCGAGCAACAGAATGTAATTGGAAGGGTTGTAAAATGTCTGAATACAAATAAAAAATAAATTACGAAAATTAAAATACATATTCAGTGAAAGATATAAATATATTTTGAATTTATCTTCTACAAGAAAGGGTTTTGAAAATGCATACTCTTTACACTTCCGATTGATTTTACTATAGTAATACCATACAAGATATTTCAGATAGAGATACTAATTTTTTATTGCATATTTAAATCTAAAATTAGTAATTAGTATTGGCTTATTATTAAATATTTCTTTTAGATATAAGAACAGAAATTTTGAAGTGAAGACTCTTTGTTTCTGGAATATGATAATCTGTATACAAATTCTTAATATAGTTACTGTTACTAATACTACAACTGTTTCTAATACTTTATACATTATCTTTTATCTTGACAATACATATATATTAACACATAGCTCATAGATTTATACCTTAAGAACTTTAAAAATAATATAGTCATTCAATAGTTTAATAAAATAACAATTCAATGATGTCTTCCGAAATTTTGAATAATTATAGAGAAGCTTCTATTTCTTAGCTGAACTTTGTAGTAACAGCATATTAAATAAATGCAATAAAGTAATCTTAGTCGCCAAACATTTCTAGGAATATAATATTAAGCTATTACAGATAAGAAAATTTTGGCACCAAACATTTTAGGAATTTGCATGTTAAATAATTAAAATGAAAGACCTTTAATAACCAAAATTTTGCTATATTAAGATTGTAATTTTTATATAAATAAAATTTTTATATAAATAAGTAATAAAATTTCTCTGCATACGTGGCCATTGGTAAAATCAATAAAAATTTCTGAAACATTCTTCATATTATTGGGAGCAATCAATTTTGAATCGATCAAATTTGATTCCATTTTAATAATTAATTAATATTTATTAATAAATGAACACTATTATTTCTGTTCAAAATATGCAAAAATTTTAAAAGATGATAAAATTTTTTAAAAAATGTTTATGATTAAAATAAAAGTTGCTATTCAAATGCAATATTTATATAATATGAAATACATTTGCATTTAGGTTAATGTATAAAATATAATTAGCGGATTAATACACATTTTTTAAGTTAACCCCGTAATTAAAACTATTTATTTATCTAACAAAAAATCTGTTACATTATAAGCAACTTATGCATAATAAATGTTTAAAATAAATTTAATTTGGTTTTCATCATAAAGAAACAAATTATTACGATGATAATTATTTAAATGATGCTATTTTCAAATAATGTTTTCATTTTTATTCTGCCTGCTTTCGATTTTAAATAATTTCTATTTCAAATGGAATGTCTAAAAGATTTAATATTTTGTTTTCATATGTATAAAATACTTATTTATTCATTACATGATTAGTTTATATAATTAATTAATTATTTATCCATGTGATAGATAAATAAATGTTCCTATTGATAAAAATGTATGATTCAGTGGCAATGATGTTTTTTCTTTATAAACTAAGATAAAGTTCCTTAAAAAAGAAAAGCTATTGAAACTGTTTAAATTTAAATCATTTATATTAGTTTCTTTAGAAATACCTGCATTAGACGTTATACAAATATTAAAACTAATTATGGAACATAAGATGAAAATAATCATTAATTAAAAAATAAATCTAAGATGGAACTTTTTTAGGCAGCTAAGTTATTAATTTTTATCTAGCGGCGTATTAAATAATAAGCCACTCTAGACAAATATAAAATAATTACATAAAGGCTTTTCTACAAAAGTGTTATTGATGTAAAAAGTAAATTTTACTGCTATCTATATTTTTGCTTCAGAAATTATTAAAGTTTTAGTTGAGTATTAATGCATGTTTGAAATTGTGAATAATTTGGCATTACTCAAGAGATTTATTTTCTTCAATACCATTTCTTTGGCATTTTACAAACATTTATTAGTTATTAACAATATCTTTAGGTCATTTCAATTTAAACAACCGAATTCAAAATTTACTAAAATAAACAAAGAATTAAAAGATTGAAAGTCAAATGATAATATTCTAAGAATAAAAGAAAATCTCTTGAGGAAAAAATGCATTTCATATTTTTCTTTTTGAAATGCAGACAAATATTGGAATCTTATATGAAATGCAATTTAAAGTTAGGTCAGAATAAATTAATCTTTATAAAAATTTTGGACTGAGGAATTTGAGAATTGTAATTAAATACTAAATTAAACAAGAAAGCTTTTGCATTATATTAGAAAAATATTTAGATAAATAGTATTAAACTATTATAATACGTCTTAAAGAAATTTATCATTTTATTCAACGTCACTTAAATATATAAACCCCATACAATAAAAGTAAAGTTCCTCAATCCCAAATATAAAATAACAATTTATCATATAACTACCATTTATCATGTTAAACAATGTTCAGGATGAATAGATACAAAGAAAAATAAAAACACCTGTTAGAAGGATTCGCTAAAAATTAATGAAACTTAATCCTCCGCCGATCATTAGTAATTCAAAACAAAGGAATCAAGTCAGAAAAGTCAACACTTAACTAATTTTGGCGCGACAGAAGGGGAAAAAAATCACCATACCTCCTCATCGATTAGAAAATCGATAAACGTAATTTAAAAAACATTGATTAATTCCAACGAGAAACGATCGACAAATTCTGACTGTACGCGTACCAGAATGCGAGCAGACGACATACCTGAGCTCCGCGTGCCACTTCTGGACCACGTGGGGGTGGGGTCGAAAAAAATCCGTTCGCCAGCAACCCCAGGGTAGCCGGTGATCGGTCCGAGCCGACAGCGGCATGTTCGTAGAGCACCCAGCGGCCAATGGTGGAGCTTGGCTATCGAAGGGTATGTGTGACGGGCACGGGGAAAAGCGAAAGTAACTGCCGGGAGTAGGCCGTAAAAAAACCCGCTTCTCACGGTCGGGGCCCCCTTTTTTATTCGGAGAAAGTTCCGATTGTAAGAAATCGAGGACGTGCACAAAAGATTGGGATTTTTTCATTGTCCGCGTTTCCTTCACTTTCAAAAACGGTATTTCTTGTGACCTAGTTGCGTCTACCCGAAAAACCTCACCTTGCCAGCAAGGAATAGGTAGGGAGCGGTTTTTGAATGGGCGACATGAGGAAGCCAGCTGTGAAGCGTCGGAATAGGTACGCGTGTGAGATAGTTGAATGTCAAGATCTGGTTGAAGACTACTTTCACACTCGAGGAACTAACTGTCGGTGGAAAGGGAAAAAAATTTTTTTTTTCAAAAAGAGAGCGTGAATCTTGCCTGTTTTGGTCTCGTTTCTCTGAAACTTGGGCCGTATTAGATTTTGAAATTGTATTTTTAGGGAGAAAAAAGAAGTCAAACTATGTTTAGTATAGATGGTTATAAGAGTTTTTTGTATATATTTTCACTTAAAACGATTATCTACTGAATATTATATGTCATTCTATCAGCAATCTAATAGCTTTGTTTCCTCTCGTATACAATTAGACGACATGATTCATTCCTGAAATGTATTGTTGTATTGATTCCATACAATTCTGCCAGCATGAATGAAAAACGAGTGTGAAAGCTGTCTGTTTGGTCAGGTTTTGCAGAGACTTGGGCTATATTAGATTTTTAAATTGCATTTAGTCTAGAAGTCACAAGAGTTTATTTTTTTTTGTATATATTTTCCCTTAAAGCAGTTGGGTATACTGAATATTATATGCCATTCTACCAGCCATCTAACAGCTTTGTTTTCTCTGGTATACAATTAGACGACCCGAGGATTCACGATGTATTGATTCCGTACAACTATTCCAATATGCATTAGATGCGACAATGAATGACAATTGCCGGTTTTGGTCTGGTTTTTCTAATACTTGTGCAATATTAAATTTTTATATTGTATTTTTAGGGTGAAAAAAGAAGTAAAACTATTTTTAGAAGTCACAGAAGTTTAGAAGTTTAAAACTATTCCAGAAGTCAAAGGAGTTTTTTTTGTATATATTTTCCCTTAAAAAAATTAGATCTGAATATTATATACCATTCTATTAGCCACCTAACAGCTTTATTTCCTCTGGTATACAATTAGACGACACGATTAATTTCTGGAATGTATTGTTGTATTAATTCCGTACAACTCTTCCAGCATGCATGAGATGCGACAATGAAAGCTACCTGTTTTGGTCTGGTTTTGCTAATACTTGAGCAATATTAAATTTTGATATTGTATTTTAAGGGAGAAAAAAGAAGTCAAACTGTGCCTAGTCTAGAAGTCACAAGAGTTTATTTGTATATATTTTCTCTTAAAGCTATTAGATCTACTGAATATTATATCTTATTCTATCAACTATCTAACAGCTTTATTTCCTTTGGTATGCAATTAGACGACACAATTCGTTTCTGGGATGTATTGTTGTATTGATTCCATACAACTATTCCAGTATGCATGAGAGACGACAGTGAAAGCTGCCTGTTTTGATTAGGTTTTGCTAAGAATTGTGCAATATTAAATTTTGCAATTGTATTTT
>JAOUZG010020001.1:1138247-1157030 GCA_026289955.1 Argiope argentata
CCCCCCCGTACCTTTTTCTCTTGCACCTCAGAGCCCTCTGGCGTTAAGAATCCAACACCCCTTTCCACCCCCCTCTTTCTACAAGCTCCTGGCAAGAAAAGTGTTAGCGCAGCGATAATGGAAATCTGTTTAACGTTAATCGTCGTACAGTGTGTAAATGGTTCATTCATTCAAGAAAAAGTTAAAATTTGTCTTTTTCGTGCGAGTCGATACGTTACGTTCGATTTAATTACGAGGAATTCAGTTTTCGGCAATATGACGATTGGAAAACTAGAAAATGTTTTGGAAATTCGTTATTTTTAAAATTTAATTTTCGCTTGTTACAATTAGATTAAAATTCGTAATTTGAAATTAGTGTTCCGCAAACAAAGATTTTGAAAACTGTGATAGAATTATTTTCTTAAAGATTTCATTGGGCAATAATTTCTTTGTAATTAAATATGCTGCTAGTTAGAAAATGTAATAAATATGGTTAATTAGTGAAATTAATTTATTTCACATCATTAACTTAATGAGTAATTATTCCAATTAATTTAGAACTCTGATGAAACGTAATTACTTTTCAAATTAAATAAGTCGCTCGGTATAAAACTGAAACTAAAATTTATCACTTGTATTTAAAATATTTCAATAAGTACTTGTGTGTAATTAATTTACCTATCTAGAATTATTTCGGAATCGCATTTTTTTAGAATTGACTCACAATTAGAATACGTGGTAGTATACAAAAGTGAACCCAAATTGCAGAAAGTTAATTTATTTGCATTCATACACAATGATATTCAAATTATAAAAAGACAAAAATTCTTTATTTTTGGTAACTATGACAAGTTTTAACTCTACAAAATTCAATTAGAGTATTCCTACATATTTCAAATACCTCTTTTAATATAAAACAAAATTTTTCAATAAACGTGTTATGATAAATGTAAATGATTTTTGAAAGTTTTATATTCATCGCAGGGAGAAACATTTGGTTTAAAATTAAAGATATACATTTTAATTGATAGATTTTAGTTAACTTAAAACTAAACATAAACTATTTTGCATTCAAAATAAATTGATGTGATTGATTTCAAAACTGTTATTTCTTTACGTAGAACAATTTAATAATAAACTCTTATTCTTTCATTAAATTTAATAGTATTATAAACCAATTATATTTAAGTTCTTGTTTCATATTATTTAGTTGCATGTTTCATAGGACTAAATCAAACGTAAATCATAATTCAACCTAAATTAAGCAATTTTTATTTTTTTCATGTTAAGAAGACGATGTCATCAATTCTAAATACCAATTTAATACTTGTTTATAACAAATGTTTTTTGATAAATATTTACTTACTAATTTAATAAAACTTATTTGCTGAATAATTTAGTTTCCATGTGTTTTAGGAAACAATAGTTTCTTTAAATCCATTTTGCCATTCAACACCACAATTACGGTATGAAATTACTATTTTATTGAGTATTTTAATCTTTATTACAATAGCTAAAATAATCTTGAAATAGCTAATAATATCCGGATATAACTTAATTAGAATTTTAGCTTTACGTCTAAAGCAATAATATATCGAAATAAGCAATAGAAAATTATCCGTAAAAATAACATAAAAAAGTTTGCGCTAAAGCATATTTACTATTATACTGATATCATTAATTGTAGTCGGATTCAGTTATGTAATATTGAATTAAATGTGATATTTTAAGGAATTTATACTTTTTATTATACATATTAATTACATTTAATATATCGGAAGAGTGGAACAACAAAAATTCGAGGAGGAATACATAAATTACATTTCAAAAATCAATGTAGAGAAAATATAGTGATCGAATTTTTTAAAATGGTTTGACAAATATATGATCGAATTTTATCTAATAAGTTTTGTGAAAGGAAAAGGAAAAATATTTTAAAGATAGCTCTGTGTTGTATATTGAATGACTACGGCCATTTACAAAAAAATAAAATGAAATATTAATTAAATCCGCTTACAAACGTATAACTCTCTATCATTAAACAATAATCATGATGCATTTTACTTATTCCATTTTTTTGCACGTTGCCACCTTGTATATTCTAAATATATATAATAAGCTAAAATTTTCTGGCAAGCAAATTTATTTGCATCAATCTTAAAAGCTCATTTTAGTTACTTTATTTTATTTTATTTTTATTTTTTTATTAGTTATTTTTTTCTCCAAACTTTGTAGGGAAGTACATCACGATGCAAAAAGAGCAATATAAGAAGAATAAAAAATATATTACTGTTCAATATCTTCATTTCGAAAGTTTGACGTAAAAATGAGAAATGAAAATCCTTTTTTAATCTTTCTTAAAGCTTAAAACGTTGGAGAAAGTTGGGCAAGAAATTTAAAATAATAGGAAATAACCAAATAAAAATCTGTAAATGAGACAGATAATAACAAAAATTAATATTTATGAATGAAAGATTTATTGTATACTTGTAATTGATATAACTATTGGTGGTCATTATACACAATAGAGGGATGTTTGTAAATTTTTAGTAATACTCTATGCTTTGGGATTTCTGTCTTTTTAGTGATACCATTTCATCAAAAACATTTCTGTTAAAATGTAACATTCATTCTTGTATAAATGTACAG
Source organism: Argiope argentata (assembly GCA_026289955.1). NCBI lineage: Eukaryota > Metazoa > Arthropoda > Arachnida > Araneae > Araneidae > Argiope > Argiope argentata. Next base: position 1,140,876 of record JAOUZG010020001.1, read on the forward strand.
TTAAATATTTATATTACCTCAATATGTAGAAACGTGCCTAGAATACCAAAGCCTTTTATAAAATGCTGAAAATAGGCCAGTATTACATGAAATGATAAAACATTTCACACATTTCTTCGGCATTACCTGGAATGCTAAATTTCAAATCGGCAATGTAAGAAATACATTTACAATGGAAAAAGTTTATGCAAAAATAAACACTTATAAGATTATATTCGATGTATATTAAACTGGCATGATAATAATATGCTAGCGAAAATAACATTAACTAGCATATCATGAACTAGCTTGATGATAACATTAACAAACATATTTCTTTTTCCGCTATTTGAAGTGTATATTTAAAACAACTAATGATGCAGATGATTGAACAGAATGCCATAAGATTTCTCAGACATTTGAATATTTTGTTCTCTCTCGGTTTCAAAATTGAATAATAACTTAATTATGTAATTTATTTTAATACTTTATCTGAACAGCATTTGTAATTTTAAGAATATCTAGGTAACATATAATGCACAGAGGAAGTATATAATAATCCTAGGAAAAGTGTGCAATAATATTCATATTTCAAACTTTGCCTTAAAATGTCAGACATTCTGTAAAATGTACAGGTATTTCTGTAGAATACCGGAGGGATAATATATTAATAAATATAAAAAAATGCATCAAAATATTTATAAGCTCACAAACTAATTAAGATTAAAATCATTTCATTTTACGTGACTATCTTCTATATTCATAATTTTATAGCATGCACTAATTTCTTCATGCTGAAATTTGTTATTCAAAAATATAGTTTATTTAGGTATAATGATTTTTTTTTGCATTTCATGCAAATAGAAGATTTAAAAAAAATTATGATATGATCGTTATAAGATATGAAGATAAACGTTTAAAAAAATTAAGCCCATTCTGTTCCCTGAAATTATTTGTGAAATTTACTACTGATTGAAATTTCTACCAACAGAAATTTGTGTTATACAAATATGTATATGTTTTATTTCTGCACACGGAAACATATTTGCTACTTCATAAGGTATTAAAAGTTATCAAGATTGTTAATTTCTTTGTTATAAAATTTAAAATTCTTTTGGATGCATTTTTTATTATATTAAGTATTTTCTAGTATTTAATACATTTCAACTAAATGTTTCAAAGATAAAACTTTTTCACATTTAGTAAAAAAAAATAAAGAAAGAATTAAAAGAATTTTGAAAAGCATTTAGTATTAAAATTCCTGTAAAGCATAATAATTTTAAATGTTAGTTTTTTCCAAAATTAATTGTCAATTAATTTCAGTATTGGAAAATATATATGCTTAATGATCGTAACATAGCGTTATACAGTGGAAATACTAAAACAAAAACATTTTTAAAAATGTAAACATTCGCGAATAAAGATAATAAGAAACCACACTAAATTAAAGCGAACAAATACATTTTCCGGCCTTTAGAGATTTTTTTTTCTTCTTTTTTTTTATGGCTTTTCGAAAATTTAATTTCCGAGCTTCTTATGCGTTATATCTTATTACTCAGTCTCAAATTTGTCAATACAGTTTTAGAACCTACGGATCAAAATAAGTTTTTATAAAGTTCTTTAAAGAATTTCAAAATAATTTTTTACAAATCATTTGCAATAAAAATGTATTTAACTTTTGAAGTGGCGCTTTATAATATTTTTATCAAAATATGTAGATAAATCTGTAGACAAAAAATATGATCAACTTTCAATCAGTAATGCTGCAAATACATATAAAGTTTTTTCCTTGTGAGCTAAACTAAGAATATTTTAAACAAAGAAAGGTAGATTAGAGAAAAGCATGACATTATTCTTTTTATTTTTATACTTTCAAAAATAATTCTAACTTATTTCATTCGTTTCATGAAAAAAAAAAGCCCTTGCTTTTAGATTTAAAAAGTTTTTTTCTAAAAAGATTTTGTTACCTTCGTTAAAACCTCAAAAATATTTCATCTGATTTGCAAGAAGCGAATTCTAAAATTTCCCTTTAAAAAAAAAAAATAGAAAGAAATCTTGAAGAATTCCATATACAGCGAGAAAATCAGCATTGACAAAGCATATAATTTACCAACTTTAAAACAACAAGATTCGATTTTTCTGTACCAAACGTAGAAATTACATCTTTATTTAAAAAGTTAAAAAGAAAGGCAGGATAAAAAAAAAGAATAAGAAACAAAATGAAATAAAGAAAGACAGAGTGAGAGTGAGTGAGAGAGAGAGAGAAAGAATGAAGGCTATGCCTTCCAGAGAGTTTTCTTTATTTTATTATTAAAAGTCTTCTTTTCCGCCTTCTAACTGTGATGGTCTCCACACCAAACCCCTCACACCCTTCCTCATCGCACGCTTTTCATTGCCGTACGGTCAACAGAGAAAAACACGGTTTTTTTTTTCATAAAAAAATAAAAGTCTTTCCTCATTCTTTCTCTTGGAGCCTGCTACCATCGAAGAAAACGAAAGTGACTGAATTCAAACGCAGAAGGAAGGGAGAAAGGAGAAGGAAAAAAACATCTCCACTCTACTCCTCCCAACCCTTCTTTCCCTCTCCTTTACCTCCCTCCTTTTCTCATTTTTATTTCACTCTTTCAACTGCAATCGACGACTGTAATTGATTAGACCGTATTCTAGAAGACGCAATCGTATATTTCTTGATATTTTTTTGGCGCCCTTTCCCGTTTTCTTTTGGCGATTTACTGGACTCCCGAATAATGGAAGATTCCGGCAAGGAGAGGTGTAAGTAGGGACGGGAAGGGGGTCTTATATATAATTCCTCCCCCCTGCTGGAATGTCTTAGAGCCCAGTCGTACCATCACTTTAAGAAAGGGGTAAAAAGGAGGGGGTGGGCAGAAGTGTGGCAGTGAAGTTGGCGCAATCCTCAATTTTTCACTCCAGAAGTTGAGCCGAATTGCCCTTTGCACATATCACCTTGTCTTCTTTTCCAATTTTCCGGAATCTTAGGAGTAAAATAAATGCTTCTTTCCAGAGACGATTTAAATCCGGACCTCACGCGGGATATGCAACTTTTTCAATCATTTCGCATTTTCGTGAAAGGAAGTGTAAAAGTAAGGATATTTCATGCCATGTCTCGAAAACACGCTCCAAATTTCTGTCAATTAATCGATTTTTCTTCGAGTCTTTCCCCCCCCCCCGAAGAAACTAATACTTTTCGAAATTTTTTCATTGAACTCTATTAGGTACTTGAGCTAATGCGCTTTTCAATATTCTTTATTATTTCGAGTTAAATCTGTAACCATCAGCAAAACACGCCTTCAAGTCGATTTTGAGAAAGACAGAGTCTGTCTGAGTTAGTAGTAAATTTTTTTTATTGAATCAGTGAACTTAGAACGATGAAAAAAAAAAAACAGTTTCAACAGTGGAAATAAAAAAATTTCGGTGTTATATCAGGACAATACAGAACTAATGAAGTAGAACTTGTTGATTTTTGGTTAAAAATTTAGGAATAATAATTGTACTTAGAGAAGTCGCATTATAGAAGTGCAAAACCAGCAAATTTCTCGCCACATTTCGTGTTGTTTTTGAATGAATTTCGTCACATTAAAGACAAATATTAATTTTTATTGTCTGTCTGGCACGAATTTAAGCTAATTCATCATCAAACACGAATTTATACCAATAATAATAATAAAAAAACCGAATAGTACTTTGGCATCGTACTTTAGGTCTTGCTTCACCTTTCAATTGCTATTCTCTTGATGAACGAGATAATTTTATACCAAAAAATCTATCTTTAATTGTTTTTAATGATGATTTTAATGATGGAATTGCCTTTCAAAAGTTTCTCTCTGGAATCTTGAGCGTATTTTTTTCTTTTTTTGGAATGAATTAAATTTTTTTGGAAAAACTTGAGAAGCAACGCGTCGCAGTCCTAAATTGTCATTTAAAATCGTTTGACGGAAATTATTGGTATAGTAATTTCTTCAATACTATCTCTCAATGCCAAACGTCAAAGCTCATTCTCTGACTTTATTTAAGTCTTAAAAAGTAAACGAAGTTGGCGTTTAACTATATTGCAAAACATTTAGGACGGATTTTCTATTACATCTTATGATTTTATACCAAACAAATACTGTTGATTTGACAAACAAATCTCTTTAAAAATGCTTTTTTATTAATTAAAATTTACTTTCGGAAACAAATTTCAATGTATTCTTATTTAAAGGCATTTATGATTTCGAAAAATGAACAGAAGAAAATTTTCCTCTTATGAAAGACAAATTTAACTTTAAATTATTTCAGACGACTGATGAAAATAAATTCATGATTGTTACTAGGCATTTACAGAAGTTGTTAATGTAAGGGTAAAAGTATGCAAACAATATCTGCCATAGATATATTTTAAATAAGACATTTTTAATATTTTTTGGTCTCAGGAATATACCGTTCTGAGCTACTACATTTACTTAAAAAACTGTTATTATTAGGTTGATATTCGATTTAATACCAGTATGATTATGTTCAAGTGAAGTGATTGACTCAATGTAATACCATAAGCTTCATGTTACACGGCATGAAGAAACGGTACGTATTAGAAAATAAAAGTTATTTTAGAACTGGATTACCAAAATTCTGAATTTTTACAGATTTAACGAGTTTAAAAATGTACTACAATAATATTTTTATATTAAAAAAACTTTCTCATTTCATATGAAATGAATTGTACTAAAAATATTAAAATAAAATCTGCTATGCATATTTCAAAGTATCACGTCAGAACATAATTTCTTGAACGGCCAACCACAACGATCTCGTGAAAGTTAAATTATATGTTTATTCATTTTAATTGTTTCATTGAATGAGTCACTTTAGTATTGCAAACGATCCAAAAAATTTCGTCACGTCATTTTTGTTTTAAAAAATATCACATTTCCTATTCATTTCATTTCATATAATCACGTGCTCAAAATGATATTTTTGAAGCGGATATGATATATATGAAGCGAAATGATATTTTTGATATTTTTATTTGTGGTAAGCTTTAATTTATTTTTTTATCAGAGCTTTTGTAAATACAATGGCATCACGTTATTAAAAGCTGATTTTTTGAGATGCTCTAGCAGATAATAATTTTTTTTATTTTTCTCCTATAGAATTCTGTTGGCGCCAAAAACCCCATCCACAAAACAACTTCATGTTCTGACATGATAATAAATTAGAAAAATATTTTCTTTATCAAAAGTTTTATAATTTTGGTTAGATCAGTAACCAAACTGGTCACCCACTAAAACAAGATTCATTCAGGTTTAAAATTTCGCGGTATTACAATTCTTTTTTTATTTGCTTTGGAAACTATATAAACAAATTCATTTTTGTTTAGCTTTCAATAATTGAAGCAAATAACTTGATAACATATTTGATGAAAGAATGAAAACATTTTAAATTACTGGATACAAGTAATACATTCTCAGAAATTAGAAAAAATCATTTAAGAAATTACAAAAATTCATAAAAAATTTGTAGGATTATTAAGTTCATATCATTAAAAAGATACTTTTCAAATTTTAATATGGTGTAAAATTAATTTTTGAATAATATTTTTGAAAATCATCATAGAAAATGCTAAAATTTCCCTTTATTTTTAGTTAATTCAAATTCTAATTCAAATTCTAAATCAAAATATCGCATACATCAACTTACATTTTTATTATTAAGATGAATAAGAATCATCAGCAATTTGTTCTTGGAAATCCAGAAGTATACAGTTTATGAAAATGAGAAACCTTAAGAAATTCAGCGTTATAAAGCATTAAAATTTCCTTATTCTATCATACTAATATAATTTAACATAGATGATTTAAATACTTTTATTAAATAATATATGAAAAATTATTCTGTATTTTATTTTATTTTTAATATTTTTTTTAAAAAATAAGCAATGAATGTTAAAAATTTAGCGGTGCAATGTATGCTCTCTTCAGGGAAAAACGGGAATAATTATTAATTGCAGGTAAACAGAAATACATTTGAAGGAAGAATTTTTTATTTCCATTTCGTAATTATTTACAAGTCGTATTTAGAACAAATATTTGATGTGAATATAAGGATTTGATTGAAGATATATGATTATAGTGCTATCAGATGTAGACTCGAATGAAATAATAAACTGCACAGTTATAAGAAAAAAATGCCACGAAAACTCTACTTCTTTTGAAGACTTGGAAAAACAAGATAACCTTAGTGCTTCTCATAAACTACTGTGTTTCATATTTTTCCAGTAAAGTAAAATAAAATAAAAACCTGCCAAAAAAACAGAGCATTACGGACAACTTTTTGCACACTTGCATTAGGAAATTCCATACCACTTCACACTCGAAAACTTGTTTTGACCATTATACGTCAAGTTCTGAAAGGCAACTTGGCACGTTTTGCATAATCTTGCACACCCTCTTGGAGGGCATTATGCGAACAATGCAGCGACTTGCAATAAAAAAGTTCATATTACTTCCACGAATATGCTCACACTTATGTATGAACACTCGACTCATATGGGAAACGAGAGAAAGAAAAGAATACATACAATTTTCGCCTCGCCAAAAAATTTGGCTGACGGAAATAACCCCCACTTGTATATCTATGGCAAAGTAAAACATTGTAAGGCAGCAAATCGAGCAAAGGGGTAAAATCTTGTTTTATAAAGGATGACTATGGCATGGGGGCTGGGATGAGCTTATTTTTCTTCAGAATATCCATAACATGGTGACGCTACCATATGCAAAACAATTTGCAGAAGTGAGGTATCCCCAAAAGCCAGCATCGCTGCCAAACCCTGAGCTTTTGCAGAGGCAACAATGCAAATCAAAACAGTCGGTGTAATCCGACGGCAAATTTTTTTTCGTTGCTGTACCATCACAAACTATGAGTTGGTGTCCTTAGAGGAAAAGGACACTAAGTCCTGTTCTTTTGAAGAACAGTTGATAACTGTTATATGCGGGTGGTATAAGAAATGTTGTATTTTCTTTTTTTCACATGCCATATCTTCTGCAATGTTAAAGAAAAGAAGCTTAAGGGACGATGTATTAAGTGCTTTCTACTGACATTTCAAAACTTGAAGTATTTCGAATCCCTCATAAAAGGTTAATCGTAACTAAAATCTGAAAATTATTTTCATGTACTGCATTAGACAAATAAAACTCTAACTATCCTAGCTTAATGAAATCAGGCAGGATCTGAAAAATTGAATAATTGATTTTGATTGATTGAATAATTGTTTTTGTGTAAAAAAAATTTTATTACTATTCTCAAAGTTTACAATTATAAAGATGTTTTTTTATACTGTTACGTTTTCCTATTGTTTTAAAATGCTTTTGTTTGAACATTATCAAAATCTCTACATATTTTTCACTCTCAAAAACCCGTTTGGAGAGTTTACTCCCCTCCCCTTTTCTTTAAATCTCAATACTATCATCTCTTTTCTTCAAAGTATAATTCGGACTTTTGTATATTGCTTCCAGTTTAGAAGTAAGCAATATTTTATATGAATTACTCTCTTAGTAGGATTCCATAAGCAGCAAAAGAATAACATGATTGAAATCAGAGATGAAAAAGTGAAAATAAAAATCAGGATATCTAATAATTGAGGCCAAAATGAAAACGACATGTAATAAAACTTTTCACGGCATACGAAACTTCCTTTTGTAGTTCATTGATATGTGCTGATGGAATATCACAATTTTTAAACATTCGAACAGTTTCGAAAAAATTCGAAACTCACGAAGAATGGGATGAATATATGTTTAAAAGTATTGCTCAAATTAAACAACTTTATTAAAAATGTAAACTTTGGAAACTGAAAAAAATTTTCAATCACAAATCAGACGAAAAAAGTGTTGAAAAGAACTAGAAGGGAAGATAACAGGTGGCAGAAGAAAATAATTCTATCAAGAACAATTGGAAAGGCATCACTACCCAAAATTTCCGCTCAAATTCAGCTTTCTTTTCTAATTTTGTAAATAGTTTCTATAATAATATCTTGGAGATTATTGGATAATTATATAGTATTTCCATACCCAATTTTAAAAAAGTTAAGTTTCAGAAACTTGGTATTATATTTAGGAATATGATATAAAAATGCATTAGTGATGAATTGTTTTTTTATTTTTGAAGGATCGTTTATAAAATTGAACAGATTTCAGAACCTTAAATAAAAAAAACGTTATATACATAATTGAAAATGCAAAATCTTATAAAGTAGCATAGATGTTGATGATATTATATAGGTGTAGTCAGTAAATATAAATAACTCTATGAGTAGCACGAAATTATTTTATTTGAATGTAAGAAATAATAATAGCAATTTATTTTCAAGCAAAATATGACAAAAGCAAGAAGCTGAAGTAAGAAAATTTTACTAATAATACAGAGATCCTAAGAATTTTTTTTAAATGAACGCGAGCTGAATCGGGAACTGAATTGCTACCTGTCAAAGAAATAAAAATTTAACTTTGCATTATAAGCAAGGAAAAAGTTAAAACGTGAATATTGATAAATAGTAGAGTTTCTTATGCCGAAAAGGATATAAGTAATAATTAGTTGCTTGCTCTGCATTTTAGGAATGTTGTTTTGGTTTTAAAAATTTCATCCTTCCACTCGAAAAAAATTTGCCATAAAATTAATTTATCGATTCCTTTAAAGAAATATTTGAAATTATATTTATAACAAAACAAACGACTTCTCCTTTCAAATTAAAACCTAGAAATTATTGAAACTTCAGAGAAGTTAAAAAAAGCGTAGAAGTTAAAAGAAATTGTTGTTTTATAAGAAATATGTGATTTTAATTTTTATTCTCAATGCTATATAAATCAATGCAAGTTCAGACATTGATTTGTCATACAATTTCAGATTTTGCTATAAAAAATTAAAATGATTATTTCTATGAACATTATTATACCAGGCATTTTATTTTTAACTGTTTATAATTAGTATCTATTATTGTTAAAAAATTAAATTCTCGTATTAGAAAAAAAAACAACTCTAATCCTATATTGAATTCAGCATTTTTCATCAACTTTTGAAGAAGTAATTTCTTTTAGATAAAATTAATAATAAATTTGACTTATAATTATGAAATAATTTGAAGATCCTCTCCTACATCTTTATTAATTTTATATTTATAAAGAATTTTGCTAGCAATAGAAAACATGAATAATTTGCACAACGTTTTAGTGAAGAATTAAAGCCTAAACTTGCAATAGAAAACATACTTTTACTTACTTATTTTTTACTTCAAACTTTTTAGTGTAAAGAATTGATATTGACACTCATTTTCAGGCACTATTCCATAGCCATAAGAATGCCATTAATTTAAAATAATTAAACATTCTGCAATGAAAAATATTTACTCAAAAATTAGATATACATATTCAAAAAATAAATGCATTTAATTTATAATATTAGTTGTATATTATCTATAATTAGTCCATGTATAAAATAATTAAATAAATACTTTAAAAAATTAATTAATTTTCTTCTTAAATAAATTCAATCCAACTAATTAAAATTAAACATGATGCTTTTAATGATGAGTAAAATTTACGCATGCTTCGACGACTTCTAAAATAAATATTTAATAATTTCATGAATGAAATAGCTGTACTTTTATTATTAATAATATTTTAAAACAAATTGATACTGTTTTAACATTATTTTTTACTTATTTGGCTACCTAAAACTCAAAAGAAAAGAAAATTTGAGCTTAAATGAATGATAAAATACTTTACACGTGCAAGGCAATTTTTAATAAGTATTTATAGAAAACTAGAAATAATAAGTTAACATTTACAACAAAGACCACAATTTTACGATTTTTGTTAATTTAGGGGATAAATGCTTTTTCCTTTAAAATTCTTTCCTTTTTTTAAAAAAATAACCTAAATAATAAGCATTTATGAGGGCATAATAATAATAATATGACATTTTTCCTTAATGCTTTGGTATTCCATAATGTATTTCTATTTTTCTTTTGATATAAAATAATGAACTTTTATGGAGAGCTTCTAAATATAAAATTTATGAATGAAATATACATATAATAATTAATTAATTTCTAATAGCGTAGATTTCATATTATTGGCAAAACCAAATTCATAAACAATTAGTAATATGGTTTAATAAATAATTTTGCTTAAATAGGTATAAAATAAAACTTCTATCAATGAGATTCAGACAAAGAATAATGCTTTGCACTAATACTACTTTGCTGTCAACTTGTAGCGCTGTTATATTCAGTTCATAAAAATAGGTTATAAGAACATTATTATAATTTCAGAATGATTAATGCAGATTATATTTCATATTAAAAAGAAGCGAAACTATATCATGTCAACATCATTTTTTTATTCCAACAACAAGAAACTAGTGTTACCAATTCTCTAAGAACAAACTTGTGAAAACAAAGATAATAATACACTGATATAACTGCTACATAATCAGATATGTATTTTCTAAACTAATATTCAAACCTAGAAATATTTGCACTGTTCCTAATCATAGTGTGAGATTGTATATAACAAGTAGGAAAAAAAAAAAGGCCATAACATAAAGCAACTTTTTCTTTGAAAACCTTCCAGAAACCAGACCACTTTAGTCCTCTCCATTTTTTCACATTTATGCCCAACAATTTTTCTCAGACACCCTTTCCAACGCCAACGACCATTTTTATTTCCTTTTCAGCCAATTCATTTGTCTACATTGCGTGCAAAGTGTAAGCTCAACCGGCATAGCTGCTAGCTATTGGAGGGAGGAGAACCAAAATATGTACTCTGTAGTACCATCAACTGGTTATTGCTTGTTATTCTGGAGCACATAGAGAGGGATTTTGTATGACCTGCATCTTTTCGCTTCACATTGCAGGAGGAGGTGGCCTTTTCCTCTATTATTCCGCTTTGTATATTCTTCATATTAGAAAAAAATGCATATGTGGCGAGGGCCAGCCATTGTTGGCTTTACGCTGGAGTAGATGACTTCCAACATTCCACTGCGAAGGAAAAAAAAGGGGGTGTTGTAGTGCTTTTTTATTAGGTAAGAAGGCCCTCTTTCCCCTCCAAATCCCAGATCTTGCCGCGAAGGGTTTTTCAGCTGCCTTACTTGAAATATCAATGGACTTGTATTTGTAAGCTTACATTTTGAAGGTATATTTTCTTTGAGAAGTTGATCCATATGGCCTTTTTTTTATATATATATAAATATATATGTATGTGTCTGTACATGTAGATGCCATTTTAAAGCTTGGTGCCTCAATGTCCGCTCAATATATATGGTGGTAGCTTTCTTAGAAGATGACTTCATAGTTGTGCCATTTTGAAAAGAGAATTTCTATGAATTTTTCTAGCATACAAGCAAAATTTTGGATTCTTGGATTTATTGATGCAAACGTTGACACAAGATTAGATTTCGAGCTGGAGTAACAAATATTTACTTTAAGAATTTGGTTAGCAGAAATTTTAAAATCTGAAATGCCTAATTAGAAAAAAAGGGTACAATAAATTTTTAACTGCTCACAATTTCAGGTGGGAAATTAATAACTTTCTTGTAGATTTGATTGTGAATCTGGAATGAGACTTTAAGCATAAAGAAATAATTCTTATTTAATAGCTAAAATTGAATACATTGCAATTTCGTATGGATTATTTTTCCAATCTTTGTTAAAATAACTGATAATATACTGTTATAAAATTCAATTTGGATGTTAAAATTTCTGTTGTTGTTGTTACTTATGGCACTTGCCATGGACAAGCACCCTGCTGATACAGCAGCAGATTTAAGCCTAATTAGCATCTCTTGTTTTTGAAGTAGCGCCAACTAGGGCCAAGAGTACGGCTTAGCTACACACTCACTACACATTTGCTTGCGTATCCCCTTTTTACAGGGGGTACAGTCACACATCTCACAGATAGCACACTCAAGAACAACCATGCCCAAACCGGGACTCCCAGAAGACAAGGAAGACGCGCTACCTCTGTGCCAGAAAGCCAGCAAATTTCTCAATATTATTAGTATTAGGTGAAATTTTATCTTAAAAACTTGCAAATTTATAAAAGGACTTACGCTTCGACAAAATAAAGATATTTAAGCCAGTTTTTAACATGTTTTTGGCATACTAAATCTATAAAAACATAAACTAAATAATAGCTATATAACAGAGTTATTTTTTATTGAAGTTGAGAGACATGCAAGATCCATTAGATATAATTTCAAATGTTCAGCTCAAATGCTTACTCTCTTCGACAAAATGTCTAAAGGAGTTAATAAAACAAAAATAATCAAAATAAACGGAAGAGGTTTCATTCTGATATTCATATAATGATTGTAACATTTGAATTATTTTTATTCGCTAACACATTTCTGTTCTCTAATATCATAAATATGAAGAATACAAAGTATTTCATTCAAAAGGCTTTTTAAATACTAAGCAAACATTATCATATGTTGTGAAATAATATTCTAGTATTACATAGGTATTACAATATCCTAAGCTAATAATGTAAAGAAGAAAAATTATTAACAATGATTATTTTTTTGGGTTTAATCGAAATCAATTTTTGAATAGTTTCATATAGAATACAAATGAAATTTTCAGTAAATATGAATTTAAATTTCCATATTCTTAGCTCAGAATGAGCACACTAGACATTTTTTTAAAAATATATATCTCTATTCAATTTAAAATTTCGATTTAATATTAAAAGCTACCAAAAAGAAGTAAAAATTCTTATTCAAAAAATTGCCGTAAAAATTTAACTTTTCTAAATGTTTAAGAAAAATATTTTAAAAAATAAATGATGTTTGATATCCAAATGTTTATTTATGCGAAGTTGTGTTTTAGTAAAAGTGCATTATCTTACATGGAAACCATTAATATTGTAAGTTATGTTAATTTTAAATTTTTTTATCCTTAATAATAACCACAAAAGCTAAAACTTGTTTTGTATTTTATGTGAAAATTCATAATGACAAAATGCAGGATTTCAATATTACTAAGCATTTGACGATATTTCTGTTAGAGTATGCAGAGAGATTTTCATATTGTGAACCGTTTAGCAAAAAACCTTTCAAATCCTGAGTACAACTCAGCAGAATTTTTTTATACAATTTTTTCACACTTTTAGTAACAATTTTTTTATCCAAAGATTTATCTTTGGGCCATCCCTTAATTAGCTAATGAAATTATTATTAAAAAAACTTTTTTTAAAATGTTCTTATTTTACACATTAGAGATAAATATCATTCATTAGAAAATGAAGCTTATCTTAATCATTTAATTTTCAGACTCGTTCTCATGAGATTTTAAATCCTTCGAAACGACTTACAGAAAAATAAAAATTGCTCTTCTTTTCAGTTTTACTTTCAACTCTAACGAAATGCGGTATCATATCGAATGAAGTTTCAACAAGTTGCTACTACATATTTAATGCAATTAGCGAGCTTGCCTCACTATTTTTCCAACTTTTCCATCTTTTTAAATAACTAATGAGTCACTTAGAAGTATTGAATAGCGAATTTATTATCACCAAGTAATAATAATGTCGTCTTTGTATGCCTAGTCACTAAATACACTATCGAAGCAAAGGATGTTTAAATTTGGGCGGCTTAACATGAAGCAGGCAAATATTTTCTTACTTCCTTTAGTATAATATGCATGATACTACTCAAGAAAGTAAGAAACGACTTTTATATTAAATTATAAGCACCAGCTTCTGCTCGTTTGAATAAAGAAATTTTGGTGAAATACTGTCATGCCTAAAAGCAACTCTTGAGTTCAAAACTCAAACGTGAATTTCAGCTAAGTGGATATTTATTTTATTTTGTTATGTATATAAAGCATTATTTGATTTGAGGAAATCAAAGTAAATAATATGGGTAGTACATTTTTAATGACAATTTCTTTCACTTGAAAGGAATGTAATGGAATTGGGTAATTCTATATGAATAATCTCCCTGAAAATTTAATATTACTTTTATAATATTTGGTATTTTTTCCTTCTTAAATTCTTCATATCAATTTTTTTCTATCTTAATATCAAAGAGAATGAGTTAGAATTTTATAGAGAAAGAGCCTGAATTAGATAGTGTATGATGCTCTGTTGATTAGATATGTTCCAAAAGTGACTTCACATGGTAAAGAGTAAAGAGCTAAAATAAATTAAAAAAGAATTTGAATATCTGTCAAAGGACTATTGAAATTCGATTTTTTTATTTTAATTATAAGTTGTTTACTGGTATAATACTACAACTGAAACACGTCTAAAAATTATCAAAATACTATACAGTATTTAATTCTGACAGTTACTCTATGAACATTTCTTTTATTATAAAATATTCCTAGAATTTTAATAATTCTAATGCGATAAACATTTAAATAATATACATTATATACTACCACAAAACTCAATTTTAAAAAATTGTGTTTCTTCTTAGTTAAAAGTAAAAAACGAACATACACTTGTCTGAACAATTAATAAAACTGCAATGTAAGTTAAGGTCGTAATGTTACACTTAAAAAATAAAATTAAACCAAAAAATATTTTGAAAAACTAAAAATAATGAATTAATATAAAATAAGTAAAACTTGTGGTTAGTAAAAATTCACAATTGCATGTAATAAAAAAATTATTTTAAAGAGAAATAAATGAGTTTGATTTTTTAAAAGCCACATTTGAAACATGCATACATTCAACAACTGTAAAAATTCCAAAGCAATTCTAATTCTAAGATTTATTAGAATTGAGATAAACTTATTTTATTCTTTTTTATTATATGAATGATGGTTATTTGTTAATTTATTAAATTTTATGCTTTTATAATAGAAAAGTTAGCATTATTTTCACCTACAAAAAGAAACGCGTACGATTTATTTCGGTAAAAAAGGTTGAATTTTTATTGTTTCATTAAAAGGGAAGATATCTTGCCATTTCGAGACTGTTATTATAATGTTATTATACTTTACTATACTGTTAATGTTTTATACTGTTATTATACTGTTAAGATAATTACAAATGAATTTCTCATACAAGAATTTTTGGAAATTAAAGCGTTTAGAGTAAAGCTTCTGATATTTGAATATTATTCTGCTTTTGTAAAATGGATATCATGTTATCTTCAATTTGAAATTTTGAGTGAAACTTTAACGCATTTGAAAATTTTTCCTTATTTTTAAAGTGAAAGGACAATTTTTATTTCTTATTTCTCATCAGAATTCATTGAATTAAATTTAGTATCTAATTTAAAAAGTTATTTAATCTTTATATTTTGATTTAACATAAGAGAAAAATACTGAAATATGAACGAATTATCTATGTTGCAAAAACATGATTGAGCAGTTCGCACGTTTTGAATCTTATTAGAACTACGTGAGATCTTATGCAAGATTATTGATTGATTAGTTCAAAAAATGATTCGATTTGCTCTGTTGATGATGATGATGTCGTGTCCGCTTTTTACCGCGGAAAGAGGGGTGCAGTAGCTTATGAGGGTATGAACCCCTGAGCACCCGAGGGCAGAAGTCTGACTTCTAGCTCAAATGAAGATGAAACACACACACATACGCTTGCACAGCCCCTTTTTACAGGGGGGCACATTCATGCACCTCACAGATAGCACACAAAGGAACAACCATGCCCGCACCGGGACTCGAACCCGGGACCTCCAGAACACGAGGCAGACACGATTTGCTCTGTTATAATAGTAATATCGCGTTTCTTAAATTTAAATTTAATTATATGGGTTCCTTTAAATGTACTTGCTTGTCCTTTTAACAAAATGAATATTGTATTTCTAATTTAATTTCTAATGTTTAATATGGCATTGTATTTAGATAATACAGTTGAAAGCTTATAAATAACCAACGATTAGAAATAAAATATCTCGTTTCGGAAAGTTGTATATAGAAATACAAATAAATCATTCACAAAAATTTCCCATTTAAAAGGAATGCAATTAACCCCTAAGCGAGGTGAATGACTGTAGAAATGAAGAACTAAATAGGAAAAGCCTTAAGTGGGAAAGAAAATAACGTGTTGAAAATGTAATTTTTCACTTAAAAATTTTCTGTACTTTACATTATACACATTTATGATAGCGATATCTTGGTTTTCACAATAGTACTTGCTCTTCTCTACATTGCTT